>PVKU01001383.1:0-176538 GCA_004027475.1 Anoura caudifer
TTCTTACAATCGTCATTAAAGGTTAAATTTGGTGTTCTTTTGATTAGTATCTTAACATAATTCACTTCTAGTTGTGTTTGAAATATATGTGTTTGCAAGTACTACCAATTTAACACAAATATTAAATAAAGTAGAAATTTACAAGTCCTTTGTCTGGACCCTTTGGGCCAGAGTGTTTAGAAGGCTCTGGGGAAATCCACAGCTCAGCACCTCAGAAAGCTGTCAAAGGGCTCCAGCTAAACTGGCAGGGGCAGAAGTTCCTGGGAGCTGCAGGACCAGTGCTGGTCTCTTGCCTTGCAGAACATACCAACATGGGGACCAAGAGACATGGGCAACAGTATCACAGGCTCACGTATTTGTGAGGCACCTCACAGTCACACTCTGAGGAAGGAAAGACATGTGTCTGGGTGCCACTCACCAGGTAAGGACAGCTAGGCCATGTGAGATCTGAGTATCAGCTGCTGCGAGACTGCACCCAGGGGTCTCCACTCCCAAACCAGCCATTGCGCTCCATCCCCAGCCTCAAGCACAGTGGTGGAGACCAGCCAGGGTGCTGGTATGTTCTGAGAAGTATGGCAGGGCTCGTCTGGAATGAGGACCCACAGCAAGTCTCTTTCTGTTTTTCTCCACTCCTGCTTTTGCGATTTGTGGGTGGTACTCATCAGGCTCATGCTGACAAAGGGGCACCAGTAAAGGGCAAAGTGCAGAGGGCAGTGGGCCCTGAGAAACAGGTACCATACCCATCACCAGCACAGGGGCCACAGGTAGGGAATGGGCAGCAGACAGCAACAGCCCCCAGAGGCCCATGGAAGGGTGGGGCTGACTCCCTAGGGGAGAGGAAGCCAACGACATGCCCAGATGTACACAAGAGGGGGTCACAGTAAAGGAGCGGAGCAGGGGCTTCCAGAAAGGAAGGTCTTCCAGACAAAACCTCTCTCTGAAGCTGGCCAGGGCTCTGCACCCACCCTCAGAGCTCAAGATCACCACCTGGGCCCAGCCCAGGGCCCAGTGATTCCTCTTTCCAGAAATAAAGAATTTTTTGTCAAGATTTTTATTCATTCACCCAGCCATGAAATGCCTACTCTGGCCAGGGATAGACTTGCCTGAGAGCTATGACCTGTGACAGCTGCCTGCACAAGGGGAGGGGTGCTGTGCTCCTGGACACAGCTGGCCCTGGTGGATCTCAGCCTTGTGGGGTTGGCAGGAAAGGCATTGAGGCTGGGGGGGGGCACACTGGGTCAGTGGGGGCATCGCCAGGGACCCAGGCATCTGCGAGGACCCAGCAGTGAGGCAAGTGCCCAGGCCTTCCTGCTCCCCCCATCCCGTCACTGACACCTGGGTGCCTATACGGCTGGGGTCCTGATGACACAGAGTCCAGAAGGAAGGGGGCCCTCTGCAGGCCTGCCCTGGGCCGAGCCTGGGCGACTCTCCAGGTCTCCTGCACTGCATAGAAACAAAGCCGCCAGCACTTTTTTTTTTTAAGCAAGAGAAGGAGAGGATAAAAAATAGAACACGATTAGGAAGCTGCTGAACTTCTGTGCAAACTAATGAATAAACCAACCCTTGACAACTTCTCCCAACTGCTGCCGACAGGATAATTGTGCCTAATTCCTTAATTTTAATGCCGTTGTTGCATTTGACTTCTGCTAATGAGATGTAAATATGTGTTGCAGGGTTGTGGATTTGTTTAATTGCAGGGTAGCTAAACTGTGACTGGCCGGAAGGGTAGTCTTTTATTTATTTATCTATTTATTTATTCATTCATTCATTCATTCATGCACACACTCCTGAATGGCGAAGAAAGTAAAGCTGGGGAGGGCAGAGGGGCATCTGCCTCCTTTCCTGTTCTTCTTGTTTGGGAGGAAGAAAGACCTAGTGTCTCCTGAGGGCTGGTGGCTTGGGGTGGGGAAAGAGGGATGAAGAAAGAGGAGGGCTCCTCAGGCCGCGGTGCCCCCGTTGGCCGCACTGACCAGAACAAGGCCTGTTCTGCTGCCCAGGCAGGAGGAGCACTGAGGATGCACCAGTGCATGCCCAGGAGCTCAGGTTAGATTAAGACCAGGGCCCCTTGCAAAGCAGCCATGCCAGCTGCAGGGGTGAGGAGCAAGGGCAGTGAGCAGGGTTGAACCTGGCTCTGGAAGGGTCAGGGTGAGGGAGCCAAGTGATGAGGGCTGGCAGGGGAACTAGAGAGCCAGGGACTGTCCCTGTGTCTTGGGAGCCTAGTGCAGAGACATGCACCCAGCAGAAGCTCACTGCAGGGCCAGCCTGGGGCACAGGGGAGCCGGGCAGGGCGGAAGGGCCTGGGTGCAGGGTTGGGAGCCCAGACAGAGGCAAGCAGCACATGCTGAGGGAATGTCCCCACCCCGTGGAGTGCTGCCACAGAGACTGGGACCTGGGAGCTTCCAGGTGGCTCCAAATTCTGTCCTCTCCATAGCCCTGGGTGGAAGGGGCTGTCTGTGTCCCCACCTGACAGGTAGGGTAACATCTAAGAAAGGTCTGAGAGTTACTTCAATTCAGAGCAAAGCAGTGGCAGCGGCTGAGCCGGACATGGTCTGACTACAGAATTCAAGCTCCCTGCTCTGGTCCACCTTCCCCCAGCTGTGCGTTGGTCCTTCTTCTCCTGTGCTGATCCCATAGAAATGGGTCTCTGGCCCTGGCACCTCATCCCTGTGGCTGCTGTGGCCAGAATGGGAGGGGCCAGACAGGGTCTGGGGTGTCAGGTTCCCCAGGCGATTGCCATCTTATCCACATCCCCGATTCCTCCCAAGGCAGGGATGTGCCTGGCCATATGACAAAGCTGAGGCTTCTCTCTGCATTGACCACGTCCCAGAAGGGACATGCCTACGTCATCTGCAGCCGCCACACCAATGTTCACATCCTTCCAGAGTAGGGAAGTTCTTCACCGTGTCTGGCATAAGTCCTTGATCCACAGAGTAAATAGAACCTCTTCACCATCCTCTCTCCAGAACAGTCCTTTGGATACTTGAAGGAAGTCACACGGTGCCCGCAGCCTTGTCTTCGTGGGGATGAACAGCACTGGCTGCCTGCAGCTCTTCCTTCCCACCTCCACTTCTGAGACCCTCTGCTAGCGCCCCCGAGTCTCACCACAGCCTCAGACCCTGAGCTGATGGAGAACACACTTCAGTCAGGGTCAGCACAGCAGAAATTAGCCTGTTACTTCTTGATCTTAACAAGAAAAAAAGCTTAAAAATTGGCAACATGCCTGTTTGGAGCCCTCTCCCTGCCTCATCACTACACCTATCCCCTCCCCTCCCCCACCTCACCCCGCACACACCTCAGGTGGAGCCTTGTACTTTCAGACCACTTTGTTCTCTGCAAAACCAGCTCCTCCTTGTGTAGTATTTCTTCCAGGGGTAACTATATGGAATTTCCTAGTCAAAGAAGAAGAACAAAATCAATTTTACAAAAAGAATATTCCAAATATTTTACTGTCAGGGAGGGGCACCAGCACAGCCCCCACTGTGAGGATGGCCCTGTCTACACACAAGCGTCTTCCTGCATTTCCTCCTTTTCAACACATCTTCCCACCTCTGTGTTTTCCTTCATGTAAGCCTCTGCCCGTTTGCTTTTCTCCTTTGCTTTCATGAAAGCACCCAGCTGAAGGAGAGAAAGTCACAAGACCCGTCCTCTAGTTTCCACTGAGATGCTAGTAGAAATCTCCAGAGCAGCACATGGTGACACTTCTCAGAGGCACAAGGCCCCACCCAGCCTTGGAGGAAAACCATCTGGTGGTCACAATCCCATCTGGAATGTGAGCATTTCCCTGCACATTGCAAGCAAATGCTTGTCAGTTGGTGCATGAATCCTCCTAAGCACCCACTGCTTCTGCTGCAGTCCCTTTCACCCAGGAGCTGTTCTGAGGGTAGGATTTCTTTCATTGCCTGGGCCAGAAACGGGCCTCCCGGTGGCTAGAACAAGAGTGCGGGCTGTCCCATCCCAGCAGCTGCGTGCTGCCTGGCACTCGCTGAGGCTGGCCTGCCTCCCTTTCTCACTCCATGATAATTGCTAATCCTTGCATGATAATCTCCATCTGCACGCAGTTATTGTGAAGATAAAATGAGATTATCTTTGTACAATCTCACCCTTCTCTCTGTAAGGCCCCTTCAAGTTCTGTGGAGAACGTAATGCCCTCACCTGTGTTCCACTGAGTCAAGCTTCATGGGAAATAATTCCCTGTCCTGTCGCAGCTCCAGTTTCCTCATAAAAATATTGTGGGGACAACCTTAGTTTCCCTTCCTACCTTAAACAGCCAGATACAGTCAGAAACTTGGCAGGATTGCAAAGGGCTATATCAAAGTTAAATTTTATCTCTTTTAGTTTTATTTCTCCCTCTACTTCTCCTTATATCTTGCATTTCTCCTTCCCTGTTTTTCTTTTTTCTTTAGATACCCCATCCTTCTTCTCTCCTCTCCTCTCTTCATCATCCTCTACAACTCCGCTGGGTTCCGCTACTGGATCACTGGGGCGCGGAGCAGGATCTGGAGACAGATCCAGGGACTCCTCTACCAGCCTCTGATAGAATACATAGCTGTTTATTTCCAAAATATTTTATAGAAAAATATATCTGCCTTAGTTTAATAATGGTAATAGAACACAGTATGTATCATAATAAGAAAAACAGTTAAACACATTGCAGGCAAGAAGACCTTCCTTAACCAGCCAGGCAGCCAATGAGACAGCTCCAGTGTAATTAACAGTCCCATCCATCTCACCCAAGGCCTGTGTCTCTCTTGGTTGGGTGTCTGGACATCATAATCCCATCATCCCAGCTTTTAGCAAGAGAACTTGGCTGGAAGTCTACTCCATGTATAAGTCCTTTTGACAGACACAGGAACAAGAAGTGGGGATGCATTATAGATTTAGCAGGGTGCCCCCATTTTTCTATTCCCTGAGAAAAATGATCTGCAACCTGAGATGCTCATTAAAATTCCAAGGAAATTTTTCCATGTCGGCTCCTGAGTCCTGTGCCAGACCGTTATGCCTGTCTTTAGGCTTCCTATCTGGGTGTTGTTGTTGTTGTTGATTGACATTTTATAAGAAAAACTACACAACCCCCTCAGATGGCTGTATGAGGTTCTGGGCCCATGAGGCATTGGATTCCAGAACAAGTTCTGTTCATGCCTTCTGGAGCCAGCTGGTGCCCTGGAAAAGACCACATGCCCTGCGAAGCCCTGCTGTACCCTGCATAAACTTGCAGAGCCAAGGAGACAAGCCCCAGACAGGCTCAGTCCAGAGGCTGGCTCATCCTCCCTGGAAAATGACATGTCGGGTGGAGGCATCCAGGCCACCCTGGTTCCCAGCAGGAGGACACCAGCAGCCAACCTTGGGCTGCAAACCACACAGAACCCATGCTCAACTGCGCCACCTCCTGCCACGGGGTGCCTGTCAGATACCACGTCTGCTCTAACAGCCCTGTGTGGAAGCACAACCAGCTCCCTTGTGAGCTTCAAACGCCCTACAGAATTCTCTGACAGTTCACAAAGAAAGCCTCAGAAAAGTAAATAATACACTGACTTTCCCACCAATAATATTCTGTGTCAATATTTGATTGGGATAATGAATTGGTTGTATCTGTGTTTGCAGCTTGAGTTTGCAGAGCATCTCAGACAAATTACACCAAAGAGTGAGCACATCCCAGCTTCACTTAATTGAGTGTTTAACCATGCTGGTGGCTTCCACGAGATCAACTATATTTCAGGGCAGAGAATCCTGAAGTTCCTTAGCCAGAGTTGTGTCATCCCTGCCCTCTACTCCCACGTGGTTAGTTCTTAGGTCAATAGAGGCCATTGTCACATGTTTCTTCATAGAACCCCATGCCTGGTCATGGGATTACCAACTATGGCATCCTGACCTCCAGCCTCCCCTCCCCAGACCACACCAAGAGGCCTGGCAGGAGCTGCAGGTGCTGGGAGAGTCCATTCCAGCCCTGGTGTCTCCAGTTGCCTGTGCTTCCTTGAGGTGAGTCCCCTCAATGCTCTGGGCCACAGTTGCTTCTCGTGCAGAAGGGGAAGGGGAAGTGTGATCACTGGGTAGAGGCCTCATTAGCGTGGATTGTCTGTGGTCCGCAGGGGAGAGTCTAGCCTCAGGGTTGGAAGGACCACCCTAGAGTTGTTTCCTCACCCTCATGTTTGCACCAAACCATCCTGAGTATATTTGATCTTTCCTCCGGTACCTAAAACTCTCGTGCAAATGGGCTTTTAAATATCTCCCATATTTATTCCTCCAAAACTCAGTCTCTGTGGTCTCGCCTCTCTAAAGACCCATGATATTAAAAAACAAATGACAATTATAATCCACAGACCCAAACTGCCACTAGCACAATAACCCAAAGGCTTGTTAAAGCCTCCCTCATGTAGCCGGGGGTGTCAAGCCCCCTGTGTGGAGCTTCTCTGGGACCTGCGCCATCCTGCCCCTGGGTGATGGGACCTGAGGAGAACTGAACCCGGCGTCCCTGGGCTCAGGGCAGGCGTACCGGGTCACGTGCCGCCCAACAGAGGGTTGGCAGCAGGATAGCGACTGCAAGCCAGCTCCAGGTGGGCAACTCCCAACCAAGTAGCCAAGGATAGAAAACTGGGCAAACTAGGTTGAAAAGAAAAAAGAGGTTTTTCATGTAGCAGAAGTAGCAGACAAGTAAGAGTTGAAGAAAGCGAGAAAAAAAAAAAAAAACAGATTCCAAATAAGTCATGGAGCACAGGGTCTGCGCCTTTTCTTGACTACATTTGGAGCAGCGGCAGAGGCTTTACTGTGGTCCCCGCCGCACTTAAAGGGGACATGCCGGAGTACACTCTGGGTGTGCGAGGCATGGGCTTACTGTTTATTTCTTTCCTTTTAATTTTCAGAGAAAACTTTGTCGTGGATTACAAGCACCGTTCTGCCTAGATGCCCTGCGTCTGCGGCCAAAGTCCGCACCGAAGGCCTCCCCTCCCCGGGGAAGCAGCGCGTGTGCTGCTCTGAGCACCCACAGCCGCGACCAGAGCCCCGCATAGCCACACTGCTCCCCTCTGGTCAGCAGTGCTGAGGCTTCGAGGCGCTGAAGCGACGCAGAGCCCTGGATGCCCACCCTGCAGCTGGTTCACAGAAATCCTCCTCCTCCTCACTCCCCTCTGGGCCTGGGGGTGGGGGCAGCGTGGGGATGAGGCCAATGGGAAGGTTTTCCTGTCTGACTTTTTTAATAAACCCTTTTTATTTTATTTATTTGTTAATTAGTAGATGTTTGGAGCAGCTGTTAGTTAGGTTTATGGAAAGAGTGAGCAGAAAATACAGGCAGTTCCCATAGATGCCCTCACCCTGTCTCCAGTTTGTCCTATTATTAACACC
Organism: Anoura caudifer; assembly: GCA_004027475.1. Classification (NCBI taxonomy): domain Eukaryota; kingdom Metazoa; phylum Chordata; class Mammalia; order Chiroptera; family Phyllostomidae; genus Anoura; species Anoura caudifer. The sequence goes on from PVKU01001383.1 coordinate 7,336, forward strand.
TTGACTGGCTGTGGTATATTTCTTACAAATGGTGAGCTAAAACAGATACCTTATTATTGAGCAAGAGTCCATAGTTTACACTGGGGTCACCCTTGGTGGTGCACAGCATGTAGGTTTTGACAAAAGTGTCACACAGAACAGTTTCACTGCCACAAAAGTGCCCTGGGCTCCAGCAGGCCTCCCCTCCCTCCCCTCAAGCATCTGAAGACCAATGGACCTTCCACTATCTCCAGTTTTGTCTTTTCCAGAAGGTCATACAGGTGGAATCATACATTGTTGCCACTATTATTTTGAACAAACTGTTATCTGTTGCATCCACTAAGAATAAAAATTAAAAGATTTTTATTTTACCTTTATTTATTCCTTCTCCAGCACTCTCCCTTTGTTTGTGTATGTAGATCTGATTTTCAGACCTGTATTGCTTTCTTTCTTTCTGAAGAATTTCTTTTAGCATTTCTTGCAAAGCAGTCTAATGATGACCAAATTCAAGTTTTTGTCTCCCTCACGTTTAATTAAAAAAATAAGGGTTAATATCACTGGGTGCAGAATTCTAGGTTGTTTTTTCTTCTTTTTTCATCACTTTAGGTATTTCACTCCACTCTTGTGCTTGCATTATGTGTGAAGTTTAAGGTTATCCTTACCCTTGCTGCCCTGTAAGTAAATTGGAATATTTTCCTCTGGCTTCATGCAAGATTTTCTTCTTTATGTTTGATTGATTTTCTGAAGTTTGCACCTGATTTACCTAAATGTAGATTTAAAAAAAAATTTTTTTCTTCTTGGTGTTCTCTGAGCTTCTGGGCTCTGTGGTTTGGTGTCTTTACTTAATTTGGGGACATTCTCAGTTATTATTTTCTCAAATATTCCTCTTATTTGTGCTATTTTCTCTCTTCTCCCACCAGCATTATTACTGCATATATGACACACCGTCTATAACTGTCCCACAGTTCTCGGATGTTCTGCTCTTTTTCATTCTCTTTTGTCTTTGCTTTTCAGTGCTGGGCATCTCTGTTGACATGTCGCAGGCACACTGGTTCTTTCCTCAGCTGTGCCCAGTCTCGATGAGCCCTTCAGAGGCTTTCTCTTACAACACTCTTCATTTCTAGCTTTTTTTTTTTTTTTGGATTTGTTCTTGGACTTTCCGTATTTCTGTTTCCACTACCCATCTGTTCTGGCACATTGCTCAAGGCAACAGTATTAGAACTCTTACATATTACTCCTAGTTTTAAATTCCTCATCTGATGATCACAGTATCTCTGCCATGTACAGGTCTGGTCTGAAGGTTTTCGTGTATTTTCAGACTTTGCCTCTGCCTTTCAGCACACCTTGTCGCTCTCCGCTAACAGCTAGGCATGCTGTGCTGGGCAAAGGGGCTGAGATAAACTTTCCTTTAGGTTAGGTTTTAGGTTGTTCTGGCTACAGGTTAGATAGTGGTTCTTGTTTTCTATAGCCGTAGATATTGGAAGCTAAGGATTCTTCTAGAGTTTTTGATATAATTCCCCCTGTTTTCTTTTGATTTTCCTAGGATCTGACCTTTGTCACTCCTTCGGAGGTAACCCCTACTATCCTACAGGAAACCCACTGATGTGGTGCTGGGGTGTGTGTGGGCTGAGGGAGCGTCTGCAGCCTGTGGTTAGGTCTCGGTCCTTTAACAGTTCTGTGCCCTGGGCAGTGATCTCCATAACTGCTTCTCAGTTTCATTCTCTTTTGCCCCCTCAGATGAGACAGGAAGGCAAAATGCCTGAAGTTGGGTACTTTTCTACCCCACGTGGGAGGCCGGGCAGAGCTGAAGTTGCATCTCCCTTCCCCTGGGTCAGTTGGGGTTGGGGCTAGCGGTGGAACCCCAGCGGGTGAGGCTCTGGTGAAGCCGTTCCCACCAAGGTAAAGCCTTGGTGACAACAGAGTGCCCTGGGTGTGTCTCAAAATGGCTACATGCCCCCCCCCAGAAGCACGAGAGGGTTTTCCTCCCACCTTCGCTGGTAGGACCCCCCCAGATGAAAGTCATAAAAGTTTCAGTGCCCCTCTAAGACTGGGACCCCTGGAGTTTTTAATTTTGGGGTCAGCACGGAAACTCCTACGGTTGGTCAATTCCCGCTTAGGTTTCGCTGGAATGCTAGGTTTTCTCTCCGTCCCCACAGAGGCTCTGCCTGTGGGTTTCCGCTCCGGTCAGAAGGGACTCTTTTTACCCACCTGTCTGTTTTTCCATGATCAGCAGCCGCTTGCCCTGTGACCTCAACTCTCTGATGGACCTTAAAAGAGTTGTTGGTTTTCAGTTTGTTCAACTTTCGTCTTGCAAGGACAGAAGTTATCATGTCCAAGCTTCTGACATGATAGGTCAGAAAACAGAAGTGCTTTGAGGATGTTTTAATTTTAGAATAGTTTTAAATATACAAATAATTTGCGAGGAGAGGACAGAGAGCACATACTCCCACACCAGTTTTTTTTTTTTTTTCTATCTTTAACATCTACTGCCATATGCTACATTGGTCAAAAATATTCTTACTATAATGTCTTATATTGTATGTTGCTCTTGTCAAAACATATGATCCCCTGTTGATATGTCATTATTACTAGTACCTAAAGTCCATAGTTTATCCATATTTTCTCACTTTTTCCCTAATGATCTTTTTCTTTGCCAGACTCACATCCCATTTCATCATCACCTCTCCTTAAGCTCCTCTTGCCTGTGATAACTTCTCAAGCTTTTCTTATTTTTTCTTACCTTAACAGTTTTGAAGAACATCATTCATGTTTTTAATGACAGTCAACTGGGGTTTATCTGGTGATTTTCTTTTTTCAATTTTTATTTTTCAAAAAAATGCAATTACAGTTTCCTGCATTGTTATTTTGTGTTGGTTTCAGGTGTGCAGCATAGTGGTTACAAAGTCATAAGCCCAACAGAGTGTTCCCCCAGCATTTCCAGTACCCACCCGGCACTGCACATAGTTATTGCAATATTATTGAGCATACGCCCTGTGCGGTGCTCTACATCCCATAACCGTGATATAACTACCGATTTCTACTTCTTAATCCTTTCACCTCTTTCACCCCTTTCACCCAGCCCCCAAACTCCCTTCCACTCCGGCAACCACAAGTTCATTCTCTGTGAGTCAGTTCATTTTGTCCTTCAGATTGCACATGCAAGTGAAACTATATGGGCATTCCCTGACTAACTTATTTCACTGAGCATATAGTACCCTGTAGGTCTGTCACAATGGTAAGATTTCATTCTTTTTATGGCCGAGTAATATTTCATTGTACGTATGCGCCACTGTGTTTTTATCCACTAATCTACTCATGGATATCTCTCCACAACTTGGCTATTGTAAACAACGCTGCAATTAACATAGAAGTGCTTCTATTCCTTCAAATTAGTGCTTTGAGTTTCTTCCAATAAATACCCAGGAATGAAATTGCAGAGTTATAAGGCAGTTCCATTTTTAATTTTTTGAGGAAACCCTATATTGTTCTCCACAGTGGCTGCAATAATCTGCATTCCCACCAATGCTGCATGCAGGCTCCCTTTTCTCCACATCCTCGCCAACACTCATCACCTGTGGATTTACCGTTGATAGCCATTCTGACAGGTGTGAGGTGATATCTCACTGTGGTTTTAATTTGCATTTCTCTGACAGTTAGTGACACTGAGCATCTTTTCACATGTCTACTGGCCATCTGTATGTCTTCCTTGGGGAAGTATCTCTTCAGGTCCTCTACCCATTTTTTCATTTAATTTTTTGTTAGGTCTTTTCTTTCTCCCTTCCTTCCTTCCTTCCTTCCTTCCTTCCTTCCTTCCTTCCTTCCTTCCTTCCTTCCTTCCTTCCTTTCTTTCTTTCTTTCTTTCTTTCTTTCTTTCTTTCTTTCTTTCTTTCTTTCTCTCTTGGTGTTCAGTTGTGTAAGTTCTTTATGAATTTTAAATGTTAACCCTTTATCAGATATATCATTAGAAAATATGTTCTCCTATTTAGTAACTTGTCATTTAGTTTTGTTGATGGTTCTGTTTGCTGTGCAAAACCTTTTTAGTTTGATATAGTCCCATTTGTTTATTTTTTCTTTTTTTTCTTTTGTCTGAGGAGATATATCAGAAAAGAAAATGTTGCTAAGAGAAATGTAAGAGATTTTTACTATCTATGTTTTCTTCTAGGGATTTATGGTTTTGAGTCTTCCATTTAAGTGTTTAGCCCATTTTGAGTTTATTCTTGCATATGGTGTGAGAAGGTGGTCTAGTTTCAGTTTTTCGCATGTATCTGTCCAATTTGTTCAACACCATTTATTGAATAGACTGTCTTTATCCCATTGTATGCTCTTGCCTCCTTTGTCATATATATTAATTGACCACATAGGTATGGATTTATTGCTGGGCTCTCTATTCTGTTCTATTGACCTATACACCTGTTTTTCTGCCAGTACCGGGCTGTTTTGATTACTATGACCCTCCAGTATAATTGATAACAGGTTGCATAATACCTCCAAGGTTGTTCTTCTTTCTCAATATCACTGAGGCTATTAGAGGTCTTTTGTGGTTCCATATAAATTTTTGGGTTATTTATTCTAGTTCTGTGAAGTACATCATTGGTATTTTGATAGGCATTGCGTTGAATCTGTAGATTGCTTTGTGTAGTGTAGATATTTGAATGATGTTAATTCTTTCTCTCTATTTATTTGTAGGTTCTTCAATTTTTTTTCTTCAGTATCTTATAATTTTCTGAGTGAAAGTCTTTTACCCCTTGGTTTAATTTATTCCTAGGTATTTAATTTTTTGATGCAATGGTAAAATGGGATTTTTTCTAGTTTTCCTTTTTGATAGTTCATTATTGGTGTATAAAAATGCAACCAATTTCTAAATATTCATTTTGTATCCTGCTACTTCATTGAATTCACTTATCTGTTCTAGTAGTGTTTTTTTGGGGGGGGGAGTCATAAGAATTCTCTATATGCAATATCATATTATCTACCTATAAATAATAACATTTTTACTTCTTTCTTTCCAGTTTGCATGCCTTTTATTTCCTCTTCTTGTCTGATTGCTGTGTCTAGGATTTCTAGTACTATGTTGAATAACAGTGGTGAAAGCAGACATTCCTGTCTTATTCTTGATCTTAAGAGAAATGCTGTTAGTTTTTCCCTGTTGAATATGATATTTGCTGTGGGTTTGTCATATATGGTCTTTATTATGTTGAGTTGTGTTTCCTCCATTCTTATTTTGCCAAGAGTTTTTATCATAATTGGTGCTGGATTTTGTCAAATGCTGTTCTGCATCTTTTGATATAATCAGGTGCTTTTATCCTTCATTTTGTATATGTAGGTGTATCACATGAATTTGTTTGCCTATATTGTACCAACCTTGTATCCCAAAAATAAATCCCACTTAATCATGGTGTATGATCTTTTTAATGTATTGCTGGATTGAGTTTGGTAATATTTTGTTGAAATTTTTTGCTTCTATATTCATCAGGGGTATTGGCCTAATATTTTCTTCCTTCATAGTGTCTTTATCTAGTTTTAAAATTGGGATAATGCTGCCCCTGTTTAAAAACTTGGAAGTGTTCCCTTCTCTTGAATTTTTGGGGATAGTTTGAGAAGGATAGATGTTAGTTCTTCTTTGAATGTTTAGTAAAATTCACCTGTGAAGCCATCAGTCCATGATTTTTGTTTTCAGGGAGAATTTTTTATTAATTCTCCAATTTCATTATTTGTTATCAGTGTCTTCAGATTATCTGTTTTTTATTATTGACACTATTACAAATGTCCCCATTACCCCCCATTTTCCACCTCCATCCAGCCTGTACCCATCCCTCCCCTGGTCTTCACCACACAGCTGTCTGTGTTCACAGGCTACACATATGTGTTCTTTGGCTAATCTCTTCATCTTCTTTTATCTAGTCCCTCCCACCCTCCTCCCCTCTGACACCTGTCAGTCTGTTCCATGTTTCTTCTTGAATCAGTTTTGGAAGGTTTTTTTTTTTTCTAGGAGTTTATCCCTTTTCTTCCAGATTGTCTAATCTGTTGGCATATATTTTTTATCTTTTTTATCCTTTGTATTTCTTTGGTATTAGTTGTTACTTCTCCTCTTTTATTTCTGATTTTATTTATTTTTCTCCTCTCATATTTTTTCTTGATGAGTCTTGTGAAAGGTTTATCAATCTTATTTATGTTTTAAAAGAAGGAGCTCTTGGTTTCATTGATTTTTTTTGTATTTTTTAGACTCTATTTGATTTATTTGCACTCTTATGTTATTATTTCCTTTCTTTACTCCCTTTGGGCTTTGTTTGTTTTTCTTTTTCTGATTCTTTTAAGTGTAAGTTTAGATTGTTTATTTTAAATGTATCTTTCATCTTGAGGTAGGCCTTTATTGCTATAAATTTTCCTCTTTGGACTGCTTTCACTGTGTCCCATAGATTTGAGTTGTGTTCTCATTTTCATTTGTCTCAAAGTAACTTTTGATTTCTTCTTTAATCTCACTGTTACCCACTCATTGTTCAGTAACATGTTATTTAGCCTCTATACATTTGCATGTGTTTTCAGGCTTTTTTATATCATTATTGATTTCTAATTTCATACCAAAGTTGTCTGAGAAGATGCTTGATATGATTTCAATTTTCTTAAATTTATTGAGACTTGTTTTGTGTTCTAACATGTGGTGTATCTCTGAAAATGTTTCATGTACACTTGAAAAAATGTATATTCTATTGCTTTGGAGGTGGTAGACTGAAAATATCAATTAAATCCATCTAGTCTAGTGTGTCCTTTAAAGCCACCATTTCCTTATTGATTTTCTGTCTAGAAGATCAATCTATTGATGTCAATGGGGTGTTAAAATTTTCCACTATGCCTGTATTGCTGTCAGTCTCTCCCTTTAGGTTCATTAACTTTGCTTTATGTATTTAGGTGCTTCTCTTTGAAGTGCATAAATGTTTACAAGGGTTGTGTCCTCCTGTTCAATCGATTCCTTTATCATAATGTGATGTCCTTTTTTCTCTTATAATAGCCCTTGTTTTAAGTCTATTTTGTGTGATATAAGTATTACCACTCCACCTTTTCTGCTGTTGTTTCCACTTGCATGAAATATCTTTTTCCATCCCTGCACTTTCAGTCTGTGTGCATCTCTTGCTCTGAGTGGGTCTCCTCTAGACAGTATCTATATATAGGTCTTGTTTCCTTATCCATTCAGCTACCTTATGTCTTTTGATTGGGGCATTTAAGCCATTTACATTCACATTGATAGTTACATGTTTATTGCCATTTTATTCTCTCTCTCTCTTTTTTTCTTTTTACAGAAGACCCTTGAACATTTCTTGTAATACCGGTTTGGTGGTGATGAACTCTTTTAGCTTTTTCTTGTTTGGGAAGCTCTTTATTTCACCTTCAACTTTAAACAACAGCTTTGCTGAGTGGAGTAGTCTTGTTTGTAGATCCTTGCTTTTTTTTTCACTTTTAATATTTTGTGCAAACCCTTTCTTCCCTGAAATGTTTTGGTTGAGAAATAATCTGACAGTCTTATGGGAATTCTTATGTAGGTGACTAACTGCCTCTTGCTGATTTTAATATTCTCTGTCTTTAATCTTTTCCATTTTAATTGTGATGTGTTGTGGTGTGGGCCTCTTTGGGTTCATCTTGTTTTGGACTCTCCCCTTCCTCGACTTGTGTGTCTTGTTTCTTCACCAGGTCAGGAAATTTTTCAGTCATTATTTCTTCAAATAAGTTCTTGATTCCTTGCTCTCTTTCTGGTATCCCTATGATGTGGATGCTGTTATGCTTCACATTGTCCCAAAGGTTGCTCACACTGTCCTCATTTTTTTAAATACTTTTTTCTTTTTGCTGCTTTGATTGATATCTTTGATTTGCTTTTCTGCTACCTTGCCTTTGATATCACTGATTTGATCTTCTGCTTTATCTAGCCTGATGTCAATACCTTCTAGTGTATTCTTTATCTTAGATATTATATTCTTTATTTTGACTGGTTCTCTTTATGGTTTCTATGTTCTTTTTTATGCTTGCTATCTTTCATTTAAAGTTCTCACTATTTTTTTTAAGCATCCTTATAACCCTCGTTTTGAACTCTACCCAGTAGATTGCTTGTCTCCATTTTATTTAGTTCTTTTCCTGGAGATTTCTCCTGTTCTTTCATTTGGGGCATGTGTCTGAGTCTCCCCATTTTGGCTGCCTCTCTGCCTTTGTCTCTGTGTGTTAGGTAGAACTACTATGACCCCCCACTTCTGTATGGTGGTCTTACATAGTAGGGGTCTTGTGGACTCAGTGGCAGTCCCCTGATCATCTGAGCTGGACACTCAAGGACTGTCCCTGGTGTTATGTGAGTCCTCCTGTTGTTGTTGAGTCTTGATTGCTGTTGGCCCACCTGTCAGTGGGGTAGCCACTCCAGCTGGCTGTGAGGATGGACCCTGAGAAAAATGTATGAGCTGCTATGTGAGGGCTGACTCCACAAAGCTGAATTCACCCCAACAGGGTCTGGCACCTGCCAGGGTCTCCTTTTGAGCCATGCTGTGATGTGGTCTGAATCTTACCACTGGCTGTGTTATTTCTGGGACCACTCTGGAGACACTCTAGTGCAGATCAATGTCAGGTGCTTCCTGTGACTGGACCTGGGCTACCTGTTTGGAGCTTCAAAGTGACCCAGAGTTTATGGCTGCCTCTGCTGGACCTGGGTGTGCATGAAGCAGGGGGGCCTGAGCTGTGTACCCAGGTTTGTTTCCATTAGCACCGAGCCCAGGGGCAGGTCAGCAAAAGTCACAAAACTTCCCAAGATCTGCCTCCACCTGACAGCTGCCTGTTAGGCTCAGTCACTGAAAGAGCCTCTGGTGGTATATGAGCTGTGTGGGGAAGTTCTCAGTGAGTCACCAGGTCAGGGCAAGTGGTGTTCACCAGCTTACTATGGATTCAAACTTAGCACTAGCGCTGGGTCTGAGGCCATTTAGCAAAAGTCCCAGGGTACACCAAGGTCAGCTGCCATCCACCAGTGCCTGAGCACCTCTGTAGTGGGTAGGGTCTCAGGGATTCATCAAGGGGAGTCTGCAAAATTCAGCAGGCCCAAAAAGACCAAGCATTGGGTGTGTAAAGGTAGTGCTTTGCACAGGAACGGTGGCACTGGTCTGGCATGCTGGACTGCTGCTCTGGCTTGCAGGGGGCAAGACACTACTCTTCTCACTACTCTTCTCAGATCAGGGGGCCACTGATCTGGCACATAGTGGGGAAGGGTAGGGGGAGAAATGGCCCCCACACCCAAACCACAGAGTTATCTCTGTCTCACTTTTCCTGAGTTCACCTCAAGATCCCTTCAGGAAAACCTACTTTATAGGCTCAGGCAGCCGACTCCTCTCAGTAGAGCTTCACAGGGCAGAGTGGTAGGGGGTTGGTGGGGTGGAGTTAGTGCAGTCCCCCCCAGGAACGTGCAGTTTGGAAACAAGTGCTTGACCTAGGAAAGATGGCATCTGTGGGTATGGGGGAGAGGGACTCAGCACAGCAACCCTGGTAGCTGTTCCTTCAGCTCTCTCCCTGGAACCACACAACCCAGTTTCTCCTCATACAACTCTAGTTCGGTCCAAGCTGCCCTCTCTCTGCCAGAGCCCAGGGTGAGTGGCTGCAAATGAGATTTTGTACACTGGCCCTTTAAAAGTGTGCCTGGGTTTCTAGAAGACTCTTATCTCTCCCTGGAGGACAGAATCGCTGATGGTTTTCACAGCCGGATGTTATGTGGGTGCCTCTTCCAGGCTCTGGTGCCCCAGACTGGGGAGGCTAGCCTGGGGTTGAGACCTCATTCTCCTCACCTGGAGCCTTTGCAGCTGAATTATCCATCCAGATTCTCAGCTACCACACATGGGGGCAGGGCCAGCCCTCTATGTGTCTCCACCCTTCGTACCAGTCCCAGTGTGGTTTCTTCCATGAAACCTTGGTTGTAAGACTTCTCTTTAGCCAGCCTTCAGTTGGTTACCCAGGTTGATTGTTCTATCATTTAGTTGTAATTCCAGTTTGGTCCTGGAGGAGGTGAGTGTGACCTACTGCAAAGCCATCTCCTTGGACCTGCAATTTTCTAATTATCACACTAGGGTAGCAGGTCTTTGTGAGGAAAACCATGGGGAAAAGCACCACACCGATCACATCATGGCAAGTATACATACTACCAATATAGCTTGTCATTGTTCGTGTCAACTTGGCCACCTGCCTGAGGCAGTGTTGATCAAGTCCACCCACTGCCAAGTTACTTCCATTCCCCTTTCCCTCTTTGGGGTTCAATATTTGGCAGGACTTTTTCAACTGATGATTCCCATTTCCCATGGGAGAAGACATCCCAAAAGGCCACATGCTTTTATTAACCCTTTCATTACTTATTCATTTATTCACTCAGTAAACACTTATCTGGTGCCCACTGTGTGCCTGACCCCAAACTGGCCCTGACTCTCAAGTTCAGAACAAGGCAGACCAGGTCCTTATCCTCAGAAAACTTGCACTCTAGGGGGAAGACAGACACTAAATGAGCATTGCAGTGGTCCCAGAGCAGCAAGGCAGAGAGCAGACAGTATGGAAGAGACCGGGAGGGCCTAAGTGAGGTGAGGCTGAACAGGAAAGCCTTCTGCAGCCCAGATGATGCCAGGCACAGAAGTAGGCAAGCCAGGCAGAGACTGAGGGCTGTGTTCAGCTGGGGGGCCAGCACATGCAAAAGCCCGACTGTGGAAGATGAAGAGTAGCTTACCCAGTGTTGCATTCACTGTTTTTTTTTTTTTTTTTTTTCATCAGTCTGTTCTGTACTCAAAGTCAGACCCTATTTCTTATACTCTGTTTTTATTTAACACACGGTGATGGACAGAATCGGGGCAGTCGTGGGGATTTGTACAGTGTATTTGGGAGCCATCAAATAATCCTTTGGGCCTGAGTTTCTGCATCTCTGAAAAGGTCGTGTTTCGGAAGAGAGCGGGTGAAAGGTCTCACAGCTGGAGAGAAACGGCAGCCAGCAGCCATCAAAGACAAGACACATGACAACAAGGCAGATGAAACAGGCCCAGGAGTGGAGGAGAAGGTGCTTTGAGAGAAGTAGGTCAGATTGCACGTTTCTGAGCTCCCCTTCTCTGCCTCCTAGGACTTGAGAGAGCTGCGGTTTTCCAGAGCACAGGGCAAGCGCTGCCCATGTTCCGACCTGCTTGGTTTCCAGGCACATAGTTATAGCTTGCAGCGGTGCGGACGCCCGTGGTCTGCTGCATCTGCACTATCCTGCCTGACCCCAGGGTGCTCATGGAAACCAGAGCAGCCCTGTGTGGTGGGACAGAGGGGAGAGAAGAAAGAAGGGAGTGCAGATTTGGCAGTGGCCGAGCCTCATGTAATTAAAGCCAACCTCCCTGCAGCTGGACCGAATGGGGGTGTGGGCTTCTGCTTCAGTTCACAGTGCAGTTAATAGAGGAGGGAGGCAGGGAGGGGATTTTAGCAGCCAAGCTTTTTGTAACCAGGCCTCGGGCTCCTCTCCCACCCCAACCCTCCAAGCTCCAAGCCCATCGGTGCCCTTTCAGCACCCCTGTACCCTCCTGACCACCTCAGCCTCTTTGCAGCACAACCTTTTGTACGTGCATACAGCCATGTGCAGGTACACTCACATGTTCACATACATGCACATGCATGCACACGCACATCTGTACTGGCTCCTCCTGATACCCTGTGTGCAGCCTTTACTCATTGACCCAAGTTTCACTCAGAGCTGCCCTCAGCACAGGTGGACCCCACTTCTTTGGGCCCGTGACCAGTGGGCATCCATTGCCCACCTCCTGTGTCTTGGCCCTGGCATCCTGGGGATGGTGTCATTGTCCCCATTTCACAGGTGAGGGCATTCTCAGAACAGTCCACTGATTTAGGCCAGAAAAGCAGAAGACTGCAGTGTGGGGCAGGGCTACCTGATTCCTGGAGCCCATGCTTTTCCTGCAGTGCTCACGTGGTCCCTCCACGCAGTGAGAGGACCATTAGGGAAAGGGCATGTTTCTTCTAGGACTGAGAGGCTTGGCATGGAGGGAAAGATCGCCTCACTGTGCCAGGTTACAGTGTGACGACACCACCGTGCACGGCCCAGAGCCAAGATGGGAGTCCACCAGGACAGTGGTATCAGAGTTCACCTTAACCTGGGTGAGTCCCTAGGTGGGGACTGCCTGCCCCAGGTCCCAGCTCTGCCACTGTATCTGCTGTGCAGCTAGGGCAAGCTGCCTAACCTCTCTGTGCTCAGAGATGTGGATGCTCACCACATGGGGTGCTCACACACATTGAAGAAAGCCCTTGATACAGGGCCTGGCACAGGACAAGCCCCAGGTAAGGGCAGGCACTCACAGTTATTATCACATGGCCCCAGACACCCCGTCTCAGGGGAGCACCCTAGGCAGCTCTTCAGGCCCAGATGGTGCCAATGCGAGGGGCCCTCCCAGCCAAGGCTGGCAGTCAGCTCTGCACTCGTCCATCTCTGAGCTGTCAGCACTTCGTAAAGGCCAGCATGGCCCATCAACAGCATCTCTGGGGAAGCCCACGTCTGGGCAGGCTTTCTGGGTGTTTGTGAGGTTCACACAATAGACGCAGGAATGAAAGCAAAGTGCATCTCCACCTCAGATTTTCCAGACTTCACTGTGAGCAGGTGATCTCCTTATTAGCTCTCCTTACAGAGCAAGCAGCTGGGGCTTGGAGGGAGTTGATCAGAATGATGCAGTGAGAGTCTACATGGGGACCATCGCTTCCAAGGCTGAGAAGTGGGAGGTGAAGCGACCACACTAGCGTTGGAGATGGACAGAACTCACTGGCTGTGCTGCCTGAAGCGAGTCTGTTAACCTCAGTTTCTTCACCTGTAGAATGGGGCTAATGGTCTTCACAAGGGTATTTTCGAAGATTAAACTAGGCAATGCAGATACGATGGGCCTAGCACCTAAGGAGACTTGGGCACCATTGCTAGGACTGACATGAAGGCTGACTGTAAGGGTCTCTGCCAGCTTGAACCCTAGTGGAAAGATTTTAGCTCTACCTTTGCTGGGCTCTTCTCTAAAATAGCAGTTCCTCTACCCCTCCTTGCTGCCTCCTCCACCCTCCAGCAAATGTTAATTATATATGAAGCTTCTCTCCAGCAGAAGGGTTATAATTAATTTATGCTGGGACCATAACAGATTCCAACACAAACTCCGTTTCATTGCATCCAACTGTACTCTGGCTGCTGTTTGCTGCCAGATGCAATTTGGTGATTTGCTGCGGGATGGGGCCTCTTGCACCATGCCCTACCCAGCTCCCAGGAAGAAGAAAAAAAACAGTGGAAGGGAGAATGACAGACCCTCTGTCAGCGGAGATAATGGGGAGGCTCTCCACTCCCCACCCCCTCATTGGCAGCGGTGCCCAGAAAGAAAGGAGCACACCCCCAGGTCATGCACACCTGGCCTGGAACCTCAGTTCCTCCTTGTAATTGCTGAGTGACCTAAGGCTTTCCCACAACATCTCTGAGCTTCAGCTTTCTCATTTATAAAAAAAATGGAGCAATATAGCAATATATACCCATACAGTATTTCTTAAGATTAAATCAGATGAACTTTTCTAAAACATTTACAACACCATCAGGCTCTTACCGTGCACTCAAGAGTAACAACTAACAATAGCATGTTCCGTGTGCTAATGAGCATGTTCTGTGTGCTAGACACAGTGCTGGTTCACATTGTCCTGTGACACCTGTGAGGTCAGCCCCACGTGGCCCCTGGTATTGTGGGAGAGGCCATCCTGACAGTGTTGTCCCTTCTCAGGAAGGCCTCTGTGCAGTGGCCAGGGTAGAAGGTGGGCCCAGCGCCACCCCTGGAGTGGAGGCCGTGCTGGAGCTCCCAGACCACAGTTGCGCTGGCAGTTGCTACCCAAGGTCTTTTCAGGGAGCAGGGAGGGGAGAAGGGAGAGTCTGTTCGCTTCAGAGGACGTTCGTGTCACTCCATGATTGCAAGGGTCTGAGGAGTAAGTGACTCAACAGCAGAGACGACAAACACAGGCTGTAAACACGGAACGTGGAGGGCAGAGAGTTGTGACTGCCTCCCTAGAGCAGAGTGGGCAGAGCACGGGTACTTGACAGGAAGAGACCCAGAGAGTCTGCTGACCAGGTGGAGGGGATCAGGTCAGAGATACGCGTTCCCTGAGGGCTGGAAGGGCCAAGTCCTTTCTGACCAGCTCCCGTGACCCTTTCAAGGCTCCATGCAGGTGTCCTGCCACTTCCCAGGAGCCTCCTCACACCCCTCATAAAGTTCATTTCCTCTGAGCATTTCTGCACTGATATCCAGGCCTCGATCTGCACACCCAACCACCACACTGCTTAATCTCCTATCACTGTGCATCCATCTCCAAGCACCTAATACCTTCTGTGCCTGGCCAGGGTGCCCTCAGCTGGCCCCCAGGTTCCTCACTGTCCAGTCATGCTCCTGAACCTGTTTTTCCCTTAGCCGTGATTCGGGTGGCTTCAGAGCACCTCTCAATTCCTGATAGTTTAAAACATTCTTTTGTGTGTGTGTTATTTGGTTATTCCCCCTTGCCCCCCGGGAAAATGTCAGACTTGGGTTTTAAAATTTTTTTAAACTACTGCATCCTCAAAGCCTATAACTGTATCTGGGAAAGAGCAGTTTTTCAATAAATAGGTGGTGAATAAAGAAATGAGTAAAACAAAATATGTTGTCTTCTCTTCTAATTCATCTGCAACAGAAACAGAGAACAAGCCATGAGTGTGGTGTGTGGAGAGGGGATGCCCCAGCAAGAGGACACCATCCTTTTGTTCAGGAAGTCACACTCTACGAAAAGACAGGCCACATGTTGAAAAGAGAAAGACATTAGACAAACAAAATAATCTTCAAAGAACTGCAGAGAAGTGCTGGCCGACACCGAAGGGCTGGATGCCTGGATGCGAAGACTGGGATGGTCAACAGCTCCCTTGGTCTCCCACAAAGCCACCCTAGCCATCTACATCAGGGGACCACCAGGCCAGGTGTGCTCCAGAAAGCAAGCAAGGCCAGCCTGCCTGTGAGTGAGGGACCCAGACATGTAGGGGTAGAGACCACGGTTGCCTGAGCTGCCCTTCAGGGGGTCACCACCTCACTATGCACTTCCCCAGTGGAGCAGAGTGTGGTCATCTCTAGCCCGTTCGCTGTGGCTGAAGGGAGTAAGAATGCCTAAGACCGTCCCTCTGGAAGTCCTGGATTTGCTGCTGGATCTACTTGCTACTGATCCCTGGGAAAAATGAGTGAGCATCTCTGAGCCCCAGTTTCCCGTGGTGACCTCATGATTCCTTTGCAGAGGACCAGCATCGCGGACATCTAGTGTCCTGACATGTGTTAGTCCCACCTCTTCCACTTCACAAGTCTTAGTCGGGACATTCAGTCACATTGTGACTCTAAAAATAAGCCCCCTTTAGTGTTTTATGAGGATTCACTGAGTCAATGCATGTGGCCAGCACAGTGTCTGGCACGGGAATGCTGATGTGTGTGCATGGGGACAGGTAAACACAGGTCACGCCTGCACCCTGCCTGGACTGTGCCCCTGGGCCCTGCCCCACTGCAGCCTCTGAGCAGATGCTGGCCGCATTCCTAACACCTCCTCTCTCCTCTGTCCCTCCTCTCTGGGCTCTACCGCTCTCAGCTCCTTCTCCTCCCTGCCTCTGCTGCCCCCAGCTGAGTGACTCATGGGCCACCCACCCACGGGAGCTCTGTGGAGAGACAGTTGCCTACCCAGCAGGCATGGCTGCCTGAAATGGATGCGCACCTGTCCTGGCCACACAGGTTATGGATGAGCTTGGCCATTTAGAGAAGTGTTCTCTTATATCACCCTGGCAAAAGTTCCCTCTTCCTCTTCTTGAAAAATAGGCAGCTGGCCGACATGGGAGCCATGACCATTGTTCAGAACCTTCACCAGGACTGATGGATGGAATTTCTGCTCTTGCAAAGAGGAATTTTGCAACCAGAGCCTCTTCCCCAGGCTTTGCCTGCTTCCTTCCGAGGAAGCAGGAACCACAGTAGAGGCAGGGAGGAAGGTTCTACAGCTGAGGAAAGACTGTTCAAAGAGGAAAGGTGGGCACAAGGTCACAGAGCTCCAGGTGGAGCTCCCAGAGGGGCACCCATGCTGTGAGCTTGGAAGGTGAGCATGTGGGTAGTCTGTGAGCACCAAGAGCAGCCCTGAGGCAGGGTCCATGGAAGAGGCTGGGCCCACTGGAGAGAACAGGCCTGCTCAGCTAAGGCCCAGCATTGGCAACTGCAATCCTCAACTCTGCCCAGGTGGCACTTCTGCCCACAGCCCCCATGTTGGGAGTTGGACCTTACATCCCACCAGAGTCTTTCTTTGGAACCAGACTAGAAGGAAACCAAAACCCAGGTGCCCTGCAGTGTTAGGAACATACTTACACTGAAACAGTGTGTGGGTACCTGAAAGGCACACTTCCCGGACTCCCTGCATTTAATCTGGCAGCCCTGCATACACAGGCTGCAGTGCTCAGTGCTTGCAGCACAAGCAGATGTTGCCTGGGAAGTCTTCCCATGTGGAGCAGGGCCCAGGGGAGGACCTCAAAGCCCAGAAGAGACCCTGACAGACAAGAGCAGGCAGGGCCCAAGCACCTTTAGAAAAGCGGCCTCCAAAGCTCTGGGCTGGCTACATGAAGGGGCCTCAGGGAAGAAGGAAATGTCCCTTTGGAGCAGGTACTAGAGAGCACTGTGCATCTTGCCTGAGACTGGCTCTGTCCTCCAGGCCTCTGGGCGGGAAAGGAGGGCAGTGTGAGCAGGACAGACTGAGGGGAAGGGCCCAGATGAACCTGGCCCTGAGCCAGCCGCACTGCTCACCCTGCGCAGAACTCTTGGACAGTCATGGAGGGTCAGCATCACACCTGGCCACAGTGTCCCTGCACATGCGGTGCTCAGTGCCTGGAGGTGCCCAAAAAGGGCTAATAAATAAGTGGACTCAGCCTGTAATGCAATACAAGGGGGGACCCCCAAAACAAAATTTATTTATTAAAAATTGTGTATTTATTCTTAATGTTTAAACTTCTGTCACCTTCAAAGTACTCTCCATTTGATATAATACACCTATCAAGACATTTTTTCCACTGCTCAAAAGTTTTTGAACTCATCGATTTTGATGCCTTTTGGTGCTTCTGCTGGTTTTGTTTCACCTCTTCCACATGGGCAAAATGTTTTCCTTTGACGACTTCTTTCATCTGAGGAGACAAAAAAGGTCACTTGTGATGAGATTGGGTGAATAGGGAGGGTGGGGCACTGTGGTCATGTTGTTTTGGTCAAAACTGCTGAACACTCAGAGAGCTGTGGGCAGGTGTGCTCCTAAATCACCCATCATGAAAGGGGGAAACACATTGAAAGAAACTTCTATAGGGGACCATTCTGCGTGGCAGTGGGAAATGTAGCCCAGTCCCAGATTCAGAAAACCAACAGGGAGCAAGGTGGGCACACAGAACCCACACCCATGGATAGGTTTTCCCATGGGGAACCAGGCCTGCATTGTACCTAGGCTGCTATGAGACTTACTTTTGCTAAAACTTCCTCACCCTGAATTGAGGCAGCAAATGCTTACTGCATATCTTCAAAGTAACTGCCTAAAATCTGAGCTAAACCTCCCAAGTATGGAATGTAACCAGTTCAACCACTTTCCCCTTTGCATTTGCAAAAATCCTTCTCCTTTGATGTAATTAGCAACATCCTGTCCTTTGTTTTCTGTTAAACGTAACCACCTAAAGTGAACCTGTGCATAGTAAATGAGGACCATCCTCGATGTAATGTGCCCAGAAAAACAAAAACCTGTCCAGGCAGGGTTGGGGCGCTCTGTCTCAATTAGAGAGCGGCCATGCCATCCCTTTTTCTCCACAGGACTTCTGCAGTCCATGTGGATTTGTTCATCGCAGCCACAACACACAGACCCCATGGGCCGGAGTCTGCAGCAATCTTCAAATAAAATTCACTGAAGCTGAACACAGACTCTCACAACAACGCCAGCTGGTACACCAATACAGTTGGTTTCCTAGTACACTCGCCTAGCAGGGGAAGCCTGTACTGCAAGGGGCCTGCCCTCCAGAAGATAATTCCATTCTGAGGGGGCAGAGTCCCTCCTTATATTCCTTTGATTGCTGCATTTATATGTTCTCAGTTTGAACATTTCCATCTTGCCTTGGTTCTGGTTATTTCTAAGCCATGGTCTCACTGAACACTGCCTCTCCCCAGTTCTCTCCACTGCATCCAGCCAGTTAAATATGAGACTTTCTAATTCCACCCAGGTCTCTTAACTTTCCTGTGACATTTGCCTTCTCTCATCTCTGATGCTGCACCCCTGTGACCTGTGGTCCCCCTCACTCAGTACATTCCTCACTGTGTTAATCAGCTGCTTAGTTTGCCCACTAGATTTTAATTTTAAAACAATCGATGTTAATTTTGAGAAGTTCATTTTTTTCCAACCTTGTTCTTTTATCTCAATTTCTGCTCCTTGTTATGAGTTTCATGCCTTCTGCCTATAATTATTTTATAGACTTCTTTATGGTGCCATGTCACCCTCAGGGCTGGGGTTCCAGGACCCCCCTTCCTCTGGCTGCTGAGTCCAGTTTATAAAAGAACAGTGGAATATGCTTGGCATCATTATTGTGAGCTCCTACATGACTGAAGTTTTTATCAGCTTCTTCCTAGAAAACCACAGGGTATCCCAGACCTGGGATCAACTTTTTGCTCACTGCTCAGCTGGGGATTCCGACGCACCTGGGATCTGTCATTTCAGCTCCAAACCAGCGCAGAACGGAGGCTCAGGATACCAACTACACACAGGAGGCCTTCCACCCAAATCAAAGGAAGAGTGGTTCTCTACTTGGCCCTGGGGTGGTGGCTGACTTCCTGCTCCCCCTTCAGGAACAGTGCTTCCCTGTGAGGAGGACTTGCCCTACAGAGGCCCGAGAAGTGCTCTCCTGCCCCTGCATGGTTAGAGCCCACACATGCACACACATACACACTCATAGACACATACACACACACGCATGGTCACTGAAGTGTCTTCTCACACTTTCCCAGTGCTGGCTTCCAGTGCCTTCTCGCTGCTGGCATCTGGTGGTTCCCATTTATTTCCTATGTCCTAACCTATACCTTTAAATCATATCCCATCAGAGCACCTCTTCAACGATTCTGCAGGTTTGTGTGGTAGGGACCCAGCTCTTGCCCCATCTGCCAGGTGCTGGCACCAGAAAGCATATTGCGTCCTGTGAGTATGGTGTGCTCAGTGTCTGCTTCAGAGAGGCACCTGAGCAAGTTTCCCAGCTCCAGTGCGATGCCAGACAGGACAACAGAGGCTCTCTCTGCAGAGCCTGCCCCTCTGCATCTCCTGAGAAAGGGGAGGAGGCGGGGGCAGGAGGCAAGATGCTTCCATCATGAAGGCCCCCCTGGGGACTCCAGAGCCTCCAAAGCCAACTCCATTGTTTAAAACTGGCCAAAATTTGACCCAGAATAAAGACATGTCTCTCTTTTTTACTGTCTCCTTCTCTGTGGCTTCTTCCCCACTTCCTTGGGGAAGCACAGCACTTCCAGCAGATCGGGTCTCGGGCACCGTCCCTCATCAACAATGTCACTTGCCTTCTGCCCTGCAACCTTCTCTTAACCTTCCCGGTTTGCAAAGAAGGCATAGTCCTTTCATTTCTGGGGCATTTCAGGGAGGAATCCAAGTTATTTGGTTTCTTTGGCTGAACCATTCCCAGTGAGATCACCATGCAGGTCTCACGGAAACCCCTGGGCAACGGGACTGACCTGTTCCCTAAAAGCAAGCAGCAGCTCAGGTAGCTGGAGACTGAAGGGCCTTAGCTTCTTGCCTGGAGAAGGATGGAGGACAAAGCAGCAAACTGGTTGCTATGGAGATGTTTTCTCCAGCAAGCAGAGTAGTTGCGGCTGTCAGATGGAGTGAACCCTGAAGGATTTCACTGTGATAAAGAACGGATAGGTCAGCACAGATACAGCTACAGCGTGTGAAGTCTGGCCTTTACCTGGGAGGCCAGAAATGGATTGTGGATATACCAGGAAAAATGCCATGGTCCGGGGGGTAGGTGAGGGCAGAGGGAGGGGGAGAAGGGAGGGGAAAGCAGGAAGGGAGGGGGTGGCAGGTTGGAGGAGAACTGAGTGTTGAGAAGGTAAGAAAGAGGAAGGGAGGGACAGGCTATGCCACACTGAGATCAGAGCACATTTTCTCCCCTTGGACACTTACCAAGTTCCAGTGTAGACGTCTGTATCCCCCTTTGACAGTGAGGACACTTAATGAAGACTTTGAGGGACTCATCCAGAATCCCAGATCAGTCATTAATGGGGCTGGAGCTGAAAAGCAGGTTCTTCTGACTCCAAAATCCATGCCTACTCTCCTACCACAGGATCCCGCTAAATCACTCCAGTAACCCAGGTCTCTGCATAATGAAGGCTTGTACAGGGCTCCAAACCAAGTCCAAAAAAACAGAACCCCCCTTTCCCAGCTGTGCTCCTGTCTAAACACCCATCCGCCTCCCGTGTGGTTCTCCCTGGCATTGGGGCCCTGGGATCTGTTCCTCTTACTCTCATTCACCTCCCAGCCCAGGCATCCTGTCTCTTTCATTGCCATCTTCCTTGGCTCTGACTTCTTCTGGCCTCGCTGCTGTGCTGCAGTCCAGAATCCCTGCCTTCTCTAAAAGCCCCAAGTCCACATCTAGGAACCTCCCACACCCACTGTGCTCCACCTTTCAGAGGAGAGCTCCAGGTGCTCAGCTCTTTTCCATGGAACACCCAAAGGGAGGAGACCAGATGCTCACAGTTAAAGGACCCAGAGGGGCCCTGGCCAGGTGGCTCAGCTGGTTGGAGCACCACCCTGCAGACCAAAAGGTTGCAGGTTCAATTTCCAGTCAGGGCACATACCTAGGTTGCTGGTTCCATTCCTGATGTAGGCATGTACAGGAGGCAACTGATCGATGTTTCTCTCTCATTGATGTTTCTCTCTCTCTCTCTCAGTCCCTCTCTCTCTCTCTCTCAAAGCAATAAACATATAGACATATCCTCAGGTGAAGATTAAATATATGTGTATATATATTTATATGACCCAGAAGGAGCACCTGGCAGAGACAAGAGCTCCACATGGCAAGGGCTAGGCGGCTCCAGTAAAACAACCCCTGGTGCACTGCTATGGGGAGAGGCCACCCCCACAACCCCACAAACAAGGGGCTTGGCCCTGTCCAGGATTCCCTCTGACTCTGGAACTCCTTCTGCAACTGGTTGAAAAGCAGTTAGTACCCACACTGTACCGAAAACACTTTTTAGTGGAATTTATTCCACTAAATTCCAATTTAGTGGAATTTTAGTGGAATTTATTACATAAAAAGGTTTTTAAAATATATTTTATTCATTATACTAATACAATTTTACCATTTTTCTCCTCTTTCCCCTTTGCCCTGTACCCCTCTCCCACTATCATTCCCCCATGTTAGTTCATGTCCATGGGTCATACATGTAAGTTCTTTGGCTTCTTCATTTCCCATACTATTCTTAACTTCCCCCTGTCTATTTTGTACCTACCATCTATACTTCTTATTCCTTGTACCTTTCCCCCCACTCTTCCTCCTCCTCTTCCCCACTGATAACCCTCTAGGTGATCTCTATTTCTGTGAATCTATTCCTGTTCCAGTTGTTTTCTTAGTTCATCTTTGTTTTTGTTTTTGTTTTTTTAGGTTTGGTTGTTGATAGTTGTGAGTTCGTTGTCATTTTACTGTTCATATTTTTTATCTTCTTCTTCTTAGATAAGTCCCTTTAACATTTAATATAATAATGGCTTGGTGATGGTGAACTCATTAATTTGACCTTATCTGGAAAGCACTTTATCTGCCCTTCCATTCTAAATGAAAGCTTCGCTGGATAGAGCAATCTTGGACGTAGGTCCTTGCCTTTCATGACTTGGAATACTTCTTTCCAGCCCCTTTTTTGCCTGTAAGGTTTCTTTTGAGAAATCAGCTGATAGTCTTATGGGCACACCTTTATAGGTAACTGTCTCCTTTTCTCTTGCTGCTTTTAAGATTCTCTCCTTACCTTTCATTTTGAGTGATGTAATTATGATGTCCCTTGGTGTGTGCTTCCTTGGGTCCAACTTCTTTGGGACTCTCTGAGCTTCCTGGACTTCCTGAAAGTCTGTTTCCTTTGTCAGATTAGGGAAAGTTCTCCTTCGTCATTTTTTCGAATAAGTTTTCGATTTCTTGGTCTTCCTCTTCTCCTTCTGGCACCCCTATGATTCAGATGTTGGAATGTTTAAAGTTTTCCCAGAGATTCCTAAGCCTCTCCTCATTTTTTTTTTTGAATTCTTGTTTATTCATTCTGTTATGGTTGAATGTTTCTTTCTTCCTTCTGTTCCAAACCGTTAGCTTGAGTCCTGGTTTTCTTCTCATCACTGTTGGTTCCCTGTACGTTTTCCTTTATTTCACTTTGCGTAGCCTTCATTTTTTCCTTTATTTTGCAACCATACTCAACCATTTCTGTGAGCATCCTGATTATCCGTTGTTGGGAATGGCCCTATCTGGTTTCAGAAGCTGTAACCCCCCCATGGCAAAGGGTGAGTAAAAAGACCTTGGAACCATAAGCCACTAAGGAGATAAAGCTTATCTTCCCAGCTGGGGTGCCTCCTCTTCCCCCTTTGCTTCATCCTGCTTGGCTCCAGGTGGATGACTGGTTAGCCAATGACAGGTAAGATTCCTCAAAGGAGGGACAACCTAAGACAGACATGATAATGAAGGGGCCCTCAAGGAAGGACTTGGGGGGCTATAGAAAAAGGGGATGATGGACCCTTACCCCTCAGCTTTGACATAGCCTGAGTCCTCATTCTTTCTGTAAGAAGTCTCCTAATCTCTTGGATGCCTTACTTCCACTGTCTGATTTAAGCCTGAAACAATGCCAGAGGGTGGTGCAGCCCTGGGCAGGAACCGGCAGTTGTCTGGGGTGATCAAGCCTAAGAAATAATGCATAAAATCCTGTGAAACCTGCTTTTCTAAAAATGTCCTCAATTTTCTAATAAAGGTCCAAGCATAAAATGAGTTTGTTTCCCAAAGTTTTATGGTCCTTTAGCTATCTGACCCTGACTCAGAACAAGCCCTCATAGTTCTTTGAATGTTATCTATTGTTTGATCATTACTGCCTGGCAATGATTGATGAGCTTTAGCTGTATTCCTGTGCAAATTGAACCCAATAAAAGCCCACTGAAGAACAGGCCCAAGGCCCTTCTCCTCTGAGAGACTGGCCACCTTTCCTCCCCAAGCAGAATACATGTCTTGGTAGACTTATTCTCATCTGTGGTGGTTGGGGGGGCAGGGATCTGCAGGCAGAGCCCCCCACAGTCAATATTTTGAATTCTGCATCTGATAAATTGGCTATCTCTTCATCTCTTAGTTGTATTTTTTTCTGGAGCTTTGATCTGTTCTGTCATTTGAGCCATATTTTTTTTGTGTAGGCACATCTGTTACATAGTAAGGGGTAGAGCCTTAGGTATTTACCAGGGCAAGCAATCCACATTGCTGTATTGTGGCACTGTATGTGGGGAAGGGGTCCAAAAGGGAACAATGCCACTTGCTCAGCTCTTGGCTGGCTTTCAATCACCTCCTTCACTACCCACAAACAAATTGGGCTCTTCTGGTGCTGATTTCCCAGATGGATGGTTTTGTGTTTATTCTATGACCCTGTGGGTCTCTCCAAGAACTCTCCTGTGAGGCTGGGAATTTCTCCTGCTACCTCAACCCCCACAGATTTTTTTCAGTCAGAGTGTCTGAGGCTTTATTTCCCTGCGTTGGAACCCTGGGTTGTGTGGTCTGTCTCTCTCCCCAGTTGTTCTTCCCAGTTTATCTGCATATAAATGTGGGATTGCCCAGTCCCCCAGCCACCAGCTACCCACCTTGTCTTGAGTTCTCTCCTCTCTTGCTGCTCATCTCTGCCCCTCCTACTGGTCTGGATGAGTGTTTCTTCTTTAACTCCTTGGTTGTTAGACTTCCATATAGTTCAATTTTCTGACAGTTCTGTTTATTTTTTGTTTTTAAATTTATTGTTGTCCTTCTTTTGGTTGTGTGAGGAGGCAAAGTTTATCTACCTACACTTCCATCTTGGCTGGAAGTCCTACAAAAAATCTTTTGATTGCATAATCATCATGTAATTGTGTAACATAACAATATCACATTCAAGCACACTGTATGACATTTTAGGCGAATGTTCAACTTCATGTCCATCTCATGTGAGACATTTGCGTACCCTACCAACCACACTCAATGGCATTACTTCTGCCAAACCCTGTATATACAATTTTTATTTTAAAATTTTGAAAGAAACCAAAAAAACTATATCAATTAAATTTTAATTACAGAAAAATAACAACATTTCTGTGTAAGTATCTGTCTGCAATACTTGGGATACACTTACACTAACAGTTTGCTTGCTGTCTATCTGGAACTTCGGTTTCAATGGAGCCTTCATTCTTCCCAGCAGGCCAAGCACGGTGAGCACAGCACCTCCATTCGGGCTGCTGTGTGGACTCCCAGCCAGGGCATTTGTTTTGTCTCTGTCACTGGTTGTACTTTACTTGAAAAGGAATCTCCTTCTATCTGAGAACTTTCTTCTGTTGCACATACTCTGAGTCTCTTCCTCTTGCCAAAACAGTGCTTTTCCTTAAAACCACACTTAGTAAAATGACAAGAACATTTCTTTCTGAATATTTTATATGCACCAAATAAAATATAAAATAATTTAAACAAAGTTATAAAAAGTATCTTTACTCTTATTTTAAAAAATATTTTAATCAACAAAATAAGAAACAACCCAATTCAAAAATGGGTAAAGGACTTGAGTAGACATTTCTCCAAAGTTATACAAATAACCAATAAGCATGTGAAAAGATGTTCAACATCAGTAGTGATTAGGGAAATGCAAATCAAAACCACAATGAGAAGATACCACCTCACACCCATTAAGATGAATATTATCAAAAAGCAGAACCTAATAAATGTTGGTGAAGATGTGCAGAAATAGGAACCCTTGTGCTTTGCTAGTGGGAATGTAAAATTATGTAACTGCTATAGAAAATAATATCATGGTCCCTTGGCCTGGTGGCTCAGCTGGTTGGAGTGTGGTCCTGTACACCACAAGATAGTGGGTTTGCTTTCTAGTCAGGGAACATACCTAGGTTGCAGGTTCAATCTCTGTTTGGGGTGCATACAGGAGGCAACTAATAGATGTTTCTCATATTGATGTCTCTCTCCCTGTCTCAATCTTTCTCTCTCTCTCTCTCTCTCTCTCTCTCTCTCTCTCTCTTTCTCTCTCTTAATTTTTCTCCCCTACTCCTTCTCACTTCCTTCCTCTCTTTATAATCAGTGAACATATGCTCAGGTGAGGATTAAATAATAATAGTAGTAGTAGTAGTAGTAACAATAATAATATCATAGTCCATCAAAAATTACACACAGAGTTACCATTTGATCCATCAATTCCACTTCTAGGTATATACTTAAAAGACCTGAAAGTAAGGACTTAAGTAGATATTTATACACCCATATTTATAACAGCATTATTTACAATAGCTAAAAGATGAAAGTAATTAAATTTACTTCAGCAAGTGAATGGATAAACAAAATGTTACCATATTATCCAGCCTCAGAAAGGAAGAAGATCCTGACACAAGCTGCCACACAGGTGAACTCTGAGGACAGTGAGCTGGGTAACGTGAGCCAGTCACAGCAGACAAATGCCGTGCGGTTCCCCACTTGTGAGTGGCCTCACTCATGAAGACAGAAGTAGAGCGGTGATTGCCAGGGGCTGCAGTGAGGAAGGGTGGGGCATTGTTAAATGGGTACACAGCTTCTGTTTGAGAAGATGAAAACATCCTAGAGATGGACAACAGTGATGTTCACAGAACACTGTGACTGTACATAATCATTAAAATAGTAAATTTTAGGGAATGACTCACATATTTCACCACAATGAAAAAAAAAAGTAAAAAGAAGTATTTTACTTATGTCAAATGCCTTTGAACTATATCAATGCATTTTCCCAAAAGCTGGCTATTGGCTATATGTTAACTCTTCTATTCAATTAATCATAATTCTTCTATACAGGTTCTCATCTGTGTCCTCAGTGGGCAAAATATGTGCATCTGTGTATAGTAATGTGCTGTCTTATCTATGTTCCAGTCATTGATTGAAGAAAGAAAAAGGTAATGCCTCCTCAGGCTGCATTTGCAGAACACAGTGCCTGAGGTGGAGTAACAGCTCCCTGCCCTTAGCCAGGCTCAGCCAGACGCTGTCTCAGCACCAAACTGGGCAGCAAGGGGTCTGAAACCATTTCTGATGGAGCCTGGGGACCGGCAAGCTAAGCTTGACATGATTCAGGAGGAGGAATTCAGTGGTCTTAGAGCATCCAAAGAGTTGCTATGAGGAAGAGTTTAGGTTTTTTTGGACATTTCATCAAATGTGAAATTGGCACCTAGAAGTTGGGGTTGTAAGAACTCCTATCATTTAAGGTATGTGTAAATGTTACCAAAAACTTAGGTCTGGCCGCCTGTGGCAGCGAAAGCTAAATTCCTGGGACAGGTGCTGGTGCCAAAGGAAAGAGGTTTTTTCAGATGCAGCAGACTTGGGAGAATGGTAGGCTCCTGTCTCCAAGACCACCCCCTTCCTGCTCAAGCCTGCAATTCTTATAGGGATAGGGAGGAGAGGCCTTTTTTTCCCTGTCCAATTATCTTGCTAACTTTTGGGGCACTCAGTATAAGAACTTTCCCCTGTGCCATCTTGACCAATGAGAGATTCCCCAGTGCTCCCTGACTGTCTACAGTAGTAAGAACAAATAGGCTTATTTGTGTTTAATGAGTCTCCTGCTTCTGGGACAGTCCAAAAGGGTGGCAACACTCAAGGAGGGATACTAGGGAAGGGTTTTCCCTTAGGACAGGGGAGTTTAGGGTAGACATCCTCTCAGGCTCTTTGGAAACACAGATCCCGGACATGATTTATTGAACACCTGCTATGCTCCTGGACATCACCTTGGGGGTTTGCCTATTTTTCAGGCACCTAAAGTGGGTCCTACTTCTTTGTCATTGTCCAATAGCTCCCACTGATCCCTGCTAACCAGCCTCCCAGCAGTTAGAAGCATTTACTGAGCCCCCGATCAGCACCCAGCACTGTGCAGGTGTGCAGGTGCAAACAGGCACATAAGGGGATTAGCCCATCCCCAGGGACTCCAGCTTGCCACTGAAGAAACTCTTAGAAAAGAGTCTGGCCCTGACTGGTGCCCAAGATGATGTGTTAGTTGGATTCATTGTATAAATCAATAGACCCAAACCCTATGGATTTCTCAAGGAAGGCAAAGGAATACAATATGAGGTACTTCAGTCAAGGTAGGTTTCAGGGAAAAGATGAGACTCGAGCTAGGCCTAGAAAAATAGGAAGGGAGGAAGGAACTGACTGATTCCATAATGGGTCACCCAGGGCCATAGATATTAATTTGTATTTTACAGTTATAAAACTGAGGCTTAAAGAGGCATGCAACCTGCCGATGGCCACAGAGCTAGTGGGTGGACAAGCTCAGACTGGGTCATGTCTACTCCCAAAGCTGACGATGGTGGCCAGTGCACAGCGGGCTTTTCCAGAGAGGGCAAGCAAGAGCCGTTGGGGAGAAGAGGCCATACTCTGGGAGAAGAGAGGGTGACAGGGTCCAGGAGGGAGGGTGTCCTCAGTGTGGGGGTCTGCAGGGCCAGGCAGAGGGGTGATACAGTCATGGTAGGAGCCTCCATCAGCAGACCCCTGCAGGGCCTCAGAGTCCTCGCCTGGAACGTCCCCAACACATCAGAGCCAGAACATTCCAGAATGGATGGCGTAGACAGGTTGTTTCTCCCCCTTGAACAATAAACAAGAGAACCCCTTGTCTGCCCTCCTGCAGAGGCAGGGGGTCTGGGGGAAATTCCTCAGGTTTTGCAAGTTTTTTTAACAGTTGCATTTCTTCAGCATGACAATTTCAGGAAACCTGAGAGACTCTATCCATCAGGCCCCCAAACCCTTCTGCCTTCCCCCAGCCTCATCTGTCACCATCCTCACCCTGTGCGAGGGAGGTGGGAAGAGGGGGGAGAAGGCTTTCTGCATCCCCCACTCTCCACCTGACACCAGTACCGACCTTTCCCTAGCGCAATCCTGTCAGACTACACAGTGATCGCTGTCGAGCTGGGAGGGAGGGGAGCATCCAGGCCTTCCTGAAGCCCTCAGTGACGGGGAGCCCTGCAGGTCCACAGCCAGCCTGCTGGCCTGGCCTTTCATCCCTGCTCCACTACTTACCAGCAGCCTGACTTTGGTCCAGTTCCCCTCCAGTGTGAACTTCCAGGTTTTTGCCTTCCAAGGCAGGCGATGTTATTGGCCAGGGGAAGGAATGAGAAGCATACAGGAAGCACCTGGCCAAGGGTCCGACCTGCCATGAAGTGAACGTGAACACCCCTTGCCTGCTGAGCACTGCAAGTGTCCCTGGCCTTGTGACAAGATGTCTAGTGCCCATGCGCCCAACCCCCCTTCCTGCTGATGCAGCCCCTCACAGGAGCTCGAGGTCTCCACGTTCATCCCCCAGGACACTGCAGACTCACCAGCTCTGGTCTGGTCCTGAGAGCCCTCCTCCTGGGTGGGCCACCTGGCCAGCCCCTGTGGGTACACTGCCATGTCCTACATGCATGCTGCTTCCCAGCACACCCAGCATGTGTCTCTAAGCTCCTTGCTTATTCTTTGGCTCAGTCTGTTTTCATGGTGGGCTTCTTATAGATGGGGATTCAATCATCATAGGTTATACTGGAAAGTGACAGTGCCTGGATTGAAACCCAGGCTGTGAGGGTCCACTCTTTCTGAAGCATTTCCGGAACAGTCTCTGCTGTCCCAGTGACAAGTAGGGGTTGCCAACCGTGCCTTAAGCCTTCACTGCAGTGACCCACTATTAAGCATGTCTCACCCCATTTAGTAATGGTGGCTGCCCTGGTCGGCCCCCAGATGGGCTCTAGTGTGAGGACTTCTCTGAAGGAGAGTCCATAGGATTGTGTCTTAACTGGGAGTTGAAGGCATTTCCAAGTAGGCCCAGCCCCCAGGGCACTGGAAATCACAGGGTAGGACTAGGGAGAGATGAGGTGGGACAGGGGCCAGTGGCTGCTTGTAAGGGCACATCGGCTGCCCTCCTTGGCCACCTGTGTCATACAAGGAAGATGTAAGCCTCTCTGCACACACCACCCAGCTACCTGAAGAGTTCATGGCAGACCTCAACAGGTAAACAGTACCTGAGTCCCTCCTCAGGGAAAAAGAAAGTTTGTTATGTTCAGATTCTCAAAACCCTGGGTATCGAGACTTGAAACAGCGTGCTTATCAGGTAGTGTAGTGAAAGGTCTGCTGGGTATGGAGGTATATCCTGACTGAATGCCCCCTCCCTGGTGTACTTGGTGTGGCATCTCTGGAGACCAGAACCAGTGCAAGTGTCTGCAGGTGCATCAGAGCCTCCCAGGGCAGGGGACTGGGGCAGCTAGAGGCACAATGGCAAAGGTGGCAGCTCCTGGTTAGCAGCAGGCCTGTGTGGCCAGGGTTGGGCACACACACACCCCTACACACAGATGGGCAAACCCCCCCACTGGCACCATGACCAACATCACGGAGACTGTCATGAAGCACACACTTGTGCACACATCCTTTCCTAATTGATGAGCCTGTCACAGAGGCAGTCCTTGTGATGCCTTGTCCCCTGAGTCCCCTGAGTCCCCTGAATCAGATTCCTCCATCAAAGCATGTGCCCCCTAGATGGTGCCCAGTTGCCTCGCGCTATATTCTTTTTGTACACCAGTATACATCACTTTGTGTGTCCACAAAGCAGAAAGCTCTTGGCTCTGACCTGGGAGTGACTGTGCGTGCGCTGAGCAACAGCGTGTGTGTGAGTGTCTGTGTGTGCACGCAGTTCTATGTCACCACATTCCATTCTCCCTGGTACTAACCTTGACATCACTATGCACACAGAGTGCAATGTGAACCCTGCACCTTAGAGATGAGTGACCCAACCTCCCATGTCACAGGTTAGGAAACGGAGGCTCAGCGAGGGGACGCTGGCCCAGGTTCCACACAAGTGAGCACTGGGATGGGGACAAGCCCATCTGACCAGCCAGCCCTCTCCCAGCCCTGCCCTCACCCTGGCCTCTTTGCTGCCTAGAGACGGAGCTGTCTCCTGGTCTCTGCCTCACCCTGGGGCCTGCAGTGACGGACAGCAAAGGGGAAAGGGGATACATGTGCCCATTGGTGTGGACAAGAACTGAACCAAGTCAGCACTGTAGACAGATGGGAAAGAGGCAGGACGGGGACTCTGAGTGGGAAAATCGACTCTGTAGTAACGGAAGTAGAAACAGAACTAAGCCAGACAGGATGGGCCAGCAGGATGCCCAGCATGAAGGTGAGGCCCACGGTGGGGGGCAGGGGCAGGGAGAGAGGGAGACCCAGGCAAGGTCTGCAAACCCACACCTGGATCTCTGGGGACCACGGGAAGGAGCAGCGGCTGCCCGGAGAGGACAATGTCTGTGACAACATGCAGCTGTGATGGTGAGGCAGTAGATCTGGTGAGGATGGGAGAGGTGGAGAAAAATCTTTTAATAAAAAAGAGAAAGGAAGGAAAGTGTGAATGGAGAAAGCACTCCAATAAAGCTGAGACAGCTGGCAAAGCAGCATGCAGCCCTGAGGAGCCCTGAAGGGCGCACAGCCTGTCAAGGCACAGCCCACCAGTTCCATGTGCTCTTGGTGCCCAGCTCCTGGGAGCCTGCAGTCATCAGCCAGGCCCCATGCCCAGAGCCACAGCGAGCAGGAAGGGTGATGTATGAGTGCAAGGGACTCCTCCTTGGAAATGGGGCCATCAGCCCTCTGTGCAGGAAGGACCCTGTCCATCCCAGCAACTCTTAGGGAGGACGACCTTGGTTTCAGGGAAACAGAACGAACCACCCTGCTTATCCTGGCTCCGCAGCTTTGCTCTGCATTTCTGATTTTAAAAGCCTGGTTCTCCCAAATGCCTGCCACCATGGCTCACTGCTGGCCTGCTGGCCTCCATGCCATTATCTCAAGCAAAATACTCCTTTGAAAATGAGGTTTCAACTGCATGTGGGCTGATGGATCTATCTGAAATATGTGTGCCTTCCACAGCTGAGCCAGGTCTTAACAGGGTTGTAGAGAGACAGACAATACTGATGGGTAGATGAGAGAGAGAGAGAGAGATTTTGGAGAATAGGTGTTTTAACAGAGAAAATAGCTATACAAAAAGTTATAAAATCAATGGAAACATAAGAAATGAATGGGAAAATTTTTAAATGGTCAGGAAAATGTGTGTGAAGGGTTGATTTTTATAACAAGGTGAGAAGAAATAAGCGATGGGCATTTGGTGGTGGGCAGCAGGCGTGGAGGATGCCGTGGAGGGATCCTGGTGCTCTCCTGCGTGTGGGGTCTGCCCGGCGGGCCAGCCCTGCACCAGCAGCTTACTGCCCTCCTCTCATTCAATCCTTGAACACCCAGGGGCACATGCCCTCATCCTCCCATTTCTCAGCTGAGGAAACGGAGGCTCAGAGACATAAGCCAGCCTGTGAGAAAAAGAGTTGGGCTCTGAGCCCAGGACCGTTTGGAAGGAAAGCGAATGTTCTCCCCCTTCCCTGGGGTGGAAATGTGCGTGGACAGCCCACCAAAGCACAGCTGCGTTGCACTGAACTAACTCTCCCACCCTCCTTCCTAATTCAGCCAGGACCACTATAGAAGTCCTCCCATCCTTGGGCTCCAGCTGTTGAGAGACACGGATGCCGCCCAACCATGAGTTCCACAAGACAGAGAAGTCACAGTTCCCGAAAGTCTCACGCAAGCCTCCTTTTACCAAAATGACTCTTCTTCAAAATCTCAGCTTCCCTTTCATCTCTCATTGTGTCCCAGCTCTAGAGAGGATTTCCTGCCAGCCTCAGCAGAGCTGGTTGCTTTTGCTGTGACAGACTGCAGCGACAGGCAATGCCACAGAGACAGGCAGGGGGCGCGGGCATCTAGTACCTTCCCCAGGAGGTGTCTTTGGGGCTGTCTCTCAGCTTGCCTTCTCTGAAATCAGCATCCCAAAGACGTCCCAAGAGGCAGACCTGAAAGAAAGAAGTCAGAGCTGGAGAGCAAATGTCTGCTCTGGTTAGTGGCTGCAGGAGAAAGCCTGGGGTCTGGTCTCCAAGCCTGAGAAGACCATCCCCAGCCCCTGCCAAGGCGACAGAATTCAGCCCTTAGAAAGTGGCCTATTTCAGATGCAAAGGGGCCCAAGGCTGTTTACTTTGCCTTGAAACTTCACTTGATTATAGATTAAAAAAACATGGAAAATAAGAGCTAGAAAAAAAAAAAAAAAAGCTAAATCCTGGCATTGAGTCAACATTTCAGCTGTGTAACTGGGGAAACTAAGGTCCAGAGAGGTGAAGTGACTTACAGAAGGGAACCCATGTGCCCACCCAGCGTAACTGTGCCCCCCATTTTCTTCACTTCCTTGAATTGCTGCCCATCAGCCCTGAGTTGTTTGTTCAAGGGCTCATGACTTACGTTAATAAGAGCATGAAAAAATTAGAATGAGGAAAGTCAACCTTCCTCACACTGAATACATAAAGCACTCGGCAGCCTGTCTGTGGACTATCTGCTGGGACACGAGCAGACTGGAGCCATACCACGTCCCTGCCACCTGTCCCCAGAGACCCCTGTGGAAGGGCAAGCTGGCCTCTGAACGCCTGGACCTCAAGGTATCAGGCAGGACGCCGACGCTGCCGGTGGGAGCACCATTGCTGCTGCTGGGAAAGTCACCATCCATTCAAGTTCCACCAAGCTGTTCAGTTCTAATTGTTATCCTTCAGCCTAAGAAATCATCACATATCTAGACAACAATTTATTTAATACACAGCAATCACCAGTGGAGCACTGCTTACCCACACCCCACATGGGCGTGAAGCGGGTATGGGTGCTGGAGACCAGAGCAGCTTGGGGGGTCAGGAGATAGCATGGGGTTCTGTCATCCAATCTCCATGACCACACTTTGAAGTGGGACTGCTGTTCCTGTTTCATAGGTGAGAAGGCTGAGACTAAGGAGAGAGGAAGTGACTTACCACAGGATGCACAAGTCATGATGGGGACACTGGCTTGGAGCCCATCAGCCTGATTCCAATGTGCTCCCTCCCGCCTGCTCCCTGGGGCACCCAAGGGAGGCCCATGTAGGTAAGACTGGCTGGATTTGACTCCTGCTCTGCCACTGTGGGCCGTGTGTCCTCAGCCGTTTGATTAAACGCTCTGTGCCTCAGTTTCCCCATCTCAAAAATGGGAATAATAATAGTGACCGAGC
This sequence comes from Anoura caudifer, assembly GCA_004027475.1. Lineage (NCBI taxonomy): Eukaryota > Metazoa > Chordata > Mammalia > Chiroptera > Phyllostomidae > Anoura > Anoura caudifer. The sequence goes on from PVKU01001383.1 coordinate 40,683, forward strand.
CAGAGGGTTGCTGCAGGGAGTCTCCATGTGGGAGGGTGTGTGGCACTTGTAATCGCTGCATAGTGTCAGCCCCACTCCTCTCTGCACCTCTTCTCCTCGCCTCACATGGCTACGTCACCAAGACCAGGCCCTGGGGAGCTTACCCCTCAGCTGCAAGAGCCTCTGCTGCTCCCAAGGAGCTGGCTGTACAACAGAGTGGATTGTCTTCTGGAAGGGAGGGTATGAGCCTTCGAAGCAAGGGGGGCTGCTCAGGTCTGGAGTCATGAATGGTGACAGGCAGGGAGTGCCCCCAAATTAATTGCTCACCACATGTCAGAGCTGGTGACAAATTTGCAATGAGTATCTTCTCAGGAAGAAAGACATCCATTTTTCCCAGCTCTGGCCCCCGGTCTCCAGACTGATTTAAGCAGTTCTGGGAGGCAGTGCCTGCAGTTCCAAGGGGTAAAATGACTCCACCAGAGAAGAGGACCCTGGGTCTGAAGTGACAGACTGGCTTGTGAGTCTCTCTAGATCAAGGGCCATGTACTGACATCCTTCCAAAGGGGCCTTTGGATGGTGGCTGGGGGAAAGCAAGAATAAGGGCCCCGCCCAGGCAGCTCAGTCGTCTAGAGCTTCATCATGACATGCCAAGGCTGTGGGTTCAGTGCCTGGTGAAGACACATACAAAAATCAGCCAATGAATGCAAGAATGAATGAAACAACAAATTGATCTCTCTCTCTCTCTCTCTCTCTCTCTCTCTCTCTCTCTCTCTCTCTCTCTCTCAAATCAATAAATAATTTCTTTTAAAAAAAAAAGGCATTTACCTGCAAGGACAGACCCGGGAGATGACTTGGCATGCTCTCTGTTCTCACCAGGACTCAGACATTTGCTCCAAGATTCATCAGAGCAGAGTTGGGAAAATGACCAGAATAAAAACTGGGTCTCCCTCAGGATTTCCTGAAGGTGGGGACAGTCTCCGGACAGGACCAGACATCATCTCTGCTTCGTGGTTTGCTCTGAGCTAAGCTGGAGTCAGGGCTGCAGGAAACAGCAGGGTTGGGGCCGGGGGGACTCTGTGGCAGTCATTCCTCTGTTCCTAGAGTTGGAAGAGTGCTTGCAAATATTAACCATATTGTTTTAACTTTTTCTATTTCCTCTCCAAAGATAGTAGAGACTAATAGAAGGGGGGAGAAGGCACAATTGGGAACCAGTGCTATGGGAAGTTGGGACCCAGAAACTGATTTTGTGGGCCTCTTCTCTTTCTTTGTGACACTTCCCAACAGTTGCAGACCATGGTGAAGAAGGATGAAGTGCAGGAGAGTCCACAAGAACAGAGAGAGGAGGCTTCAGGGAGTCAAACTGGGCATAGGGGGAGGGGGACAGGTTGCTCTGGAGCTCCTGTATGTGCCCCTGCCAGGGGGCAGGCACCTCCCGGTGGTCCCAGGGCTGACACCCGCCAGCTGAGTCAGGGCCCAAATCTTGCTGCTGAGCATCTGCTGAAGCTGGAAGTGCTCCATGATAATCACCTTCCCAGGGCCAGGTTATTTCTGTCCTTTGCAGATCAGGAGGGGGCAGAGTCCAGAAATAGCAAAAGCAATTAGCAGGCAGGCTTCTTGGGGCATAATTGCTGGGTGTGAATTAGAGCCTGGCCAGGTAAACCTCGGCCCGGTTTCTGGGCATGTGGGCAGTGAGGCCATCATTGTGCCTATACCCAGGGTATAGGCAAGTCCAGAAGTTCAAGGGCATCTTCTCCTCATAGGGCCCTTTTGGACTCAGAGGCCTGGGGTGCTGAAGATTTCCCCACCTGACACATACTCCATGCCTCCCAGGATGGGCGTGTAGTTCTGGGAGACCTTAGGGGCCTGTGGAATATGAACCAGTTAGCCAGCTGCTCTGGGCCAAAAACAGCTGGAGCGGTGGGGCCTGAGGAACTGGTGTGGGACTGGGCCCAGGGCTGAGTTGGAAGACATGGGTTCTAGCTCCGGAGCATTTACTTCTGAGCTCTGTGACCTTGGGCAAGTCACTTACCTTCAGTGAAGCTCAGTTTTCTTCTCAGTGAAATCAGTGTGGGTGGGGTTGGGCTAGGTCATGCTCCCTAACAGACAACTCCAATGTCCCAGAGCCTGCTACAACGTGGAATCCTCACTCAGGCCAGGCCCGCTGAGAGTCTGAGCAGCTCCCCAGGGCCACTGTCCCTGGGGAAGTGGCTTGGCAGTCCCTGCTGCCTCAGGTGAGGTGGCCAGCCATCTTTGCACAAGGCCCCACGTTCACTGTGCCCAGGGGAGACACAGGTGGTATCGTACTTTCCACAACCTTCTCCCAGAAGGGACACACTCACTTCTGCTAGCATTTCTTTGGTTGGAACTAGCCACATGGCCCTGCCCACCTGCAGGGAGACCTGAAAGTCAGTCTCCTAAGCTCTCAGGACTAGAAGGGGAACGGGACATCGGTGAGCCCCAGATGTTCATCCCAGATGGGCTCTCATTGTCACCAAGAATTTGTGACAGTCTGGAGGGAATGGTCCTTATCTCCACCACAAAGTGATATTCAACCTGCCACAGCTTTCCTTCTTGTGTCAAGTGCCTTTTGTAGTTCCTACTAGTTTTGGTGTTAAAATGACCCTGACATAGGGAAGGCAGCCACCAGCAATAAACAGGGGCTCACGGTGGACAGAAGCAGGGCAGGGAGATAAAGCCCAGAGCTTCTAATCTCTGCACTCAAAGGCTAACTGTAACTGAGGAGAAAGGGCAAACAAAGAAAATTCAGATTAGTGTTACTTGGTGCATGCTCCTGAGAGCCACAGGGACACAGGGCCATGGGGGAAGGAAGAGAGAGCAAAATCAGGGGAGGCTTGAGGGAAGCATGACCCTGCAGCACAAGCCTGCTATTCCCAGGTCCCAAGCCTTCGTGGAGCCCCACTGCTGGCCCAGTGCTGCCCCTCGCTCAGTGGCCAGCTACCCCCTTGTTTCTGAGCCTTGAAGGCAGCAAAGTGTCTGCTTACTTAGCAGTCTGGATCCTTCCCCTGGGACCTAGCAGGGGCATGTAGACTTGCCCACCTACTCACTGCAGCCCCCCAGTGCCCTGTGCAGTGGGCACAGTGGGGAGGGGCATGGGGGTATGGGAGGGCACAGACTTCCAGGGGACTCAGGCCCCTCCTGACACACCCAAGTGGAGGTCCTCAGAGAAGTGGCTACGGCAGGGCTACAGTGGATCCCACATGTGGGGCTTTCTTAAACCTGTCTGTCTGTCTGTCTGTCTGTCTGATCCTGGGTCAGCCCGGAGGCCCTGGTGCCTCTCCCCAGCCCAGTAGGTGTCCCATCACACTGTCATACCTTCTTCATCAGAAACGCAACACAACCTCCCTGGGGGTTTGTGCCCGTGGCGTTGTCACTGTGCCCTCAGTGCCCAGGCCCTGCACCCCTCCCCAGGGAGGCGAAGCTCGCCCTGCTGTGTCTGTGTCCAGGCCGCTCCAAACTCCTGCCCTCCTCTCACTCTCTGAGTCACACAGACGTCCCAGCTGGGTCTCTGTTTTTAGTTATGACAAAATGACACAGTTGTTCTCACAACTCAAAGAGCAGAGAGACAACCTTCAGCTTGGAGCTGGAATGAGACAGTCTGCTTTCTTGGGGGTTGGTCCTGGCTCTGCTGCTCTAGTGAGGCCTTAAGCAAGTCATCTAACAGCTCTGAATGTAAAAGGGGCCATCCGCCATCAGCCTGTCATAGTTGGGATTTGAGCAGTGGTGCGGTGATACCAAAGAAAGTCCCTCTTTGTAGAGTCTGTAGCCACAGAGATAGGTCCTTACCCAAGGCCCCAAAGCCAAGGGAGAAAAGTGAGAATAAACCAAAACCTGCCTAGGCACACCCAAGTGAGTACAATGTGGGATCTCCTGGCCCTGGGGACCCTTCTCTCCCCCATTTACTAGCCAGTCTCAGGCAAGATATGCCCACCCATCCGCTTATCAGACCTGCAAGGCTCACCAGCTCCAGGCCAAGTCCTATAACATCAGCCACCATCCAGAGCCCCATGCCTGGCACTGTAGACACTGTGAATAATGGAGTGTCATGTTTGTCTAATGGATTTATCACTACTTACGAATGCAGCTTCATCAACAAAAGCAGGTGAAAATTGATGTTGAGGCAGCTAAGTGAGCTGCACTTTCCCTTGCAGCTTGGCAGGTATTGATAGTCTTTTGTCCGCTTGGTGTTTTGCACCCAACTCGGAGCTGAAAGCAGGAGTACAAATGCCCTGGGCTCTGCTGGCTGACAGTCCCATGGCTCCCATTCAGGGCAGGCCGCCAGAGCTGTGCTCCCACACAGCCCTCCACTGCCCTGCACCAGCAAGGTGAGCAAGGGGCCTGGTGGGATTTCTTTGCTCCAGAAGAGAGAGAAAAGGACAGCTCCCCTGAGCACTGAGCAGGGCTCCCCTGACACAGGCCAGAATGTGGTGGAGAGTCCCCCCACCACCCGGGGAGGGCCACGCCCCCCACACACTGATCCTGAGCAACAATGGGCCTTTGCACTGTGGGCACGCACATGCACGTGGCCTATCTATCTGTCTGGTGTTTTGGTTCGGTTTTTGCCCAGGGTGGAAATGAGCTGTTTGGACTGGAAGAAGTGTAGGAAATGGGTTTTTTAGAGAGGTGTTGATGTTTCTGGGCAGATCCGTATTAGGAAATGGAAGTGAAATGGGGTGGGAAAGCTGGATGCCTTAGCGGTTGTTCCAGCTATTATGTACTGAATGAAGCGTGTACTCTGCACCTCCCGATTATCGCTGGGCTCAGTGTCTTCTCAGGTGAGTGGAGAAGATTAGGAACCATCCCCTTGGAATGAGCTGCAGATGGCAAAGGCTGAAAATGCTTCCAATCAATTTGATTTATAGTATATTAATTGTATCAGTTCAGGCTGCCATCACAGCACACCCTACACTGGGGGCTTAAACAGCAGACATTTATTTCTCATAGTCCCGGGGGCTGGAAGTCCAAGACCAGGTGGCAGCAGGCTCGGGGCCTGGTGAGGGCTCTCTCCCCTGCTTGCTGGCTGCCGTCTTCTTGCTGTGCCCTTACAAGGCAGAGATCAAGGTCACCTCTCAAGTCTCTTCTAATAAGTCATGATCCATCATTGTCCCCCCATCCTGATGACCTAATCACCCAAGGCCCCACCTCCAAATCTTGGGGATTAGGACTTTAGCAGGCAAGTTGGGGGAACATAAACAGTCTGTCCACAGCATTAATCAAGTTCCAGGGAAAACAGAGGGGAAGCTGAGCATGGAGGAGGACTCACCACTGCCAAGCATGTCATGTGAGCTTCTAATCCTTCCAGTCAGGACAGGTGTTATTCACCCATTTTAGAGACTACAAAACAGAGGGACAAACTTCCCCAAATCCTACAAACAGCATTGGGATCCTACAAGCTACATTGGGATTTGAGTTCAAGTTTGTCTAAACCAAAACTCAAGCTGTTTTGTACGTTGGACAACCAAGAATGATGGTGTCCCATTTTACATTTCAAAAAATTTTGTGATCATTTCTCAGTGGAGACCCAGAGTCCTCACACTGGACTGTGCATAGGGATCCCTGGAGGGCTCATTGGTCCCAGGCCAGGACTCCCTCTTCGGGGTCTAGAATGAGGTAAGAGAGGCTGCATTGCTAACCCATCTCCAGCCACCACTCTCACTGGTGCATCCTGGTGCTAGAGACCCCGGGAGCATCAGACAGCTGTTCAGTGAAGTTGCCACAGAGAGCTTTGAGGGGAGGACAGGGCACTGGCATGTCTCAACTCCAGCTGCCATCTGAACAGAGCATTTCTGAGGGAGGAGACTTGGAGCCCCGGGCATTTCCCAGCACAGAAGGCCTGTGGGCCTTCTCCACATGGGGTGTCACTTGCCTTCCAGCCTTTCCTTCCTTGTTCTGAATGCCTTCCAGATGGTGATGCACTCCTACAAGGTGAGGACAGTCTCACTGTCCCTTCTTTGCGCATTCCTCTGGTAGAAGCAGAGTAAAAAGTCATCGTTGTTTAAACAGGCTGGAAACATTCTCTGTTAATTTTGTGGATGATATATATATTTTTTTATTTATATATTTATATATTTCTGGGAATGTCTTCTATTTACAGGATTACACTTCCCAAAAGCACATGTGAAGTTTTGGATGGCTATACATTTAAGTTTCACCTGAAAAACAGAGTAGTTATGGGAGATGCTGTTCCTATTTTATGGATGAAGGAAGGAATTTTATGGGGAATTGAAGGTTCAGGGTTTTCCCAGGTTCTGCAACTAATAAGAATTATTATTCATCACTGAGTGTTTCCAGTTTCCTGTGACACACACACATTTCATTTAACCTCACGCAGTTCTTCAGGTCACTCATCACAAGTAACATTTATCAAATACATACAACAGGCCTGATGCTATTCCAAGGCCTTCACCTGTGTTACTTCATGAATCCTCACAACTGCTTGATGAGGTAGGTCCTACTGGTATCTTCATTTTTAGACACAGAAAAGCAAGCACTGACTGATTCAGGGACTGTGCCCAGAGTCACACACTTACTGAGTGATGGAGTCTTGATTTTACCCCAGAGCCTGTGCCCTGTCCTGCCTCCTAAGACAGGGACCCTCCCCCTGCATTTCACTGATGGCCCGAGGGGGTAATGGAGGCCAGCTTGGGTGTCACAGCAGGGGCGCAAACCCAGGCCATCTGACCGCAGGGGCAGTCTGCTCAGAACTTCAGGCCTCTGGACTCCAGAGCCACTTTCTGCTCACTAACAAATCCCAGGCAGCTTTGCCCCTAAAGCCTCCATCACAGCTGATACCACTTGCTTCTCCCAGCTTCCGGGGTAGAAGCACAACACTATCATTCTTACATCTGACCTCAGAGAACAGGGGGCATTTTCCAAGAGTGCAAAACTCAAAGCAGGATTGGAGCAAAGGACTCCAAGTCCACTGATGTCACCAATTCCAGTGCTCTCAGTTTAACCCTTAGTCCGATGCCCACCAAGCATGTCTCACCAGTCCCCGCCTGGGGTTCAGCGGGCCCTCCATCTCTGAAGCTGTCCCCCTACTCTCTCTCTCTCTCTTTCTCTCTCTCCCCTCCCACCCACCCCCAACACACACAGGCTTCCCAGAGCCTGTGTCAGAAAACTATTTATGTTGCCTTTGAGGAGTTGCAATGGCATTCTCGCTGATATAGACAGGCACCCAGCCTTGGACTTGTTTTCTTCTCTGGTCTGTGGCAGAGTGAGGGTGGAAAGGAAGAGGGAACCCAGGTGGGGGGTCGCTGGCAGCTCAGTGGAGCAGGGAGTGGAGGCTCTGTGGGAAGATGAGGAGGCTCCTGGCAGCATCTTGCCACCTTGGAGCTCCCTCCACGTCTAGGAGCTTCGTGCACTGGGCCAACACCCTGCTCACTTCCAACACGCATGTGCAGGAGTACAGCCTGGGCCTCTCACGAGAGCACAGAGCAGAGAAGGCCTGTCCTCTTCCTCCCCCAGGCCGTGAACCCCAGCCTCTTGGCCCTGCCTGAGGGGTGCCGGGCTCCCAGGGAGATGGAAGTGGGTGGGCTGCATACAGCAGGGCCAGGGCCACTCTTCCCCTGCCTGAGGGCGCAATGCCAGAAGGGGTGGAGGAGGTGCCATATGCTTGGCGCTGGCTCCTAGCTCACCCCGGTTCTCAATGAGTTGCTTTCCCAAGAACGCTCATTTCTCAGAAGTCCTGCCTAATGGGACTCATAGCCATTCATCAGTCAGAAGATGAAGTGAGCTGAAAATCTTCCTGTAGAGAGCCATGGAGCCCTAAACCCTGAGGCTTCTTGGCCACCTGACACGTCGCCAGCCCTGACTGCCAGTGGCTCTGAAGGGGGAAGCAGAGTGGAGTGTGGGGGCAGCGGGACCCCATCTGCGGGGGCAAGAGGAGGCTGCTGGGCAGAGATGGGGTCAGAGCCCACAAAACGTGGCTCCTGCCTAATCCCAGAGTCCAGCCAAGGAGAGAGGCCCAGCCAGAGCCTCTCTGGACAGGGACAGTTTCCCACTTTTGGGCCCCTTGCCCCCATATGCCCTGGGAGGGGGAGCAGGACCATTTTTTCTGTGAGACTCCAGAAGACAGAAAGAGAGCCAGTTGCTGGGAGATTCCAGAAGACAGGTATTGACTCAGGACCGGAAGCATGCTCTCACACTGAACTGAGAAACCACTTCCCCGAGGAACAACAACAGGTCTGTCAGGCAAGTGCTCAGGCACAGAGTGGGCACACCCAGCACAGGGTAGAGGGTGGGGAGGGGCACCTGGCCCAGGGGGAGCACCCTCTGCTCCACAGCAGGGTCCTCCCTTCCCCTCTGAGGCTCCACTTCCAGCTCTGGCCCCTGGAGCCCACACCTTGCCTCCAGCTGGTCAGTTGGGAAGTACTTGCAGAGAACCATCAATGAATTGCCTAGAAGAAGTATAAATGAGCCCTGAACTCAGGGAGCATCTGAGAAAGCTGGGAGAGGTGATACACGCACAGGAGACGATCGGTTGGCAGTGGCAGAGGCTGTGCTCGTGCCCACTTTGTGAGCTTCAAGCCACACAGGCATCTGCTGAGGCAGCCAGGGGTGGGGTCCGCATTCCCATCGGGGCACAGGCCTGCCTCTGGGTGGTGAGTAGATCAGCGGCGTGGTCATCGGGGTACAGATATGAACCACCTTCCTGAGCTCCAGTTTGGGGGCCTCCAAGCAAGAGCCCAGCTGTGGCTCCCTGGAACCAGGATGCAGAAACAACTCTGGGCAAAGTAATTGCTGACTCCTGAGAGGCCTGTAGCTCCAGTGGCCCCTTTCGTGGGAAGTTAAGACAATGGCCTCCAGCCCCTCCCAGCCAGAAGCCCATCACAGGCTTTTGGGGCTTGTTGCTTTCTGTCTCAGATGAGAATGATCTGTGCAAGTGTCTGACCTCACAAGCCAGATGGTGAATTCCTCAAGGACAGAATGCTTCTGTTACCCACCCCCCAGACATGCTACATCACACACATGTGTGCGCGTGCACACACACTTGTTAACGTACAGATGATTGGCAAATAAATTAATACATTTTTCTAGAAACATTTTTCAAGAGAGGAAAGTAGGGGCCTCAGCTCTTGAAATCTGTCTGGCCAGTGGCTGGACTTAATGGACTGGCACCCCAAATTGGCATGATGGAAAGCTTGGGTTTAGAACCATAAATATTTCTGAGGATACAAAAGCTGAAGGAAGCTGAAGTTTTACTCAGTGGAAGATGGGAAAGTGCCTGACCCAGGTCTTGACACCTGCAGTGATGGCTGTTGTCACTACCTGTTAGGGCTTCACTCCTCACCCTGTACAGCCACACCTACACACTCAGATGCACACACGCACACACACCACTCATACATCAAAATGCACACATGTACACACACACTATCCACATACACAGCACTCACACGTGCACATGCATGTACGTACATACAGTGTTCATACATATACATGTACATGTAGTACTCGCATGCCATGCGCACACATGCATACACGCCACTCACATGCCCACAAGCACATATGTACACACATATACACCACTCACACACACAGCACTCACACATCCACAACCACATATGCACACACACAAACATCACTCACACAGTGCTCACACATTCATATGTACACAAGCAAACAGCACTCACACATCCACATGCATGCATGTGCACACACATACTTTCAATGAGTTCTCCCATCTCTCACCAAAAGGTGTTCTCTGGCCTGCCTCCCCTTGCCTTGGAAAGAGAGAGAAGCCCCATTCTTATGCTCACAAGGATCTCTCAGGGTTTCCCCCTGGGCCCATTCCCTATCCCTTCAGCTTCGGGACCAGTTTCTAATGAGAAGCTCTGGTTGGCTCCCTGGTTGTCAAGTTGGTCTCTTTCCTTCCAAAACAACCTATGAGCCTAGCTCTTTTTTGGAAGAAGACCAGGGCCAGAATGGGCATGGGCATCTCAATAGCAATAAGGTCAAGACCAGGACGGCAGCCTCAACATCGAGCTTCCCCCTGGGCTTGCGCATGGATGGCCCTTCAGCCTCCAGAGTCTTCTGGACTCATCCATTTATGAGTCTATTTCTCAACTTGGCTTTTCCCCTTACGTAGGTGAGGAGGCAGCTTGTTCTCAGGATACACATGAGAAGAGCCCCAGCAAACACCCCTGGATTCTTCTTAAACTCCTGTTCAGAGGTTCCTACTGTCTGGTGGGTCTGGTCCCTGGTGTCCAAATCTGTATGAAACCAGCTAGAAGCCTGCAGGCAGGAGCTAGTTTACACCCTCCTGTGCAGAGACCAGGCACTCAGTGCTCATTGGCAGAAGGACTAAGTACAGGAAGAAACAAAGAAAGAGAGGGACGGAGAGGGCAAGGCTGGCTGAGGGAAGGAGCACGAGAGTTTGTGGACCACAGGTCTGAGTTATTTCTGCCTCGCCACCTGCGGACCACCTCCCATGTCTCTGAGCCTCGGTTTCCTTGTCTCAGAAATAAGGACAGAGTCCCCGTGTCACAGGACACACGTAAGGATCAGATAAGTGCCAATCAATGAAGTTGTGGTTAGTGCGCTGTGGAGGGATGCTTCAGCGCCAGGAAGTGTTCCCGCAAAGTTCCCCCTGCTCCGGTCTGAACTCCCAGCAGAGAGGGGCGAGGACGCCTGCGTGTATGCTGCCAAGGGCACACCTCCCGACTGCCAACCTGTGGCAATCTGTCAGGTGCCAGAATGGCGTCTCAGGGACGTTTTAATCCACACTGCTCTTACAGCCAGTAAAGATGAACATCTGTTCACATTTAAGAACTATCTGTATTTCCTTTTCTGTGAATTGTCTCCTTATATCCTTGGAAACTTTTTCTTTTTTCTTTTCTTTTTTTTGTAGGGTCTCTTTATATATTAGAGAATTTGGCCTTATTCTGAAATCAGAGTTGCAAACATTTCCCCACTTCATTATTTGGGGTTTTTTGGCTTTCCTTATGACAGGCTTTGCCATGTAGAATTTTGAAATTTCTTAAATAGTAATTTAAATTTACTGAGGTTTTATTTCATGATCTCTCACTGTATGTTCTTATTCCTGTCATAATTAGAAAGGCCTCTCCCACAGTAAGACTATAAATAATTCTCCCATGTTTTAATTTTTCTAGAATTGTGTGGCTCATTTTTGTTAACCTTTAAAGCTCTGACCCATTTGGAGTACGCCTCAGTGTAAGATGCCCATTAGTGCCCCCGCTGAGGACGCGACAGGGCGTCCTCACACCACCACTCGGTTGTTCCACGCCATTTACGGAACAACCCATTCTTTTCCACTCGCATAAGAATGTCTGAGGAAACGTCTCCACACTAAATTTCCTTTCGTAGCTGCTGGTAGTTTTGACCCCGTCTTCTGTTCTGGTCAGATGACCGGATCCAGTCAGATGTTCCGGATCAGATGACCGGTCGGTGCACCAGGACCACACTGCTGTGGGTTGCAGCTTCCAAAAGCAGCTATCGTTCTCATTCACCCCCGACTCACATCTCTTTGGAATTCTATGAACTAGGCTTGCTTGTTTGTTTTTCTACATAAATTTTTGCATCAGCTCATCTAATTCCAAAGAAATTACTTTGTTATTTATTTCTGAAACAATTATATTTATAGATTACAGGCATACCTTGTTTTATGGCACTCTGCTTCATTACACTTCGCCAGTGTTGCCTGTTTTACAAATTGAAGGCAAGACCCTCCCCCAGCAAAAGGATTACAACACACTGTATTGCAGGGATCTGGGACCGAACCCACAATATCCACAAAGTATAACTGTACCTGTAATCAGGAGAAGAGATGTATTCATATTGGGGCTTACAATCTATATCATTTAGGAAACATATTCAACTGCTAATAGACTTAAGTACTGTATTTGCATTGGCTTACTCACTTAGAGTTCAAGGAAAAGCATTGGGAGGCAGGCAGTCTGAGCTAATTTGGCGGCTGAGTAAAACTCAGGATCTAAATGACTTCTGTCCTTCCTGTCTATCATTCTCCAGTCTCGCCTTCCTCCTCACGGTCAGCACAGCAAAGCAGCGGCAGACAGTATGTCCCTCTTCCGGGAAGGACGATGGAGGGAGGCAAAGGGACCCTTGCCCACCACTTCCCTTTCCCCTTTAAGGAGTTTTCCTTGGAGTTCACTCAACGAGCTTCACTCACTGCACCCCAGCAACACACCCATGGTGCCGTCTTTCCAGAGAGTGGGAGGACATGGTCTTTTCTGCTAGGCACGCTGCTGTCCCCCATGAAATTAGATTTCTGTTATTTGGGACAAGGCAGTAAGCCGGCTCTGCCACCTGTCCTGGAACTCACGGAGCCTCTTCTTCTGTTCAAGTCCATCCCCTCTTTCACTCATGCCCACCTCGTGCTCCTCAGCACTGCAACCCTAAAACTGCTCTGCTCAGGTTCACCAAAGGCCACCATCTCTCTCAATCCAGTAATCCATTTTCACTCATTGCCTCATGCAGCCATTCAGTAACATTTGGCAAGATAACTCTCTCTTTTTAAAGTGCTTCCTTGCCTGGCCCTGAGATGCCTCCTTGATTTCCTACCTAACCGGCCACCCCTCCCCCTCTCCGGGGTCAGACCTCCCTGGGCTGTGCATGTTCACTCCTTGCCAAGTACGCATGATCACATGACTATGTGGGTGTGGGATGCCTCTCAGGTGCAGAGCCCAGCCCTGCACACCTGGTAGAATCGCCAACTTCTTTTAAGCTGGTGCTGGCAGGGGCAGGCAGGACGCAGAGCAGCTAGAACACTTACACTCTGAGGATGAGAGGAACACAAGGTGGAGCAAGCGCCGGAAAGAGTGTGTCGGTGTCTGGAGAAGTGAAGCACATGTTTACTCTGTGACCCAGAATGTCCCCTTCTGATTGTTACCTCAACATAAATGAAGACATGTGCACACAAAGCCTGCATGTGGCTGTCTGCAACATCTTTATTCATAACTGCCAAACACATGGGAAAATTCTTAAATGTCTAACTAGAGGTGAGTGGACAAACTGTGGTACACCATACAATGAAACACTACTCAGCAATAAAAAGAAGTGAAGGGCGTTCCCCCAACATGCATTAATTTCAAGTGCATTCTGCTGGATGAAAGAAATAGACTCCGTGCCACATACCATGTGATTTTCCCTCTCCAATTCCATTTGTATGAAATTCTGGAAAAGACAAAACTACTAAGACATGAAACAGAACAGTAACTTCCAGGGCTGGGGTGGGGAAAGGCAGCATCTACAAAGGGGCATGGGGGAGCACAGGGGGGCGATAGAAATACTCTGTGTCATGACTGGTTAGTGTTCTACATGCTGATGGGTGGTGACAGTTACATGACTGTACCATCTGACAGAATTCGTACACCTCCATCCCTAAAAGGCTGAATTTGACACCACAAAGTGCACATTAAAAACTTTGACTTTTGAAGATGGGTTAGCTCTATCGGTTCCCTGCACTCCACATTGAAGTATCCCTTCTTGGGGAAAACAAAATACTACGTGTAGGGTCTTCGCCATTTCATTAAATAGTACTTTTATCCATGGAGTTACTTTGGGGACAAAAGCAAACCTTAACAACCACCCTGACTAGCCTTGACCTCAAACCTCAGCTGCCCCCAGTCCTGTGCCCCTGCCTTGTCCTGCCCTGACCATTTCTCGTGCCTGACCTGATGCCACACCTCAGGCTTCTGTCACATGTATCACTTACTGCCTCTCAGGTGCTTTCCCTGCATCATCCTCGGGTCTCCCACGGTCCACTCTTTGGAGAGTTCACAGTGAATTTTGTTTTGTCTTTTTCAAGACATAAGTAATATCACATGTGCTAGGTGATCCAAGTCCCCCAGCAGCTTTCCTGCACACGTACAGCAAAGCACACACCTGCCCACTCCCTGAGCTGGCCTGCCGCCCCACCTGCACGCCTATGCACCCTCCCCTCCAACCCACGGCCTCGGCTCCTCTCAGACGCCCCCTGCAGCCTCTCCCCAGGCCTGGGCACTGCCCGCCTTCTCTCCACATGCTCATCCTGGGCACATGTGTGGCCACCTGCTATGTGCTCACAAATGTCATCTCAACAAGGCTACCTCAGCAGCCACTCCTTACTTGGTACTTCAATTCTCCCCTTAATTTTTATTACTTACTGAAATTATATCTTTCAGTTCGCTTGTCATTGTATCTCTTCCCTGCCAACATGTAAACTCATTTATGGCAGGTATGAGCCATGAATGCATTACTGAGTGAGCGGCCTCAATAAACTTTATTGTTCCTGCCAACTGTAAACTACTGTGCTTCTGAGTTGAGTTTCCAGGAACTTAATTGTGTGTCCTTCCTTAGGACAGCACAACCCTTCCTTTTCCTCATCTGCTTCTCCTCGTTCACAGTTACCACCTCACTGATTCCTATTAGAAGAGATGCCCAGGCCCCCTTTCCTAGCCCCTGATCCTGAAGTTCCCACATCCCACTCCAGCACCCAGCCTAGGGAGACATGCAGACACTGGATCCCTCAGCCAGCACACAATGCTTACTGGGCCACCACCCCCCAAGCCCAGCCTGTGCTCCCCAGACCCTGCCTAACATATGCATCCCTGGGCTCGATTTCCAAGCACATTTTGAGAGAATCATCATGGGCTGAGGAGAATGCTGCTGTGCAGAAAGAGCCCACCTGTGCCCTCAGCACCAGGGCTAGCACTCAGTGCTGCCCAAGGGGGCGGGAGGCAGCCCATAGCTGCCACATCTGCACACTAGGTGGCCAGGTCTCTGCTTGCAGCCAGAGCTCCCACACTTTCCAAGAAGGGTAGCACAGGGAGCCCCAGAGGCAGCTGTTCAGCTTCCCAGATGACCAGGCCCCAGAGTCCCAGAGGGCAGACAGATCAAGGGAGGCATCCAGGAGAGTCCGCAAAGAAGGCATACCTCTGTCTCCACGTTCTTTTCTTCACTCATTTATTCATTCAGACAACATATACTTGTTTACCACCTGCTGTGGCCAGGATAGGCTAGGATGAGGATTCAAAAACACCAAACATCAAACATCAAAAAGCGCAGCCACCCTGTGCATCCCCAGCCAATGTCCCTCCCAGGACACAGGCTGCTGTCCCACAGCCCAGGGTGGCCCCCTTCCCTGTACCCTGTGGAGCATCTGAAGTGGCCAGCGACTGCCCTGTGCTCTGCACAGCTGGAGTCTGGACTCGGACACTGCTCAGCTCCCTGCAGTGATAGGCACTGCAGTGGCTATCAGAACCCTGGCCCTTGGCTCCCTGAGCACACATTAATCTGGGGCTGAACACTAAATAGGGACAGGATTTTTTCTCATTGGGCCTCAGCTGTCCCTCGCCCTGTCCTGCCATCTCTCTCCATCAATGTGCCTGTTGGTGCCCTGGGGTGACGAAGCAGCAGGTGTCCAAACTTGCGTGTTCATTTAATGCACTGAATAAAACATCACTCACAGATTAACTGAGCAGTTTTAAGTGAACGGCCACTTTCGCCTGTTTTAAATTTTCATGGGTACTTTTCTGAAGAACAAGCACACTGTTAATAATTGAGGGGAACGAGACCTTGTTAATCTCCTGTATTTTAATAAGGTCCTACTGTGCCCCAGCCATTTGTATTTAAAACAGCTCCATTTTCCCCTAAAGTTGCTTCCTCTGAGGAGAGTCCTGGTGGGGCCGGTGGTGGGGCCACCCTCAAGTCCACAAGGAACTCTGGGAGCTGGCCTCAGGGTTTCAGGATGACATCCAGGAGGCCATGGGGCTGAGGGTGGGGAGGAGGGACCCGAGCCGGTGGAGGGGGAGGCGCTGAGCCCAGAGGCACCAGCATGAGCCAGGGAACAAGACAGCTGCGGGCTGCTGCAGAGAAGCGGTGGATGGCCTCATGGGCGGGAAGGGAGGACGAAGCGCGGGGTGAAAGGAAAGAACTGGGGGAAGGGAGGGCAGTTTCACAGCTTGTTACCCACCCACCGGGAGCCTCACTGTGCTATGACCCCATATCTGAGCTGCACAGGGAACAAGGCAGAGTCAAGGCCAAGGCCACCATGTCCCAGCACATGTTATGCGACAGGCACCACGTGTTCAGCCCCGTGTGCCAGCACATTGCCTCATTTAATTTGAACGGCAACCCCTGAGACACATACCAATGCCCCAGCCCTTCCACAGATACAGACAGATGAGGCCACAAGTGTTACACATAGTTGGCCACACAGCCAAGACGGGAATGCCAGTTGGCCTGGCTGTACCCACTGCCCAGGGCTGGGAAGATGGCTCTCCAAACCCTGGCCTAGCCACACGTCTCCGATTTCTGTTCCTGGGCCAGGCTGTCCTCAGGCAGCTACCCCCCAAGTCTGTCCTGGGCCTGTGCTGCCTGCCTCCCTCCACACAAACACACACGCACATGCATGCACGCTCCTCCCTGTCACCTCCTGTGCTGTGGGTGTGCCCTGGCTTGGTCCTCTCCTGTCAGATACTCCGTCCAGGCAGGAAGGCACCTGGCTGCGAAGGAAGGGAAGAGGCTTGGTTTGGACAGCACAGCTTCCAGCCTGGATTGAAGTGCACTGGATTGAGGGATTTCATGCAGCAAGCCGTTAAAACATGCTGTGAGGGGAGCTTAAAACAGCTCTACATTAAAGCCTCATCTACTGAAAAAAATCAGTTGTTCTCATTTATAGGCAGAAAGCAACAGCACTCCAGCCAGACACTGTTAGCCGAAGGCTGACTGGGCCTGGGGGCACAAGAGACGCAGGCAAATGGTGCACTTTCAGGTCACACAGGGCACAGCGGGTTCCCAAGGCAAGGCATGGACGGGCACCCTGACCCGCCAGAGCACACAGTAACTTGAGGCTCCTCTCAGGGACCTTGTCATGTCCGTAGGTGCCCTGTGTCACTTGTGGAAAGGGAACCCCTGGGTGGTACATTTCCAGCACACTGGGGAACCCTCCTCTCCAAGTGTACAAAGTGCCTGTCCCATCAAAGTGTCCTGTTAAGGATTTGTTCCCTGCATGATCGCATCAGGGCAAAGGCTGTTACCAACGCCAGGTTCCACTCTAGCCTCACAGTTTTCGCTGTCAGGGTCTACTCTGCGTTTCTTCCCATCTGTTTGGGAAAGAAAAGTGATCAAACAACTAGAACACACAGCGCACCTCCACACACCTCTACTACACCCCAGCACAGCCCATGTGGAATCTGAGAAAGCGGGTGGCGCCGGCCCTGGCTGGTGACAGCTCCATGCTCTGAGCTTTCGCGTGGCATCCGCACCCCATCTGCAGCGCATTTGGGTGCTGAAAGAGGGTCGGGCTCTTCCCTGGAGGCTGGGGCTGCCCGGTGCACCTCTAGTCTGCGTCCAGGAAGCCGGGTTGCAGCCCCTCTGCCCATCCTCAGCAGCCCCCAACACGCCACCTGCAGTTCCCTCTCTGCACCTTTGCCCCCACCCTTCTCCTCCCCACAACAATCACTCTTCCTAGCTGTCTAAGTCCAACAAGAGGCCTCCTCCATCTACTCGAGTGGGTGTGGCAGCCCCCGTGGCCCAGCCTCGCACCAGCTGGGCCTGCCCACGCACGTGCCTCTGCGTGGGGCTGTGCACTTAGTCAGCACTCTGGCTCCCGTATGCAGCCCATGCTCCCTAAGAGCAGGGGCCATATCCAGACTTATGCAATGTACAGTTTCAATGGGGTCTCGATTCCACAAATGAGAAAGCCACACCCAGGAGGAGGATGTGAAGAGCCTGGTCAGGGACAAAGTGGGGCTGACTCAGGCTTCAGGCCTACTCTTCGGCTCTTTGAGATGACCCGGGAGCCTGTGGATGGCTCTGTCCACTGTGGCTTGTCAATAGCGTCGCTGAGACACTGGTCCTTCCATCTCTTTTCACTTCCTCCTGGGTCCCACTTTTCTCCTGGGCCACCTTCTCAGGAAGACGAGGTGCTCACTGGCGCTGACACCATGTGCACAGGCTCACCAGGAGCTCAGGTCAACAGCCCAGGTACGCCACATCCCTCACGAGTGCACATTCATAGTGCATGAGAGTCCACACTTGTACACGCACATGTGATTTTCATCACTTAATTCACATTTGCCTCGCTTGCCAGACCGACAGGATCATAAGGGCAAAGAAAGCACCTGGTCTGTGCCCTGGTGCCCAGCAGTGTCTGGCACATACTAGGTCTTCAACAAGCACTTGTTGCAGGAAGGGGTACATATATGCACAAGTGGGCATGTGGTGTCTCACAGAGCACGTGCAGCTGTGCACACTGTCACACACACATGCGCAGAAAAGGACAGGGCAGACTGGTCAGAGAATGAGGTCAAGCTCCTGCAGCACCCCCAGCAGCCCCGGGCTGATGGGAGGCCTGTTGGAGCAGGCAGGCTATTTCTCCAGGTCTGCCTCCCGAAGTGAGCTGCAGAGGTGATCTCTGGGGAGCTGAGAGCCAGCTGTGAACCACCCACCGAGATCATAGGGCTGTCGGAGTGAGAGGGAACAGAATTGCCTCAGGCTGCAGGCCTGGCCTGGGAGCTGGGAGGCCCTGGGGGTGTGGAGCCCCCAAAACTCTTAGTGGGGATACTTGAACATAACTGCTCCTGGAATGATACCCATGTTACTTTAAGCACCCAGGGCTCAGATCCAGCTGGGAAGTAAGGCAGGGCAAAGCTTGGCGGCTGCTTCCCTCCCCCACTGCGGGAAGGTGAGTGAGCAGGCAAGCAGCAACAGTCAGCATCAGTCAGTGGCCAAGCCCCCACTTGGCCAGAGCTCAGAGCAGGTGGTCTTCAGTCAGGACCCTGGGCACCCCATCCAGCCCATCACCAGCTGCAGCCAGAGCACAGCTTCACCAGAGTCCTGGGATGAACTGCAAGGCGTCCATGTGCTCGCGTGGCCCGGCTCAGGCCTACCGCAGGGATCTGTGAACACTGGGACACCTGTGCCCACTGCACCTGAGCCGGGGGCTGGCATTGTCATCCCCCATTCTGCTCAGGACTGTGACCCCTCCCCAGATAACTCGAGCTCCCTCCCAGCTGAATACAGGATGGAGTGGACCCACCTTCTTCTGAAACCTGCAAAACGAGATGAAGTACAGAGAGTGAGCTCACTACCACTGGAGTGTGGGAGCCAAAGCAGAGACCCCTCCCCCTCTGGTCCATTCCAATGAACCTATCACACACACACACGTGCACACATACACATGCACATGTGCTGACAGCGTGGCACCTGCTCGCCTGAGTGTCCCTGTGTCTGCCACGCCACACCAAGGCCACACTGGTCCCTTCTGCTTCTTGTCAAAGCTCATGTCCACCTGGGCCTCTGCGGCAGCTACTGCTTCCCCGGCACTCCCAGGCGGGCTCCTCGGCTGACAGGGTCCTCTCCAGAGCCTACCCGGGGTACCCATGTGAAGTAGCCACGCTCAGTGACCACTCAGCTCCACTTTCCTCCCTTTATTTTTTGGTCTGTCTGCTGTCTGAGTCATCTCAGCTGCCCTAATGAAACTCCACAGACTACAAGACTAAACAACAGAAATTCATTTCTCACAGTTCTGGAGGCTGGAGGTTGGAGGTCGAGGTGCCATCAGGGTTGGTTCCTGCTGAGGAACCTCTTCTCACTTGCAGCCAGTCATCTTTTTGCTGTGCCTTTACATGGCCCTTCCTCAGTGGGTGTGTTGGGGGCAGGGGAGAGAGACTTAGACCTGGTTTCTCTTCCTCCTCTTACAAAGCCACAGTCCTATCAGGATCCCATTACCTCTACTTACCTCCCTAAGGCCCATCTCCAGATGCAGTCATATCCGGGGTTAAAGGTCCAACATAAGAATTTAGAGGGCACACAATTCAGTTTATAACATTTACTCAGTAAATACTGATTTAGCACCTACTATATGCTGCTCCTGTTCTAGGGATGGAAATGCAATAGCGAACAAACAGACAAAGGTCCTGGCCTCATAGAAACTGCATCAGATCAGGGAGAGACTGTCCACAAAAGTAGGCAAGTACAGCATTGCATTTCAACACAGAGGCAAGTCATTGCAGTGCAGAGAACAGCGAGAGCTCTGGAGAACAACATGGGAGAAAATGAAAGGATGGCAATGGATGGAGACTTCACTTGGGGTGGTGAACACTCTATATGATACACAGAGGATGAATCATAGAACTGTACCCCTGAAACCTATGTAATTTTACTGATCAGTGTCACCGCAATAAATTCAATAAATAAAATAAGACTTCCACAGTGGGGGAGAAAGGAAGGAAGGCATTCCTGGGGCCCGAGAGGATGTCACAGAGGTGGTTTCCATGCTGTTCACAAACACCCCTACCCTTGCCCCTCTGCGGCAGGGGTGGCATTGCCCTTCTGTGCCCAGGCAAGGTCAGGATAGCTGTGCAACTTTCACTGTGCAGTGAAGTGGGCACAGTCACCTGTGACTGCACTTCTCCTTGTTGTTCCCTGCAGGGCCCCAGAAGGTGGCCCCGCCAGCCTGGTTGCCAGGGCAGGTGACATGGAACAGGGACTCTAGCTGGCCTGAGAGGGATATACAGTGTAAGAGAGAAATAACCTCGTTATTTTTCAGTGCCTGAGAAATGGGGTTGTTTGGCGTTGCCCATCCAACTAGGACAGACCTATAGGAAGAAAGGGGCCAACCATACAGACTCAGGAGAAAATCAGGCAGAGGAGACAGCAAGCACAAAGGTCCTGGGGCAGAAGCACACTCTGCACACTCAAGGAAAATAGGAAAGCCACATGGCTAGAATAGAGCGGGCAAGGATAGAGGGCAGAAGACAGCTCTGAGGCCCTGTGTGACCTTAACTCCTAGTGACAGGGGAGCCCCTGGAGCATTTGGAGCAGAGATATGGAATCTGACGTATGTTTAAAGGCTCCCTCTGGCTGCAGAAGAGACGGGGAAGGGCAGAGGTTGCTGTCGGAAAACCCCTGGGAGCAGCTAAGGGAGAGGTGGTCGCAGTACAGACCAGGCTAAGTGAGGTGGTGAGAGTGGGGGTGGCACTTGGATTCCGGGAGGGTTCTGAAGGTAACGCTGACAGTCGTCATTGGTGTGGCATGAGAGGGAAAGCAGTCAGGGCTGGCGGCTGTGTTTTGACCTAGGCAGCTCCAGGACAGCAAGACCATTTCCTGAGTGGGGAACACTGGGATGGACAGGCCTGCACAAGGGCTCAAGGTGGGTGCTCGGTTCAGAACAGCCTTTTGAGAGCCTTGGATGGACTTGGGCACCTCCAGTGCATCAGGCCTGCCCCACCCCTGACCAGGATGCCTGCAGAGGACAGAAGTAGAAGGAGACAGGAAGACCAGATGCCACGCAGATCCAGGGAGGCTCCACGGCATGGGAGTATGTGGCTGGCACAGCACCCTGGTGCTTATGGTACGGCCTGCACACCAGACAGGGGCAGACGGGGGTTGGGAGAGGTATGGCTCATTCCTTCTCTCCACCCCCTGGCAGCTTTTCTAAAGCACCCGGGGCTTCTCCCACCTGGAGGGTGTTAGCCATACTCTCTCACCCCGCACAGGGAACGACGAGCTGAGAGGTGTAATGAGCCCATGGGCTATAACTCACGTGCAAGGCAGAAAAGGCCCACAAAGCTGGTGGGCCCAGCAGACACATGGTCCCAGGACAGCGTCCTGGAAATGGAGGGTGGGAGGTCTCTCCACTGAGGGGCAAGGGGTGAGGACAGAGATAATGAGACACCAGTGGATTAGACTGGTGGCAGCACTCAGCTAGTAAAGGGGGCAACTACATGTGCACCTGCCCCAGGCATTCCTGGGGCTCCTGGAACCCAAGACCTCTGGGTCAGGGGCCAGCCTTTCTCAAGACAGACACAGCAGTGAACTTGTGGTTGGACCATGCTGAGAACTCCACTGTTCCCCCTTCCCCTCGGTGCCAGGAACCAGACAAGAGTAAGTCTTCCACCATTCTCTCCCTCCCTCTCTCTCTCTCCTTCCTTTTTCCTGCCTCTCTCCTCAAATATTCTTTTCACAAATATTTATTGTGTATCTTCCAAGTACCAGGTATTAGAAACGTCAGAGCAAAGATACAGAGCCACTCAGACACGGTCCCTTGCTCAGAGATGCTGTGACTCAGACTGGGAGAAGAACACAGAACTGACAGTCCCAGTGCACGAGGTTGGGCGGTGTGCAGTGGGAGTTAGTCATCTCCGACTGGGAAAAGGGACTTCGAAGGCTCCGGAGTAGAGGCCATGTCTTCAGTTCGTGGAGCGATGCTCAATCCACTGAGCCACAGCACCCACCGCTGAGGCCACATCTTCAGACACCCAGGACCACTCATGTGCAGGTCCCGGGTTCACCAGAGCTGGCCATGAGCTCACAGCTGCTTCCTCACCCACAGCTGCTCCCACTCCTGGTGCTGGGCCAAACTTACCAAGATTCCCCACCCGCCATTATGCAGACAGAAAGGAGTTTGTCTGGATGTGCAAACAAATTACCTGGGTCTCAGTCTGCAGCCCTTGGAGCACAGGCAATGGTTGAGAACAGGGTCTGGCCTGGGGCTTCTCACCTGTGGGCCACTTGGTCTCTGTTCCTCCAAAGGACCTGTGTCCTCCCTCTGCCCCTGAGCTCCCAGGACCACTCCCAGGTCCCCTGCATCTGTTGGGGTGCAGGGTAAGAACTCAGCATCACCGTGGACTCTTCACCCTCCCCCACCAGCCACCCACACACTACAAACAGTGTCCCAATCCAGACTGAATCCCTCTGCAGGATGGACCTGAAGGAAGGGTGGGAAGGAGGGGAGATGAGAGGGAGGGAAGAAGAGATCAAGCTTTGGATGGTGCAAGGCTTAAGAGTAAGGCCCTGGGTTCAGATTACCTTGAATATAAACAGGCTATTCTGGCTCCTTCTCTCACCGCGTATGACTGGGACAACTTTATCTCTCTGTATCTCACTTTCAGCATCCAAAAATGGGCTAATATATTAACGCCTCCCTCATAAAAGCTGTTATAAAAATCAACCACATCTCATAAATGATAACTGACACACAGCCCCTCATTCATGATCAGGAAATGTGAACAAATGTCATCACTTCATTTGCAGCCGGCAAGACTTGGGTTCAAATCCATGCTCTGCCACTGGCTAGCCAGTGAGCTCAGCAAAGTGCTGGTTTCTCCACCTCTCAGTTTTCTCCTCTGTATCAGAAGTGATAAAAATGTGCTAGGAAGGAAGCTTTCTGAAAACGCAGGCTGTGCCCCTCCCCCAATAGAATCCCCTTCATCTCACAGACCACCTGTTAAAATTAGTTACCAGGGTATAATCCCTGCATACAACAGGCACGCAGCCAGTGCTGTCTGAGAGCATTTCTTCTCTGAAGGCTGCTCACGAGGGCGGGCCTTCCCTGTGGCCAGACAGCCCTCAGGGCCCATGGCTGCTCCCTGCATGTCCTTCCTTATCAGCCGCCCCAATCTTACGCCACCAGACTGGCTCTGGAAGCTCATCTCAGCCTCTGGCCAGAAACCCTCCAATCCCCCTCCAGAAGGACAGCGTCCCAGTCAGACTCTGACCCTCACCCCTCCTTACGAATCCTCATCCAGTGGAAGTGAACTTGCTTAGGCCTTCACTGCCTCCAGAAGTACACCTAATACACACACACACACACACACACACACACACACACACGCCTGCACCCATGCACACATGCACACACGTGTGTACAAGCTCCTCACCTCCCCCGAGGGTGGAAGTCCTGCCCTTCCTCGAGGCCTCACTGACATGCACCGCCCTCACTGTTGCCGCCTTCTTGGAGCCTCCCTGTTCTGCATTCCGCGTGCCTTCCTTCCAGCGTTACCACTAATTGGGAGCTGTGGGCAGCAACCGGGCTATCTTTCCACAGAACTGATTTCAGAGCTGAATAGACAGTGGGTTGAATTTATCAAGTTATTTTAATTCCTGTGTCCATCTGAACAGTGTTCTTCTCAATTCAGGCTGGATGAACATGTCTCCCCCTCCATGCCCCTGGTCTGTGGTTCCAGTGGCCACTCAGTTCTGTCCAGAGAAGCCTATCTGCTGGTAGCTCTGTGGGCCCCTCCTTTGAGATAATACACCTGCGCTAGCAGGGACTTCTGGGACTTTAACCCACATATGTGAGACAGAAGTGCTGACAGGAGGGGGACGGTATGGAGACAGGAGCTCCCAAGGTCCCTTGAATCCTGCCACAGGTGAGCACGGCCTCTCACCAGGAGTGGCCCTTCGAGAAGGCCACCCAGCAGCCCCAGACTTTTGCAGCAGAAGATTGACCAGGAGAGAGAAGCCTCCTGATGAGGCCCTAGAGAGATCTCAGCAGCTGGACCGACCCAGAGTCCCCAAGGTCAGGATGTGGCATGTTTCCTCCTGGGCAGACGGCCTCTCTCCATCAAGGTGGGAGATGTGCATTCATTCCCTGCACAGGAACTCTGCACATCAGAACCACCCAGGCACTGCCTCACAGGTTGCAGATTCCTGGGCCCTGCCCAGACCCACTTACCCAGGCTTGGGAGGGACCCCAAGAGTCCCCTGGTTTCTGGCTCCCGGTGGGTGCGTGAAGCACCTTGAGCCCAGGTTCAGAGAGCTGGCCCTGGCGCTTTCCCCTGTACTGTGTGGTAAGTGTCAGGCATTGACCTTCCCAGGGTCTTTTGGATTCTGCACTCTGCCATTTCTAAAGACTCTTCATTTTTCTGATTAAAGTTCAATTTTAAGACCCCCAACACACGCCAGTCAAATACAGGAGTATAAACCCCTATACGAGCACTTGGATGAGAAGCTGGGTCCTGTCTGGGGGGTCAGATGGAGAACAACCTGCCCCAGACCAGAGTCCCTGACTCCCCAGCACAGTTCTTGTCGGACAGTTACCGTGCGGCCTCTCCCAGATGCGCTCTGCTCTTCTCTGCACATTCCACTGCCCTCGGATTTAGAGGAGAAATCAATTCACAGCAATAGCCGCACATAGACTATGCTCATTGTGTCCTGACCACAGTTATGTAAATTGGGCATCATTATCCCTGATTCATAGTTGAGAAAACTGAGGCTTAGACCAGTTAGCACGCCCAAGGTACTATGAGAACCAGATTAGAGCTGTCTTCATCCCAGGGCACCATGCTGCCCCTTCCCCACCTGCTCACCTGGGACAGTGCCTATCAAGCCTTCACCCACTCCAGCCACACCCCGTGTGAAAGCTCAGCAGACTCGCAGGGATTTGCACCTCTCTCCTCTCTGTCCCGACATGGCGCATGCTCCACACACTATTCCAGCCTCTTCCTCCTGGATGAACTTATTTATAGTCTACCTCTGCCTCCAGACAGAGCTCTCGGATGCCAGGTTTTGTATCCTACACACTGCTATTGGCCCAGTCTGAGAAGAATGGCCAGCCCATGGAGAGAGCTCAAAGACGGTGGGAAAACCATTACAGGCTGTCCTCTTGGAGCTCAGAGTGGGGAACATCTTCAGTGGCTTTTGGTCCCAGCTCGTTCAGCTCCAGTGCTGGTTCCACCACCCCGTGCCATGAAGAGCTAGGGTCCCAGGTCCCCCAGCTCAGTCTGTTCAAAACCCACCCCCTCAAGATCCTGGACTTGAGGCTGATTGATGAGCAGTTCAGCTCAAGCTGCCTCTGTCAGTCCATTTTTTCACAATGTTCTTTTTATAAACATCATTAAATTGTTTGTGGTGACTTTGAAGGAGATTAAAACACTAAGATCGAGTCCTTCCTCGTTACAGAGTTGAGCTATTCTCCACATTTACTATACAAGGTACCACGGGCCCTAAAGCATGGCATCAGAGGCTCAACCATCTAATCCAAAGTTGGTTTGGAATGACAAAATGTGCCTGAGTGACCGCCAGGGCCCCAGCTCAAGACTAGAACGAAACGGGGAGGCTGGCAGCTGCAACAGTTCCTCCTCCGGGGACTGGCATCAGCAGGAAGTGGCGAGCAGACGGGACGTGGACAAGCTCACGAGACAGTCTGGGTGGCCCCGACATTTTGGGAGCTGTCACCATCAAGGCAGCTCCCAGGCATCATTAGTCCCAGCAAAGGGCAGCTGCAACAGCTGGCAGCAGCTTTCACTACTTCTCAGCATCCCTGAGTGTCCTGACTCTCACTAGAGTGTCATTACCATTAACAGCTCTGCAAATTGCACCATCAGCAAAATGCCCAGAAAGTCAATCAACAGACTAGCACAAAAATCCCAATAGAAGACTGGTCTCTCCATGTCTCCTGGTATTTCCACCAGCTCCTGAGTCTGAGAGGCAAGTTATCCGGATGCCTAGCTAAGGGCTCCGACACTGGGCCGTGTCCCTAGGCTGGCTGGGAGCTCACTGTGTTTGGAGCCAGAAGACCTGAGTTCTGTCCCAGACTCTGATGTCTGCGGCTATCTGAGCCTGCAGAGCTCACTTAACTCCTCTGGTCTCGGTTTCCTCATCTGTAAAATGGGAACAATTATAGTATCTACTTCACAGGGCTGTTATAAGGATCAGATGAGATGATCTATGTAATTAGTAAAGGGACAGCACAGAATGGTGCCTCTAAATAGGATGACTGTTGTCATTGCTCTCCATCATGTGTTCATTATTACACTGGCTCAGTCCATGTCAAGGGTATCATGATGTTTCAATTAGAGTTGTGAAAACACTGAAAATGCAGATGGAGAAACTATAGTCATTATTATTATTGAGGCAGTTTTTCCCTTTCCCTGGGCTCTAAAAGGCTCTCCTTCTCAAATGTCCCCTCCATCTATTCCTCTGCTTTTCAGTCCCATCTCTGCTGTGACCCCTGATTCTAGTCCCAAATCCTAAAGCTGCCAGTGCCCACTGGCACTTTCCATAGCAACGTCCTCCTGGGCAGCAGAGGATGGGACACTTGGACAAAGTGATCCATAAACCAGCTGTGTCCTGGGCCCACACAGGGTCTAACAATCAGTGAGACCACGTGGTCCCCTTAGGAGGGCCCAGGCCACCTGGAGGCCAAGGCACGTGCGGGAAAGCATCATCGGCTCACACCTCCTCCTAAGCAAGGCCAGGGCAGAAAGAAGTTTGACCAAGAATCAAAATGAATGACCATGTAAAAACCCACAGGCCCTGCGGAAACTCCTTGCCCTGGTTCAGCCTTCAATTTGGCTACAGTTTCCTATAGTTAGATGCACCTTTGCAGGAGGACAGAGTCAGTATGGGATTGATTTTTGGAGCCTGTCTGCTGATAAATAGTGTGATGAAAAGAGATATAAATTGTCAGCCCTTGCAGTGAAAGATGCTGTCGCTGCTGCAGTTACTCTCTGGCTGAAATAAGAGGACAGAGCAGGCAGTGCTTGCTGCTGTATGAGGGGACCTCCCCTGGTGAGTTCCAATTTGTCTGCTAGCATCCCAGAGGACCCCGATGAGTGACCGCTGTCAGTTTTCCCAGGCAACGTAAGAGTCCAGGCAGTGGCTCGGGGCTGGCCTGAGCTCACTGGGCACTCCTTAGCAAGTGACACGACCCCTGCAAGCATCTATTCCTTCACCAACAAAATAAATGTAATAATAATAACTACTTTATAAAATTGTTCGTTTAAGAAATAAACACATGACCACCCAAGGATACAAAATATCCCAACGAATAAGCTAACCTCAATAAGGAAACTTATTAGCCCACAAAAAAAAAAACTCCACAGGGGAGAAAACCCAAGGTTTTTGAATTGAATGATACGACAGTGTCCTCAAGAACCTAGGTTCTTTCCATTGTTTTGCTCTCTCAACTTTGTCATGCTGGGTCTGCCTCACGCTCGGTGTCCCTGCGGTCTCAGTAGGGCTGTCACTGCCCTTGCAGGACAGCCAGGCGTGGCAAGTCCAGAGGAAGAAGAGAGGTGCTCTCTGCCTTATGCCTCATCAAAAAAACTTTCTCTTTTTAAAAGATGTTATTTATTTATTTATCTAGAGAGGGGGAGGGAGGAAGAGAGGGAGAGAAACATCAGCATGTGTTGTGTCTCATGACCCCTCCCCCACAACTGGGGACCTGGCCCACAACCCAGACACGTGCCCCAGACTGGGAATCGAAGGCACCTTTCTCAGGAACCTCTCTCCTCACCTCTGCCTTCGTCTCATTGGCTGAGATCATGTTCCCTGTCCTCATGTACCCTTTACAAACCAACAACTTACCGGGGAAATGTGGCCAGGACTGACTTGCCCTGTGGGTAAGGTCAGCTCCCCTGAAACACATAACTGTGTGACCCCAAAGCAGGAGAAAAGGACAATGGGGTTGAGTAGGGGACCAACCCTGGGCTGCTGCAGATGAGAGACATGGAGCCTGCCTGGTGCTGGGCTTTAATGATTCCAGGTTCAATGTTAACTGTTTCATGTGCCTGGATTGTAACTTTGTAATATGAACTGCCCGGCCTCTGTAGATGTGATGACCTGTTTCGAGCATCCCAGCACTCAGCACGTTCTCCTAGGTCAGCTGTTTTCAGCCTTTTTCATCTCGCGGCACACATAAACTAACTACTAAATTCTTTGCCACACCAAAAATATATTTTTCCTCATCTGACAAAAAATATAGGTATAATTTTGATTGATATACAAAAAATAATGATAGTAGTAGTAATTACCAACCCTTTTGCACCAAAGTGACTTTTTAAAATATATTCATGGTTTTGGAGGAGAAGGAAGAGACAGAGAGAGAGAAACCTTGATGTGAGAAACATTGACAAGTTGCCCCCCGTACACATCCCAGCTGGGGATTGGGCCCGCAGTTGAAGTCCCAACCTTTTGGTTTATGGGACGACACTCCAACCAACTGAGCCACATTGGCCAGGGCTCCAAAGTGACTTTTTAAAAAAATCAGGTGCCTACACTGTATATAAGGATTTCTGGTATGGAGAATTAACCAATCAGATGCAACCTTAATTATAAGACATGACCAATAAGATGCAAGTCTACTATATGACCTCTGTACTTATGGTTAAAGACAGGGCATTCACACCAGGTAGCTATTGTTGTGTTGGCTGTTGCCTTTTTTTTTATTTGACTAAGTAAGGGGAAAAGGTCAGTACCCCTGACTGGACAGTCAAGTATTGCGTGCTTTAAAAATTCTTGCAGTGCCCCAGTTGAAAATCGCTGCTCTAGTTGAATGCAGTTGCCTTAATAAAGCACAACACCTACTTGAACCAAGCAAAATGGTAAAGAACACTATTTTTGATGTGCGCCTTTTATTTTCAAAGCTAAATTGAGGCAGTAAACCTAATTAAATACAATTAAAGAAAGCTATACTGACATAAGTAAGATACATAGTTTAAAGAATTAGGAGGAAAACATGTAAGTGCATTTGATACAGATCTTACCAGCTTCCAGTTTTTGCCCTTTGTGATAAATTAACTAAATTTCTATTTGCGAGAACTCAAAAAGCCCTCCATTCCAATGCGTTGAGTTTTTCTAGGTTCCTCCCCTTGCCTCTGTGGGTGCTGCATCGCTGTGTCAGGACTCAGCCCGATGTTCAGCAGCTGCCAGGGCTGCTTCCTGTCCCCTGCATGTTCCTCCTTCTCTGCCTCCCTCACTTTGGATCTGCTTGCCCACAAACACCACGATGACAACTATTTTTACAAGTGAGGGTTGTCTTCTCTGAGCTCCACTGTACCCGCCTCCTCAATTTTCTTTTTTCGAAATGGGGAAAGTAGATACAATTGAAAAATATACATTCTTATATTTTTGGCCCTTCAATTCCATTCAACTTTTTGAGAAGTCAAGGTGTTTTTCTCTGTATTAAATGTTTTCTTTTCTTCCGGACATGTGGGCAGAAGAGGGACCGCAGCCTATAATCACAGCGCGTGTGCTGTCCTCTCGGGCTGTGGCGCCTGGGCAGCTGCCGCAGGCAGGGCGACCGGGTGGGAAGTGGGGCGGGAGCCGGGACTGGCCCACAAGCACTGCTGTTGTACCTGCTGTAGGTGGGCCCCGCACCTGCCCAACCCAGGAGCAGATCTCAGGTGGGGCTTCAGGTGAGCCTGCCATGGCCTGAGGGGCTAGAGGGACCCCTCTTAGAAGTGAAGTGCTTTTCTTCACATGCACTATGCAGGGGACACAGGAGTCCCGAGCCACAGAGCTGTAAGACCCCGCTGGGTGGCAGTGGCAGAGAATCCCAGGACTATGTCTTCACAGCTGTGCATCTCACCCCACCCACCCCCGCCCCACTCCCCACCCCTCAGCCAAGGTCTAAGCAGCCAGTTTCAGAATCAAGCTTGTTAAACCAGAAGGCTAGATTTTATGAACCTGCTTAATTTAGTTCTTAATTGCATGCAGGTTCAAATTATATCCATTGGTTTTCATAATGGATGTTTCCCTTCTCCTACAGAGAGGATAAAATAGTCCAGGTCCCCAGGGCAGTGTGAGAGGAGGAGTACTACCTTGTCACCAGCCGGAGACTGGAAGTGTCATAAAATCAGAGATTTAGGGGCCGTTTGTTCCAGGCCACCAGCACCTTTGGCCTGAACTGTTCTTAATCTGTGCTCCACAGATCAATCATCCTCTTCCACGTAGGGGTGCTGGGGACCCCACTCCCCAATAAAATGCACCAGTGGGAATCAATTCTTAACACTTGGGCATTTCATTTGGAATGTAACCTAAATCTCTCACTATGAAAGATGGTTATTCTTGCATTGCAGCAGGAAGCAGTCGGCCCCAACTGTTATTTGATGCTGAAGACTTGAGCGCGTGGGTTGCACTCCTATGTGAAAACCCCAGCATTAGACAAAGGGAAACAGTTCCAATAGCCATTCCTGCTGTAAGAGGCCTTTGTCTTATCTAAAGAATATCTTTCTAAAAGCTCTATCTCCCACCTCATTGCCTCCCTCAATTTCTAAGTGGGAGGGAAATAAGGAGATTATTGTAGGGAAGGGAAACTCAGGCATGGAAACAACACTATGTACTTGGCTGGTGGGGATATTAACAAAATCCCATTTCAGCACAAAGCCTTCCTTTTACACCAGTTTAACGGTGAAAAGACAGCAGCAGTGCAGGTATGGGTGCAAGCTCATTGAAGGAGATTGAGAAGTAAGAAACAGGTCAATCCTCCACAATCGAGTAAAAATTTCAGTAGTTAAGCTCTGAGGGAAGAGGTTGCTAGCTTGGGAATGTAGGCAATAGAGGCTTCTTGGAACAGGTGAGCTAATAGGAGGCTCCCCATAGGGGAAGGAGAGAGGTGGTCCAGGCTTAAACAGAAGAGAGAGGCCAGCCCCATTTCCGTGGGCTCTGAAGAGAGGAAAGAGTAATTCAGACATCTTATGTCACCCCGAAGAATAGACGTTCTTGTGGAAGCAGCTGACACCCCGACAACAGGGCAAACACACTCTGTCCAACCTTCTCCTCTGGGCCGTGGGCACAAAGCTTTCACTGAGGGAGAAGGGAGCTAACTAATGGGAAGGCAGTCCCAGGAGGAAGGACTCAGCAGGGAAGATAAAAAGGCAGGTTCAGCACTTTCTCAGTGATTCCTAATTGCCCAGGCTCCTGAATCTTGCACCATGGATTTTGGGGGGCAGCGGGATACCTCCTCCTGAGAGCAGGAGGGGTCAAGGCTCTTGCTGGAGCATTTACTTCACTGGCACTCTCCCCATTCCCAGCTTAAAACAACTTCCTCTTTTCTCCTCTCTTGGATGCTGTCTTTCTTCCCCATACTCAGTTCTCTCCTCCAAGGCTGCATTCCAAGCCCACATCTTGGGCTGGTGCCAGAGAAGCACGTGGGCCTGAGTGCCAGGCTTGCCTTCAGAGTCGCCTTCTATATTTGTTTCTTTCCCACCCTTCCTCTCCTCCTCTTTTCCAAGTCCTCCTCCTCCTCCTTTTCCTCCTCTGTTTGTCCTTCCTCCTCACCAGCCCCTCCTCTTTGCAAAGATTGCAAACTTCTTTTGCTGGTGTCTTCCCTTCTGCTTGAATTCCACCGATATGACACTACATTGTGTCCGCTGTGTGCACTGTGACCAATGCCCACTTTGAATCCCAGCCCTTCCCAAGGTTTTACAGTTCTCTCCCTGCTCTGTGCTCGGCACCCTTGTGCTATCACTGTCTTCCTCTACAGCAGCAGTAGGAGTGACAGTATTTCTGTCCAACCTCCCTCCTGAGTGTAAGCTCCTCAAGGACAAGGTCAGTGTGTGCTGGGCTTCTTCCTGGGCATCTATCTGGTGCACTGCAGAGCATGGTGGAAGGACCACATCCTAGGGGCAAGGGAATTGTCCCTTGTGAGTTTCAGGAGCTGTCTCTGCTGGACAGCTCTCTGTCACTCTGGCCATTTTCCCCTACTTGGGCATCATCCCTTAGAAGTGCACAGTCATTGCACAGTTTTACTCTGAGAGGAGAGATGTACAAGCAAAACACTGAAATGAAAGTCTACCAGGTCCTTGGAACCACAGGGGGTCACAATAGCCTTTTTTCTTCTCTAAATATCTACAGTGTCTCCCAAATAAAGATCAAAGATCCTATATGATAAAATGTTGGAGAGAAGGTCTCATTTAGGGAAATGAGACCTTCAGGAACCAGAATACCAAAACTGGTAAGATCTTTCACATATCATTGATCCAAAATCAAAAGTTTACAGGTGAGGAAGCTGAGGCCCAATGTGGCTAAAGACTCGCCAAGGATCCCAACAGCACCATCAGCATCGATTCTGAAGCAGTACCTGCGGGTCTCTGTCCTAGGATGCTCTCTCGTGATGCACTCTCCAGTGGAGGCACGTAGCCACATGGGGGCTTCCCTGACTCAGTTTCTCCCTGCCCTCTGCACCACCTCTCCCATCTCATGGTCACTTCATAGGCACAAGCCATCTTCATCTGTGCTAAGTATATTAGTGAGAGCCAACAACTCCTAGTGGCCCCTTCCCAGTAAGCATGGGTTCTAATGAGGGCAGACACCTAACTGCAGGAGTAAGTCCCTGAGAACTGATTCTGGTCCCTTGGCAGCTGCCCTGCGGGGAGTTTCCTCGGGGTCCATTTAGTCATGACACGGATGGAACATACTGTATCATACACTGTGCAATGGCACTGCAGTGCTCACTGCTTCCCTCCCCAGCCAGCAGAAATGGAGACTGCTGGTTCTCGTTCTCTGGGTGCTGAGGCACTGGGGGAAGCAGGTCTTTGGCAAGGAAGCCCTCTGACACCATGGGATGCATACAGCCCCTCCACAGGCAGCTGGAGGGCTGCAGACTGTGCCACCTCAGCAAGAGGCCACCACTGGGGCAGGAGTGGCTCCTATGGACTGTCCTCACCATCACCACTTTCAAAGTCACTATAGTGTCATGCTCGGCTCCTGTTCCACTGCCTGGGAGCAACTCACAGACCCCTTCTTAGGCACCTGCAGAGAGGATTCCACTGCAAGCAGGAGAAATGGGTCAGCAGAGAGTCCAGGGAACAGTTAGAACTAGTTCCAAAGATGAGACCATGAAGGAAGTTGGAGTCACCAAATTCCAACCCCAGACTGGTGTGGCTCTCTCCCCTCTGCCTCCTCACTCCACAGCTCTGTGTACAAAGCCCCATCAATAGCCATTCACCAGGCATGAACCAGGAGCAAGCCAAGCTCCACACACATCTAGGGGGTATTGCCTCTCTTGGTGCTGAGGGTGAGAGAAGGGAGAACGAACTATCACAGCAAAGGCCCAAACTCCTAGCCAGTCTGGTCAGTAGCATCTCCTTCAAATGACCCAGTGGGCTGAGGGGGTGAGGACAGGAGTGGAGAACATGGCTTCCATCATGCCCTGGGAAAGTCTGAGGTTACACATGATTCAAAGGGGGCTCCATTGAGATCTCAGGGGCTGGGAGGGGGCGGGGGAGGGTGCAGAGCAGGCAGTGCACTGAACCTAGAGGTAGGGAATTGGACTCAAGCCCCAGCTCCTTCACTTGTTAATAACGTCATTTAGGACAGGTACCTTACCCTCACTGAGCCTCTGGTGCCACATCTGTAAATAGATGGCAAGGCACATAGTTTGTTATGAGCATGAGAATGAAACAGCCTACTTCAGACTGCTCAGCAAGTGTCTGGCTCCAGGCAGGCACTCAACAGACATTAGTCCCCACTTCCTTTCAGCAGCGGAGGCTTCTTCCCTGTGGTCATTTCCCAGTGGGTAAACACACACTCCACACTCAGCAGCTCACTACAAGCCAGCCCCCAAGGAGCACTTTCAGGCTGACTCCCCTGACCCAAGCCAACAGAGCCAAGCTGAGGGCAAGCTGTCAGCATTTCAGCATCCACATGCCCTGAGATCCCACCCTCTCTGAGGCTGAAGAGATGAGACGTCCAAGTCACATTTCATCCCTGGTTTTTCAAGATGTTGCACTGACAGCCATGGGAGGGACTCAAAGGCCAGAGAGCGCAGGGCCTGGACAATCTGTCCTTTGTTCTGGTCCCCTTTCCCCTCATCCTCAAATCCAAGGTGAAGACAGAACAGGGAAGACCTGAGTGGGCCCCCCAGGAAATGGAGTTTCTTGCAGCATGCATGAACATCCTCATCAGGAGGCAGGTCTTCCATGTGCATTCCCGGCCTACATTTCTTGCCCACACCCACCCCTAGTCGCCTCACACACCCTCACACATGTACAAACTCTGGACCCTCAGTGTGGCAGACAACCCATCCCAGACGCTCCCACGTCTGGGTATTTGCCCAGCCTGTGCCCAGTCTAGGGTGCCATTGCTGGCCTCTCAGACCCCTGACACTTTTAATTCACAAGTTCTTCTCCCTTCTCCGACTCCCAAATCAGCGATGATGGTGCCTTCCTGACCTGCAACTATAACACCCATCGATGTCCCTTCTTTACACATCCAAAAGTATTTTCTGGAGCCTGCCATGAGCTCGACATGATTGCAGTTGTGCACAAATCCCTGCTGTGCCCACTGGCAGCTGGCATCCTCGCTCTTCTCCACACCCACCCCTCCCAGCCCAGGACCCAGTGGCTGGGTGCGCAGTGAATGAATGAAATACCCTCTGCTCCACTCAGCTCAGTCTGGGCCATTGCTACACTTGGCAACAGTTTCTTTTCATCCTCAGGGTGGCTCAGGGCTACCAGTTCCGCTCTCATACCTGGCTTGTGAAAACGGCACTCTGGTAGCCTTACAGAGAGATCTGGGGGTGATAGCAGCAGGGACTCTCCCCACAGAATGATGTTTTCGTCAGAGCAGGCTTCCCAGGAAGGCGCTGGGGCGGCCATGAACCTGGGAGGTGACTGGGCCTTGATAACGGCATGAATACTCACTCCCCTACCGCCCAGCAATGAGACCCAACGTTGATCGCGCTGCCCGGATGAGGAGTCCTCGCCCCCTGAAAGCCAGCACCTCCATGTGTCTGAGCAGTAGAGCACATGGCCCTACACAGTTAAGGGGAAAGCCCCAGGCTGGGAGTCCCACCCACCCCATCCGGCCTGGGCAGGCACCTCCCGTATCAGAAGAGAGGCCTTCCTGCTGCTTCCAGGCCTTCCCTCTCCATCGTTCCAGACCTTTTTTCTTTTATTATTCCTGCCTCACATTGAAATGAATTGTTTGCTGGGTTTTCTTTGTTGTTATGTGTCCCACTTTTTAAAAAACAAGTTAATGGATATTATAAGCGTCCAACAGAGTTGCTGATTGGTATTAGAGAACCACACCAAGGTAGTATAACTCAAGCCAAAATTAGAGACTTTGACATTTCAGTTAGCCTTTGTAGGCTAACATGGATCTAAGCATAGTTTTTATAAGACTTTTTGAAATACTGACAAGAGGTTCCAGAATTCCCATTAGTTTAAAAGGCCCCAAGAAGTCGGGAAGCCCTGGGGGAGGAGTTCCCTGAGAGCCTCATCCCAAGCTTGGCACAGGCTCTGCTGCCACAGGCGGGGCTCGTGAGGCAGGGAGGCAGGGCCAAGGCTCCACCGTGGGAGCCTGACTTCCAGGTTGTGCCCCCCAGACAAGGACTTTTTACAAGGAGAGCGACAGAGCCTCACCTTGGCTTGTGACATTGTCACCTCGGCTTTTCTCATGCACGGTGGAGGGAGGCCCCTGCTTGTGACTCACTGCCCTACTCCCCCCTGCTTCTCTCTCCTCTCCTCTCCTCTCCTCTCCTCTCCTCTCCTCTCCTCTCCTCTCCTCTCCTCTCCTCTCCTCTCCCCAGCTTCTGCTTCTCAGATGATTCTCCAAGCAAAGTGAGCTCAGAGCTACAGAACCTCAGAGCTGGGAGAATGTCAAAGGGATGGGGGACCTCCCTGCTCGTTTCAGAGATGGGGGCCCTGAGGCCCAAGAAAGGGAGGTGACTTGCCCAGATGGCTGACACCAGCTGGACGTGAAGCCATGAATCTCTGGCTACAGGCAGAGCTCTGTGCAGTGCACCCACCACTGCCTATGAGGCCTGGGCTCGACGCTGGGCCTGACTGACTTCCCAGGACTCAAAGCCGCTGACCTGTAAGATACCACTAGATGACAAGTGGCAGACAAGTACACGTGGACCCAGCACCCCTTATCACTACACTGGTCCCTAACCCCTAACTCTCCTGCATGAGCACATGGACACAACCTCCAAGCAGAAGTGCTGGTCCCATTGCTCCCTCATTCAATGGAAAGGCACTGGGTACCAACTCCATACATGGTACACAGTGAAGCCCAGAGACACAAAGTCAAGGCACCAGGGGCTGGTGGGGCAGACACCCCAGCCCCATGCAGTGCTGGGGTGAGTGCAGGCAGGCACAGACACATGTACCAAGGCACTGGGGGCTGGGGTTGAGGCACGGGAGAGGGACTGGGCAGGCTCTGCACATCTTTGAGAACAGTAAGGATTTAGCCACGGAAGAAGGTGGGGGGGCTTCCCAAGCAGAAGAAAGGCCTGGGAGTGAGGAGTAGCCTGGCAGGCAAGGTTCCAGCAGTTCTCCTTGGCTGGAAGATGAGTCCAAGGAGGTCAGGATGCTATGTGGGCCTCCCAAGCCTTTCAGAATGGAAGCCACAGAAGGCTTTTATGAAGGACGTGACTGAGTTCAGGTCTGCATTTTAGCTAAATTACTTTGGCAGTAGATTGAGGGTGAATTTGTGGTTGATCAGGGCTGCAGGGCCAAGGCATCAGGATGCAATGGGGTAATAGATGCCAGAGGAAAAAAATCTGAAGTTCTGGCTTCCAGTCCAGTGTCCCTAGGCTTTGGACTCATGAAATGCAGTGACAGCTGGTAACTGCGTGACAGCTGAGGGGAAAGCAAGCTCATCATTCACTCAAATTGCCAGGGAGAGCCCTGCAGAGCCCTGCTCGGGGCTGGGCCCAGCTCTGGCCACTGATTCACAAGCAATTCCCTTGCCAGGCACATCTGTGTGTTTGGATGCGTGAATGTGCATCAGCTCTGCTCACACTCCGTCCCTCCAAGATGGGGCAGGACCTGTGCCCACTCTCCCTGGGCTCACAGACAGGACACCTCTCAAGGATCCCAGGGACCCCTCAGTATGACAAAGGATGCCCTGGGGACTTGTCCAAACACAAAACACCCAGGCTTCCCCACCACCATGTAACAACTCTACCTCCCACAAACCTACTCTGTTTACAAAAGCACGAGAGAATACAGCTGAAGATCTAAGAGGGCCTGTTAGCTGAAAAGGACAGACATCCCCAACAGAAAGCTGGGGAGACTGAGGTGAGTCAAACCCCATCCGTCTAAAATGACCACCGGTACCTCCCCACATGCGTCCATGGGGAGACCCAGCGTTGGCGGTGCTCACCTCTCAGTGAGGGGTTTGGTGATTTTATTTTCTTCTTTATACCTCTTGGCATTTTATTTTATGATCATTTGGGAAAAAAGAAATAATTTATAAAGAAAATGACACTATTCTCTTCCTAAATCGTGCTTTAAGGTTTATTTTAATTCCTTGTACCTAGGAAATGTTCTCCAGGTCTAGGCATGAGGCTTTCTGCTATAATGAAAACTTCTGACCCCACCCCCACTGAGGACAAGGCCCCCACCAGATGGGGGACACCCAGGGACATGAAGGTTCGCCTCCCACTTAGCTGCACCTGTAGCCCACACACAACTACAGGACTCCCAGCTTCCTGCTTCCAACAGCCAGAATCATGGCCTTCTAGACCTCCATACACCCACCCTAGGGCATGCCCAGGCCCTCCCTGCAGCCTGTCTCGATAGGCAGAGCTCAGCAGAGGATGTGTGTCCTCAGCCCCTGGGCTGCCTGCTCTGTGCTGAGAAAGAGGGAGGCTGTGAGGAGCAAGTTTTGTGAAACTCAAAATGGGATAAAATATTTTAAAAGCCTAGGCCAAAACCTGTTACCTAATTGCTGAGTTAATAGAAATTGTTACTGCATTTACTACTATCATCATCATCATCATTATTACACGGTCATTAGTGACCGGTTTGAAGCAGGACCCAAACACAGGTATTCTGACAGCCAAGCCCTCATGTTTGCATTTTGTCATGATACTAACTCTTCATACCCACCATTAGCCATTCGGAGACTCAGCCCCCCAGAACAGAGGCCAGGAATATTTTGCTGGAGGCCAGACATCAGGACAGTTTACTACAAGCAGCAGAAAGCGCTTAGAGCAGGGTCAGCAAACTTTTTCCATAAAGGGCCAGTTAGTAAATATTTTGGTTTTGGAGGTCATGCCATCTCCACAGCAGCTACAGTTGTGGCTCAGGGCAGCCATAGGTGGTATTTAAATGAATAAGCACAACTACATTCCAATAAAACTTTATTTACAAAGATAGGCGATCACTAGACGTGGCCAGAGGACAGTGGCTTCCCTGGCCAAGGGCTGTGCTGTGAGAAGGGCACGAGAGACCAAAGGAGTCACAGCCATGTCTCCTGAGGCCCTGAGTGGAACACGAGGTCCATGACCCGCTCCTGATGGCCTCCAGTGCTCTTCCCAAGCATCAGAACAAGCTCCATCCACCCGCACGCCCCTTGGCATGGGCTTTGCCTTCCTCGCTCCTATTCATCCCTCCATTCCAACCCAGCCACCTCGAAATCACATCTTTCAGAAAACCTTTCTGACCCCATGCCTGGGAGAGGATCCCTGGCAAGTGGTTCCTCATTGCAGCCCCATCAGACTGGCTGTCACAGACTCTGTGCACAGGTGTTGAGAGGCCATGACATCATGAGGGGGTTCTTATGCTCAGGGCTAATCAGGTAAGGCTCCTGCAGGAGGTAAGCTTTCCTTTGGAGAGCAATTAAGAGGGGGAGCTTGGCTGGATGTAAGGAAGAAGAAGCTGGGTTCTGGGGACCCAGAGCTAGGATTTGGGTGCAGGCTAACCCCATGCCCCAGTGGATGGCATCGACTTATCGCAGTTGTGTGGGCTCCCCTCCAAAAGGAGGTATCTTCAGCAGGGTATTGACCTTGGTAATGAAAAGCTTTATGCTTTTCATTATGCTTTCTTATGCTTTATGAGCATAAGAAATGGCCTAAACTGATTGATTTTACTCACAATAGAAAATAAACACCTGGGATGAGTAAGCCAGTATCAAGAAGGATCCTTGGTTTCTAATAGGAAAGGGAAAGAAGGGAGTCATATCCTGATGTGGAAGGTTATTTTCCCCTTTATTACATTGCAGCCAAAGTGAATTTTAACTATCTTCTTTTTTCAGGAATGAGGGGGAGGGAATACTTTTCTTTTTTAAAAATATACTTTATGCTATTTATTATGCTATTAGAGTTGTCCCATTTTTTTCCCTTTATTTTTCTCCACTGTGTACCCTCCCTCCCACCATTATTCCCTCACCTTAATTTATGTCCATGGATCCTACATATAAGTTCTTTGGCTTCTCCATTTCCCATACTATTCTTAACCTCCCCCTGTCTATTTTGTACCTACCATTTATGCTTCTTATTCCCTGTACCTTTTCCCCCATTCTCCACCCCCCACTGATAATCCTCTGTGTGCTCTCTGTTTCTGTGTATCTATTCCTGTTCTAGTTGCCTGCTTAGTTCATCTTTGTTTTTGTTTTTGTTTTTATTTTAGGTTCGGTTATTGATAGCTGTGAGTTTGTTGTCATTTTGCTGTTCGTATATTTTATCTTCTTCTTTTTCTTAGATAAGTCCCATTAACATTTTATATAATAAGGGCTCAGTGATGATGAACTCATTAATTTGACCTATCTGGGAAGCACTTTATCTGTCCTTCCATTCTAAATGATAGCTTTGCTAGATAGAGCCATCTTGGATGTAGGTCCTTGCCTTTCATAACTTGGAATACTTCTTTCTAGCCCCTTCTTGCCTGCAAGGTTTCTTTGGAGAAATCAGTTGATAATCTAATGGGAACTCCTTTGTAGGTAACTATCTCCTTTTTCTCTTGTTGCTGTTAAGAGTCTTTCCTTATCTTCAATCTTGGGTAATTTATTTATGATATGCTTTGGTGTGTGATTCCTTGGGTCCAACTTTTTGGGGACTCTGTGAGCTTCCTGGAGTTCCTGGAAGTCTGTTTCCTTTGCCAGATTAGGGAAGTTCTTCTTCATTATATTTTCAAATAAGTTTTCAATTTCTTGTTCTTCCTCTTCTCCTTCTGGCACCCCTATGATTCAGATGTTAGAATGTTCAAAGTTGTCCTGGAGGTTCCTCAGCCTCTCCTCATTTTTTTGAATTCTTATTTCTTCATTCTGTCCTGGTTGAATGTTTATTTCTTCCTTCTGCTCCAAACTGTTGATTTGAGTCCCAGTTTCCTTCCCTTCACTATTGGTTCCCTGTACATTTTCCTTTATTTCACTTTGCATAGCCTTCATTTTTTCCTTCATTTTGTGAGCATACTCAACCATTTCTGTGTGCATCCTGATTACCAGTGTTTTGAACTCTGCATCTGATAGGCTTGTTATCTCTTCATCCCTTAGTTCTATTTTTTTCTGGAGTTTTGATCTCTTTTTTCACTTGGGCCATATATATTTTTTTTGTCTCAGTACACCTGTTACATAGTAAGGGGTGGAGCCTTAGGTACTCACCAGGGTGGGGCAACCTATGTTACTGTGTTGTGGCACTGTATGTAGGGAGGTGTCTGAGAGGGAACAATGCCGTTTGCTC
Organism: Anoura caudifer; assembly: GCA_004027475.1. NCBI lineage: Eukaryota > Metazoa > Chordata > Mammalia > Chiroptera > Phyllostomidae > Anoura > Anoura caudifer. Next base: position 81,562 of record PVKU01001383.1, read on the forward strand.
AGCTCTTGGCCTGCTATCAATCACCTCCTCCACTACCCACAAGCAAATTAGGCTCTTCTGGTGCTGATTCCTGGGTGGGTGGCTTTGTGTTTATTCTAGGACCCTGTGGTCTCTCCAATACACTCTCCTGTGAGGCTGAGAGTTTCTCCCACCACCTCCACCTCCACAGGTTTTTTTCAGTCAGAGGTTTAATACTGTGCTTTTCAATTCCAGAAATTTCATTTTTAACTGAAGAAGGAAAGAAAGGCAATCAGATAACCCTAGTTCTGCCCCACCCCTCTCCCGCCGTATTCCCTTTCTACCTTTCCACAGAACTAAAGGAGTGCTGTGGCCCTACTGGTGATAAGGGAGCTGTGGCCAAGGCTTAGGTGGTATTTTTGCATCTCAAGAAGGTCAGCTTTCCCTCATCTTGCCCTAGCCCATCAGATACCACCGGATTCTGGAGGCTGATTCTTGGAGAGTGTAGCAGGGGAAGGAAAACAGAAATGGAGACTAGAAGAAAGGAAAGAGAAAGGAGGGAAGAAGGGAGAATCTAAGGTGATGATAAGTAGCCTTTACTGAGAGCTAAGCACATGAGGGGCTTTACCTGTATAATCTCATTGAGTGTTTACAATAGTCCTTTGAGACTGGAATGATTCCCCTACTTTGGAGATGAGGAAGCTGAGTGCTGGGGAGGTGAAAAAAGTCAGAAAGCCTGCACCCATGCCAGCCCTCCACCTGCTATGCCTGCCTTCATACTGCCCTCAACTCTGGCTGCATTCCCGCCCCCAGGCCCCACCTAGGAACAAGGGTGCAGTGACTCTGAGCCCAGGCAAGGCCCAGCAGCATGAACTATATAACCAAGGGGAGCCAGGGTCTCCAAAGAGGCTGAAGTGCATATTCTTAGGAGTTTCTCATCATCTACACAGATGTGACTGGCTCCCTCTGAGACTCAAGGCCATCAGGCCCTGTGTGGACAGTCACACCCCACCTGGCCTGTTTTCAGCTCCTCACACAGACTCAGAAGGCAACAATGCACTGCTTGGCATGCCTGAAGGCAACCCCAGTGGTGACACCAAGCCTCAGCGAGCCTCTTCCAGAGCACTTGAGGTGGCCAGGAAGGGTCACCCTTGGGGGAAGGACACACGCTTGAAGAAGAATTGCTTCAGGGTGGTTGACCCTACTCTTACCCTCCAGAATGGACCAATGGTAAATTTTGGCCAGGCAGGGATCCCACTGGTGCAGGTTGGCTTGGATTAATGTTGGCTTCAGTGTCAGGCAGACTAGGGTCAAAGCCATACCCAGACAAGACCGTTAACCCTCTGAGGCTCAGGCTCCATGTCCACACATAGATTGATAACACTACACAGTTACTGTGAGCATTAACCAGGTAATGGATGTGAGGCACATAGCACGTGTGAGCCCCTGGGATCTGTGAGCAGCTGTGGTGCATAGAGAAGGAAGTCCTGCTATTGTGGGGGACACAAGGAGGTTGTTAGTTTGCTGGGACACTTAATTCTCAACATCCATTTTCCCCTAAAGCCATCCTATTCCACCCATCATCACCAAAATGTGGCTTCTCCTCCCAATACCCAGGAAATCAGGTTGTATAACAAGCCTCCTGCTAGGCATGGGCATGTGCTATGTCTTCTACTGCAGCTTTTCACTGCACAGCCTGGCATCCCCTCCAACCCAGCAGGTCCAAAATATCATGACTAACAGCAAGACTGGGAAATAGAGGAGCCTCACTTGACACTTATGGTGTCTCCTGCCAAGAGCCACTAGGACCACGCCCTAGGTGGGTGGAAAAGCTTTGAGCCTGCCTCGTCTGATGTCATGTGTAGGTTCTTTACTCTTTTTCTCTTGCACCATGTCTCTTTTGTAAGTAAATCGGTATAGCGTTTGAATTTCAGAAGAAATGATCCTGGGTTCCCCTTGTAAGCCACCTGGAGCTTGAGAAGCTAGTTGACAATTCCCTGTTGTCAAATGGTTCTAACAGTGTGAATGCTTCCAATTAGAACCTCCCGGGTGTGAGCTGGCCTGACCACGTTTTCACCATCCATCTGTGCCGAAGATGAGAAGCTCTTCTGCGAAGGGGAGAGAGGTGCGGCTCATTCACAACATTGCCCCAGGTGCATGCTCATTGCTGTCAGGAAGGGTGTTAGGCAGCTGTACATTTCCAACAGAAAATCTCTGAGAAAAGATTCTGAAAAGCATTTCTCCAATCACCGACACCTCACAGACAGGGTTGATTCCCACCTTGCTCTCAAGACCACCGGTGAATGCCCTTGCAAATATGTAGCCTGAAAATCATCTTACTATAGACCTCTGGAATTAACCCTCTCAGGAATCATTAAGGTCTTTACTATGCCAATCTCTCAAGTTCGTTCTGATGGGTTTTAGGTACCATTCACCCTCCTAGTGGCCCCTCTGATTGCAGGGTCTATGCTCTACAGTCTTCAATCTCTTCTCCAAGTGAGAATGTGAATCTTCAAATGTCTTGAGTGCGCTATCAATAAGTTCCAAACAATCTGGGAATGTTGAGTGCCTTCATTACTTGGAGTTGATTGACCCTCATTTTAAAATGTGCCCAGGATTTGTTGTAGTCAGGCACGGGACAGCCAACAGGTCAGGAGATATTGCCACTGAGAAGATAGTTTGTTACAGTTCCCAAGAGGAGGGACATGCCACACCACACAGAACCACCAGTATCCCTCAGGAGTCACATTTGCATTTGAGTTATAAAATATTTTATTAGTGATACTATTAGTATTAGCATTATCATACATAGTCTTTCTGTGTACAGGCTTCTTCTAAGTCACTAGCAATAAAATGCTTGATTTGGTCAAAAGGAAACATTAAATTATTCTTACATAATTCTTGCAAGGTGGATCTGCATCTTCTCATCCAGTGAGTCTTGAGTGTACAAGACTCAGGTAAAAGTGTGCAGTTCTGCTAGGAAAGCCGTTGACACTGAAAAAACTATGTGTCTGTATTCCCTGATGCTGCTGAGGAGAAATGCACTTTCAACAAACCCATCGTTGATTTATTTAATGCCTTGGATAAAAGGAAGGAGAAAGAGAGGAAAGAGATGTGAGCAATCGCCTAGTGACAGGCTTGGACACCACCACCCAGGAAAGCCAGCCCACGCCTCTCTGGGCCCTTGGTCTGCTTTGCTCCCGGGGCTGGAGGGGAGGGGAGAGTCCTCAGTGTGGTGTCCCAGGCAGCTGGCCGATCAGGAGCATGTCATTTCCATGCCTCAAAGCAGAGCTTCTGGGTCTGAAGATAGGCTTTACCTCACAAATGGGTGATCACACACAGATTAATTTTATTATTTCACAAAGTAACACTCAACTTTGTATGGTTATTTCGTTTTATATATAGCTTGTAACCTATCAAATTGATTTCACAACCTGTAACATGTTCTGACCTCATTTTTAAACATCCTGGTCTAGAGAAGTGCAAGGCTTCCAGAAAACTCAGCTGGAAGCCGTGGACAATCTCTTCCTAGCAATTTATTGTAATTAAATGTCTGAAATGTCTGTATTAAAAGGACACCTTCTAAGTGTAAAAATTCAAACAACATGAAATTTCCCCCAAATGGGAGAGAAAATAACCCCCCACAAGTGGAAGCACCTACCATTTGCCCTTCAGCAACCCCTTGCAAAGCACCCCCTCACCCACGGATGGGCACACACGCACGGGATTCTCTGCTGCCGGTGCCATGCTGCACAAGCTGCTCTATGGTCTTGTCTTGTGCGCAGGGTTACTTAAGCCCTGACCAGTGTGACACAGTCGACTGGGCGTCGGGCTACAGAGTGGAGGTCGCTGGTACGATTCCTGGTCAGGGCAACCCAAATCTGGGTTGCAGGTTTGGTCCCTGTTGGGGCACATACGAGAGGCAACCAATCAATGTTTCTCTCTCACATCGATGTTTCCCTCCTCTTTCTCTCTTTCCCTCTCTCTAAAAAATTAAATACATATTTTAAAAATGTTGTTTAATTATTTTAATTTAATAACCATTTTTGAGTCACTTCCTTTTACTGTAAGGATTTGTCACAATGTGCTCTACCAGCTCAGCACTGATGGACATTCTGGCTGTTTACAGCATTTAGTTATCATACACAATACTTCTATGAGCATCTTTGAGGGCTTATGTTTTTGCATCACTGTAATTTTCTATTTACAGTGAACCTGGAAGTGGACTTGATGTTTCCAAGGGCAAATGCATTTATATTTGTTACACGTTACCACACTGTCCCAAAAGTGTTGTGACCACCCCTACTACTAACGCCTGAGATCATCCAAATCCTCAAAACATCTCTAACGCTGTGTTTTGGTCATCTATTTAATTTTTTTAATATGATAATAAAAATATCTCATTATTGTTACAATTTGCATTTATCTAATTTTTAGCCACGATAAAAATCTTTGCATTGGTTTATTGTGCACCCATATTTCTTTTGCATGCGCATGCATCAAATGATTGGTCTTAAACCCCTCACCCATTTTTCTATTGCGTTGTTCTTCTCGTTCTTGTTGATGCAGAAAAGGCAATGATGTTCAGTGTTCAAGAGTATCAGTCCAAAGTCAAAGAGCCCAGGTTCGACCCTGCTCCACGTTTTTCAGTCTGCATGAGTCCAGACAAGAGCTGACCTCAGTGCATCTCAGTTTCTTCATCTGTCATCTGGAGAAATAATGACACTGGGAAAGACACTGGAGCTCATGCTGCCTGTCACTTGCCAAACTCAACAAGCAGAGACAGAGATTGAATCTTTATGGGCACTTTATTCAGATGGCCGGAGATCTGAGAAGACGGCGGGCTCACACCCTAAAACAAACCATTTTACATTTTCTTTCCAGGTGAACGTTTTTATAAAAGGAAATAAACAAGGTGGGGTGAGGGGTTTTAAAATTCAGGGGGAATTAGGTAAAAGAAACTGCAGCATTCTTGTCCTGGGCAGTTAGCTGTTCCCAGGGATGGGTGGTCCTCTGTCTCTCCCTGGAACACAAAGGCCCAGATGCCTCCAGTTGTCCCCAGGGGGTAATCTCTAGCAGTCCCCCAGGAGGTCGGCTGTTTTCCCAGGAGCCAGGATGGGCCTTATCTGTAGTTTCTGAAACAAAAGCTTTAACATATACATTACTTGCTAAGCTTATAACTATTTACCTTAAACTAAAATTGTCCAATTCTTGAGTCCCCTCTCAGTAATAACATGCCTTTCCTGGGGTCATGAGGTCATTGTGAGGATTATGTGAGTTAGTGAGTCTCATGTACACAGGACAGGGCCTGGCGCATGACAAGCAGTCAGTAATATCATGTTAAGGAGGAGCTGAAACTCAGAATTGTTTGGCAATTGTGTGACATGGGCATCAACCAAGGAGGATGAAAATCAGCTGCAGCATTGGAACAGCATCCTACTGCCGCGCATTGGCAATTCCTGGAGATGGGGTGTGGTGACTGGCCCCGGGGTTGCTGGTGCAAGGGGGCACCTGCTCAGAGGCCAGGGGAGCAGCTCTTCATCAGCTGGTGAGGCAGACGCTGGTGCTCCGGCACTCAGCTGAGGGTGACGCCCGTGAGGTGGCAGGCTTTCAGTTTCTCACATGTCTTTCAGCCCTGTCCATGCTTTCCCAAAGACTTAAAATTTTATGTGATCAAAGTTATCAGTTTTATCCTTCATGCTTTTGAAAGGTCTTAGTCACTTAAAGATTATGCAAACATTCACCCACATTCTCTTCTTTTAACATGTAAAGTCTTTGAGAGTGAATTTACATTTTCTGTCAATGTTCAGCTTTTTAAACAGGCTTGTTATTATTGCCAGAAACCATACCCTTTGGATTGCAGTTTCAAATATACCTGCACACGTGCCTCTGTGCACACACAGGTGGGGCCAAAGTGGGCTCACAGCTGCGAGTGCACACAACTCAGTTTATTTTTGTGTTATTTATTACTATGTTATTTTCCACATGAACAATTACAAACCCATGTTGGCCCCACCCTCTATATTGTACGTGTATGTGTATATGAATATACCAACAACAAAGAACAAAGGGTCTCTAATTGCTCCACAGCTGCTGTGGCACATGCCCAGAACTGGTACGGACCCTCACAGGCACTGGCCCCAAGGGTGCTCTCACAGCTCCCTGTACCATCTCTCTCTCTCTCTCTCTCTCTCTCTCTCTCTCTCTCTCTCTCTCTCTCTCTCATTCTTTCCTCCTGTACCCTTCTTGAGCACAGTTTCTAATTACATACTTGAAGGCTTTTTTAATTAATGGTTGCCTCCCCCACACACTGGAGTAAATTCTAGAGGACAAGGATGAGAGAATACCACCAAAATCTGTTGAATGAATGAATGAATGAAAAATGTAAGAATACACAGAGATAGAGGGAGAGGTCAGCTGGTGTTTCATGATCTTTGTGGCCTCTGCCTTTCTCTACATTTCCAGCCCATCACACCACTGCGCTTCCAGAAACAGGTGCTCAGTACAAATGGTTGACTTAAACTAAACAAACAGAGATTGAAGGGGGTTGTTTGGCTCCCTGGTCCCTGAGCACAGAAGCACTCTTATGACTGACCTCCCCTTACAATTTCAAAGTTGAAATTGAATAGGAGGACAGTCGTTAGACAGATTAGAAGCTCCTCAGAAACAAAGACTATTCAGTGTTATATCCCCACCTTCCTTACAAGTTGGAGCTTAGAAGATGTTTGGGGAGTGAAAAAGGAACCCTCAGATACCCCACTGTGAACCACAGGGCAGTGGGGCAGCAAAGCTTCCAGAACCCACCTCCAGGCCCTTGGCTGTGCAGGGACAGCCCTCTCACAGGGCTCTGTACCCACTGCTTTCCCACCTAGTCCCATTACCCAGGCCTATTATTGGATGTGTAAATTGCCTTCGATGAAGTGACAAAGACTCAATTAAAGGGAGATATCCGAAGTCAAAGCTGTCACTTCAGAGAATTCAGACCTGACAAAGAGATGACAAGAGCAGCTGCCTGCAGGGCCAGAGCTCCAGGGCTGAGCACCTGCAGGAGTCCCTTCCCACAGCCCCAGGCCCTGCCTCTCTCTCTTCCCAGGGGCAGTGGCAGACCCAGGCCCTGCTGGGCCTTGTGATCTCTGGTCCTGTGCCATGGACCTGCTGTGAGGAGGGGCCAGAAGCAGGAAGAAAGTCCTTTGCATCTCCTGCCCTTCTGGGGCCCTCTGGGAAAGTGGATTCTAAGGGGACACATGCAGAACACTTGACTGAGCCAACATACCCAAGACAATGCAAACTCCAAGGTTGTGTTGGGGGCCCTGAGGGTTGTCAGTGCCTCTCTCTGCATCATACTGGCTATGTGTCCACACTGGGCTGGGCACTAGGGACAGAGCAGCAAGCTGACCACATCCACCTCACTGGTGTTGACCCCAGGGTGACTAGCAGGGAATCCTTTGCTTCTCCACACTTCCATTCCCCCACTCATAAAATGAGACCTTTTCTAAGAACAAGGCAGCCTGTGGTCAGTGGAAAGAACCAAGGACTCTGGGTTCAGTGCTAACCTCACCCCTGCCAACCACCAAGGGCCTCAGGCAAGGCTGTGCTCTTACCTGGCCCTCCTTTGCTGTCGCCCCTCCCATTCTGCCAGCAACGATATGACTCCCACTCCCTGCTAAAAGGCCTTCCAAGGTGACCTATTGCTATCAAACACAGTTCAATTCTCCTAGCCTGTCATTCAAAACCTCCACCTGCCTCAGTCCCCAGAAGCATTCTTTAGCCTCATTGCCCCACCCCTCTGCGCCCGCTCCACACCTCCCACAACAGGCCACGTTCCCTTCCCTGTAAATAATGGTAGGACTCCCATCAGACTTAATCATCCCTTTTATGTATGATCCCATAACAGTTTTTACCTCTACACTTATGTTACATTATTTTCATATATATCGTAGTTCACATTTTCATATTTTATATTTTTACATTACTACTGTCAAATTCTGGAATTATTTCCCTTTCTTTTGGGAGAAATTCCAGCATGATACTTTTACAAAAAGTCCCAGCCAAATAAGTGAGTGGAGTGGAGGAATAAAGATGAGGAGGGTGGGTCTCAGAGGGCTGAAGCAGGACCTGTGAGACTTGTGACAGGTCCCCGCTGCTCGTGCTGTTCACCGCTTCCGGGGGGCAGCTGCCTCAGAGCCTGGTGCTGAACCGGGAGGGTGGCTCCATCACCAGTAGACCAGACAGGGATTCATCCCCAGCTGGAGAGTGGCGGCTCATGGCCAGTGAGCAGGAGGCTGGGGAAGAGACCGTGCTGTGTCCCTCGCAGCCCTGTCACTGGGAATGAGGGTCAGTGGAAGGGCTGAGGAGAAGGCTGCAGGTGCCTGAGCACATGCTTCAGTTTGTGCAGATCCCTCGTCCAATGTCCTGGCTGTTTGCAGTCACAGCAGAAACCAGGTTTTGTTTTTGCATATGGACCTTCATTTGCTGGGGGTCCCAGCAAATTAAGAATTTTAGCAGTTTTTCTTGCAGGTGACTCATCTGCAGTATGAGCAAGGTGATCTGCTAAGCTGACCAAATCTAGAGTGGACATGGTCTCCCATTCCTTCCTGGTCCTTTTAAGTGGAAGAGAAAGGTGTCTGTTCACTTGGTTGATAACCATAGTATTAAAAGGTACCCAGGGGGCATCAACCTCTGAGGGAAGACCAGATTTTTTTAAAACAATCCAGAGATGATTATAACAGCCATGAACAAATTCATCAGTCATTTTTAAGCAAGGCTGAATTCTGTCCCAATCAACAGGCTTTGGGAAAGCCCTAGGGATTGCCCAATGAAGTCACTCAGTGCTTGCCTGAGACCAATGATGCAGCGAGTCAGGCTTGGTCTTGCAGTTGTAACCCTACATACCTTACAGGACCTTCTCAGTCAGCAGTTTTCTTCCAGCGCCAAGCCTGGCCTTCACCCACCAGCATACGAACTAGGTGACATGAGACAGGAAAGCAGATTGATAAGTTTTAATGACTATATTAAATTCTTCAGTCAATCTGTGGGGGTCCTTGATTACTTTAGGAAAATATTTGACTATGGTTCACAGCTTTAGCTCAAGGAATACAAGAAATCCGGGATTTAGCCTTCTGAGCCTCCGAGGGCCTGATTTTTAAGAGATGGGTTTTATAGGTTCAAAGGAGGAAGAAGCAGGAAGAGGTTCAGAGGAGGAGGAAGATGACGCTGGAGGTGGAGCCTGACACACAGAGGCTATGAGACAGGAACATGGGGTTTCAGAAGCCATCTTGTCTTTCTTTAATGGTTTGCTTGCCTCGGTGAATCCAAAATTTTATTTTGCAAGGAGGCAATTTTAGACTCCTGCTAACATTTAGGAACTTCAAAATACCAATCAAAATAGTCGTTTCATCCAGTTTTGACAATTTCAGAGCTATGGTTGTCCAATTTAGTTTCAAGAAAAGTAAGTTGGGAGAGTTCAGAAGTTCTCCGTAATGGCCATTGGTAGCCTAAATTACTTTTGGTCAAATCAATCTATTTAGTCAGAAATTTGCATAAAGAGGGACTATAGTTTCTAAACATGAATCAGCCAAGGTTCATGAAGGGGGAGAACCCTAAAGATATTTAGGTAACATTTTTCAGAGGCTTCTCTGTATAAGAGAAGCCTCTGAAAAAAAGCCTAAACAGCCTCCAGACCAAACACCAGCATAATTCCAGCAGGAACAATCTGAATCCCCAGGTTCTAGCAAAACAGCCTGATTTCAAAAGAGTCAGTCTGTTAGTGTAGGTAGCTAGTTATTAATAGAGACAGCAAGCAAAGGGAATCAGACATTGAGCACAATAACCTAGCGAGCTGATTCCAGTACTGGGCCTGCTTCACTAGAAAGCTACAGCATTCACGGGTGCGTTCACACACTTCAGGAAACCACTGCATCCTCCACTTTGCAACTCAGGGGACCAGCTGGCCTGGCACCAAGACTATTAAGGGGGCAATCCCTCTGCTGGGTGCATGTGCAGTAGAAACCAAGATGACACAGGGGGAGGTTCTCTTACTATGAGGCATGTGCACTAGGAGCAAAGATGGTGACCATAGAGGCCTGTCTGTCTGCTCTGGGGAAAGGATGAGACTGGATAAAGGACAGAACTCTGGAAGATCAGAAAATAAAGTGATTGGGGGAGGGCCCAACACCAACCTGCGAAAAAGATTGGAAGTCAATTAGTTTGTTTGGAAGGACACCTGGTCCTTCCCAAGCCTGAGATAATATAACTCAAGCTTAACAAAGTTCTCGCTTATTCTCCCTCACCAGGTAAAGTGCACTGGTCCCGTGGGCTCATGCTTCTCTCTCTGTAGCAACTATGCAGGCCTAGCAGCTGCCTGGGACCCAGCAGCCATGCAGACGCCAAGCACAGGCCTGGGCACAGCACCAGCAAAAGTGCAGCCAGGAATAGACTAAGCAAGCTGGATGGGAACAGAGACTAAACTGGACTAAGCCTTGACATGGGCTGAACTGATGACACAGAACTTCTGGCCCCATTTCTGGTCCTGATGAAGACAAGGCTGGACGTTTTCCACAGTGCAATGGAGTGGAACCCGGGACAGTCCTTCGTGTTTGCTCCAGCTTAATAAACTTTGCAATCACACCCCATATTCCTCCCATGTGGGGGTCCCTGGAAATGCTTTTCTTGTGATTCTGTGAAGGGACCCAATTTTCACATCTCCACTGGCAGCAGGGCCAAAGTGCCAGCCAAGTGCTTGTAGACAAAATGAGGCCTTAACCAGAAAAAGATGAAGCCTTAAATTAGATCATGAATGGAGCCTGGGGTGATGCAAAACACAGAGAGCAGGAGCTCAAGTTCAGGGAAAACCCTAACCTCAAACATGAGGAAGCAGCTCTATGGGCCCTACAGCCATGCTCTTGGCACTGTGGAGCTAGTAAAATACATTTTAATTCTCCAGCAAAATGTGTTTATTTGAGAATGACAAAGAAATGAAAGTGGGGCCCTGCATCTGGTGGTGACCACATGCAAGTCCAGAGGAACAAAGGACAGTGACACTCTTCTGCGGGTGTGAGGTGGGCTGTTGCACTGAGGAGATCGTTGCAGGAAAGTGAAGGTTTGAAGCAGAGACTTTCCATTGGCTGAGCCACGCCTGGGCAGGTAGGAGTCTTTTCTCCCCCTGCTGGGGCAGTAAAGTAGCGTCACTTCCCTTCGGAGTCGCAAGGGGGCGTCTCCTCCTGTGGGTCAGTGGTGTGCGTGGGGTGGCCCATGAGCATTCGCTCTTCTGGTTTCCCTACTCCATTTTAAATGAGGTGTCCATTTAATTTTCACACTGTGCTGTATTTTACCCGCTGTGCTGTGCACTGCTACGGCGCATTACTTACACAGTACATCATATGCTCAGGGAATATTTCTCAAACAAATGAATAAATAAACTGAAACCGCCTTGTGCCTATACAATGAGGGAATTACAGTGAACATGCCACCGAGTTGATGTGACGAGCAATTACAATATACTGAAGAGAAGTGCTTCGCAGTTTGAAAATGCGTGTTCAAATGTGGATGCTTATTGAAGTTATCGCTGTAGCTTCTGTCCCTCCGTGCTCTCTGGGAGCGAGGCGTGGGGGTGGCAGAGCTACAGGAGACCCTACGGACAAAGGAGCCCTTAGAACCCCAGGGTTTGCGTCCCACTGAAGCAGTGCCTTTTGTTTTCCTTTGGTTTGGTTTGGTTTTTCAAGCCAGTTGTCCTCTAATTTTTCTGCCCCTACAGTCCCAGTCTCCTCCCGCAGGTTCCCACTTACTGAGGACCCCTCCACGTGCAGGGATGTCTGGGAAATAGACAAACAAGAGACCTGGAGAAGCGTGAGCAACGCACAGACTGCATCTGTGATACTGGAAGGGGGAGCCGGGGTGTGTAATGAGTGGCTGGGACACCCCTACACACACGGCCACCCTTCCTTCCCGCCAGCACTGTTTCTAAAGACCCCTCCAGCCCACACAGGCAGTGTCACAAAACAAGGGAACACCTAAGTAAGCGAGGGAGTACGCCGACAGGACCCGTCAGCTTGAATTCTTCTAAGATGGAAGGAAGATCCCTGACAGGAGGTGAAAGGATGAAGCTGGAGGATGGAGCTGTTTCTTCCCCTCTGGAAACTGACGCAGCTTCCGGCTGGGAAAACCAGGCCTGGCGGTAACGTGCTCCACAGTCACGACAACAGAAGCCTCTCCCCCCCGCGGTGAACACTCATCCTCTGGGTCTGGGCCCGGCACCTGCCGTTCCCAGAGTCTTGGGGAACACAGCTGAAGAGGAGCTGGGAGGAAACCACTGCTTCCACCCTGGGGAGCCCCTTGTTTACATGGGACGTGGACAGGACGCAAGACTCCCGAGAGGAAGCGTAACACTCACAGAGAGGATTAAACAGCCATCCGGCGTCCAACAGAAACGGCCCAACTCCAGTAAAAAGAGGTAGCATGGCGCCATAAATGTACCACGGGCCTCTCTCTTAGGTTACATCAGATTGTGTTTCACTAATGAACATTTATGAAATAAAACGGGTCTTAAAATTGAGATCGAGAGAAACTTGCCAGACAGCAGGTAGAGAAATAAATCTGAACAAAGTTGTCTTTGCCTGTGTGTATAGGAAGGCACTAAAGAATACAAAGTATCCATCCACTCAACAGATGCTTCAAATGGTCATTTGCTTTGTTAGCATCTTATGTGGAGTTTTCTCCTTAATTTGAATCCTTAATTTTCACCTGAAGCGTCTTCAGGAAAATGACCCCCATGACTGAGCACTGGAGGGAAAGAGATCAATCACACACCCTAGGGTAGCCTTTCGCTGGCCGGTGATGCGCTGACAGGGGCCTGAGCTGCCAGGCCTCTGCGACAGGCTGCGGCATTCTCAGAACTGGGAGGGGGGAAGGGCCTGGGCGCACGTCCAGAGAGACTATCACTCAGGGGCAGAACAGCAGCTGTCAAAAGCATCAGACTCATTCTCCAGACAGGCAGTTTTACTTTCAGCAATATATAAGTCAATGGAGAAAAAGAAAGAAAGGAAAAAAAAAGCGGAGTTTAATCAAATATCAAAAGCAGAACAAATCATGGCATTTTTCAATAATCCTGAAATTGCATTGGCAACCCTAAAGTGCTCCAGAGGCCCTCGCCAAGCACGCCCCGAGGAACGCAGTGGCCAGCCTGAGGCTCTGCAGAACTGCCGACGCAGCTCCCGAGGTGGGGGGAGAGCTCACGCTCCACATGCAGCAGAAGCAGATCCAAAATTAATCCTGGTTCTTCCTGAGGAAGGAGCCCAGTGGCTTGGACAAAGGCCACTGTATTTTATTAGTAAAAAGAATCGGGCATTCATTCAACATGGCACTTCCATTTCCTCCTACAATGCAAGAAGACGGCATATCATAGAGCATGGAATCTCCTTAGAATCAAGACAGCCCAGAACAGTACTGGAAGGTCGATTCTGGGACAGACACCATGCGAGGCCCCGGGACCAGCCTGACTCTCGCCCTAGAGGAGCTCCCAAGCCCGTGGAAGGGAAGGCTGCGTAAGCAGGTTACCTGAAAGCAGCGTGCAGGCTGGAATGGAGCTGCACAGACGGTCTTCAGGAGCACCTGCCAGGGACGCTGCATAGGTGCTGGGCCAGCTGGCTTCTAGGTCAACACTGGGAGGCTAGAGCTGGCCAAGGTGAGGGGATCAGAGAATCACAGGCAGAGGGAACAGAAGGTGCAAATGTCCAGGAGAAGTGGAGAAGGCAGCATTTTGCAGGGACTATCAGGAATTCCATTTGGCTGGAGGCCTTGGCAGTGGAGAGAGATGGGAATGGTGTTGGAGACGTACGTGGAGCTCAGATCACGAAGGGGCCAGAACTCTATCCTGCACATGGTAGGAAGCCATTAAAGGATGTGGAGCAGAGGATGAGGGGAGCAGATGCACAAACTGAACGAGAGTTCCAGGTCAGCTAGGAGGCTGCTGCAATAACCAGGCCAGAAACAGTGGTGGCTGGACCATGGCCAGGCAGAGAGAAGGGAATGATTTGAGGAACACCAGGAGGTACATCTGCAGGTGCTAGAAACTGATTGGGAGTGTGGTGAAAAGATGCCCTTGGGAAACAGGTCTAGAGCGGGTCATTTACCAAGACTTGGTGGAACAGGTGTGGGAGGCAGTGTAGGTTTCCACCTGCCCTTTGTCTGGCCTGTGCTTTGAACTCCATCAGTTCTGCCAGCACAGACCTAGCAGCATCCTATGCTGGACCCCAAGCTGCTCATAGGGGCAAGCCCCTCAAGGAGTTCTGGGCTCAGAGGAAATGCAGCCCTTGGGCTCTGCTTTCTCCTGCCCAGCTCACCTCAGCTGCCACCCCTTCAGGCCTGGGCAGCTGCCCCCAACCCCTGCTGTGCATCCTGGCACACCAGGGGCCAGGGCCTTTTCCTAGCCCTTTGTCAGGCAGCCTTGGTCTGCAGTGGGCTTCATGCCTCATTAGCTGGCTCCAAGAGTAGGCAATTTGAAAGAGAAGAGGCTTCTGTAGTTCCATAAATAGCATTCTCAGAACTTCCCCAAGACCCTGTTTCAGTCCTGGACTGCAGGTAACAATTCAGGAACAAGTGCCCCCAGGTGACCTAGTCTTGGGCAACCAGACTCCTCCCCTTCTCCCTCCAGCCTAACAGTTTGAGAGCTCACACCCAGATGTGTGCATACACTCACACACTCACCACAGCAGAAATACTGTTTCTCTAGAATGCATGGCACCTTCAACAGGTGTCTCTTTGTTCACCGATTATCTTCTCTCCTTGTTCCTTGTTTTGGAATCTCCAAGGCCCATGCTTGAAACAATGGGATCGCAGATTTTTAAGGACCTTGTATAATCTAAAGCAACCTTTTTCTTCCATAAGTCTGCACAGAGAAGCCCCTAAGCCCCTGCCCCAGCCCCCTTTGCTCCTTAGACTGTTGGCGTTTTCCTCTCTATAAACCATATTTACATTTGTTTCTCTTCCAACTAGATGGGAAGCATTCCCAGGGCTTCTCCAAGGACGATGTTGAGTAGTCTACATACACATGTTAACGGGGCCCCTCCCCAGCTCTGCTGCAGGCACAGGGCTGTCCAGGGAGTCACCCCACAGACGGGCTATCTGCTTTTAGATGAATCACACTGCTGAGCTGCCGAGCTCACAGGGCCAGCCTGCCAGTTAGGCTGCAGAAGATCCCCAGTTGCCCCTCAACCACTCCTTTTGCCTCCTTCCACACCTTCCCATCTTCATGTCTCCCAGCTCACACCCCCAAACACCTGTGCTAACAAGCAGCCTCAGGCCCTTCTCCTTCTGACTTAGGTAGGACCCTAGGAAACTCTGGGGACAGGAGGAACTTGTCTCTCCAGGAGAAGCCGCCATCAAGGGCAAAGTGAATGTTGCCCCCACAGAAGGCCAATGGGTGGATGAAAGCTTTCTGGGAACAGGTCATTTCTGGCACTTGGTACGTGGGCCTGGCCCAGGCTGTACTTCTTTGAGCTGCGATTTGAGCTGCTGCATGAAGATGGAAGAGCAGGCTTCCGAAAGGCAGAGCAAAACTGGCCTTCCCAGAGAGAGCGGAAGACAAGGGGACGGAGGTTGTTGATGCTCAGGCTCAACCTGCATGGCCAAATCTGAGCTTGTTCTTGAGCAGAAGCCACAGTGTGCAGATGAGAGTCCCTCACAACAGGGCCCAGGCTGCAGGGCGTACCAAGGTGTCCTCACACCACACAATTTGAAAATGGCCTGAAATGAAATTAAATGGCAGTCGGGTTACACTTTAATCATGCAGGCAGATCAAGATGGACTGTGATTACAACAAAGGAACCTATATTTGCTGTTTTATGGAGATTGGCATTGAAAATACAGTGATCTTCCTGCAAGGCACCTGGTCTGTTCACAAAGCCACAGCAAGGCATTGCAGCTGTGAGTCATGCAGCAGTATCCTCCTCCTGCCTCACAGAGCCAGGGGCCAGGCATGGTGCCCCATGCCCCTGCAGGCATCTCCGGGTGAGCCCTGGGCTAGTGGGTGGGAGGAGCTGGAAATCCAGCCCCAGCCATGGGGAGCAGGGTGGGGGCAGAATAGTTTTACACCCAGCTTGCCACAAGCAAGGAGACATGGGGCTGCCCTTTGCTTGGAACTAGAGGCATGCGGGACCACGATACTGACATGAAGGCAAAGACCCCAACAGCCTGTTCCGGAACTCAGGCAAGAGGAAGCTTTAAGGCTCTTTAATTGTCCTTGCTCATGCCCACGTGTGCCACATGACTGGATCTTTAATTTCCCTAGCTTGTGCCCGCGTGTGCCACGTGACTGGAAATGTCTGTCATTGAACAGGCATTCATGAAACGCCTACACTGTGCCTGGCTTGGACTAGGAAAGAGTGGGAGATGGAGGACGCGGTGACACTGGTAGGTGGAATGCTGCCCAGCAAGGGACACCATGAGAGCTAAGCCAGTCAGGATCTCAGAGGCACTGGGGCTGGGGCAGGGGCCCAACAACACGACCAGCGCCACTGCTGGTCCCTGAGCTGTGTGAGGACTTGGGAAGCAGCTGGGGCAGCCAGCATCCTCAGCTTTGTACCAGCTGACAGCTGGGGTGGGGACAGAGGGGCCTAATGAAGCAGTAGGTTTCCAGTCATCAAGCAGCCTCGGTGCCACTGATAATCTATCTACCTTCACCCGAGGGTGAGAACCCACTCAGACTCACTCCCGAGAGTCCAGGGTGACCTTCTAGTGAACTCCAAGTTCAGGGACCCGCACTAAAAGCTCACAATCAGCCATTACTGCAGCATTCACATCACCGAGACCGGCACACACTAGGCTCTTTTCCTGCCTGTGACTGCCAGGACACCACTCTCCCACGTCTGAATGCTGGAATAGAATGAATTCTGGTTGTCTCTGACCTTTTCTTAAACTGATTCTGATACCCTGGGTCAGCAAAGGGATGTGTTAAGTAACAAGAGGTCTAGAAATATGTCCATCCACCCACCTTCCCCAGGCATGAAGAGTAGGTGCCATGTCTCCCAAGGATGCAGCTTCCTGGCTGTGTTGGAGAAACCAAGAATAAATGTGAGTTATGACAGAAATGAACTCTCTCACACACACACACAGAGCACACATTTACTGAGACTTTACGTGATTACATCATCAGTTCTTCTTAGAATTTAAGAAGTAGACAATGTTTTATGCCCATTGTAGAGATGGGGAAACCGTCTCTGAGAGCCCAAGTGTGGGACCCTGTTTCTATAACTGGTAAGTGCCAGGCTCACCCCATACTGTGGAGATTTCTAGTCGCAAGAACTCTGTGAGACCTCTGCAGGGGCCTGGAATGAGGGGGTGCATAGGGGTGGACCCTCAGCCAGACAAGAACACAGCAGGACACTTCCTTTTGAGACCATAGACACTGGGTGGCTGAATGATACCAACCATCCCAAAACCAGGCCCTTGGGGGCTCTGCCCCATAGGTACACTCTTAGTCCCTGGGGTGGGACAGGCTACCCACAAGGTGACAATGGAACAGAAGCCAAGCTCCACCAGGTAAAGCTAGGGACAGTCCTCCAGGAGTTGCTGCCTCTGTGGGGCCAGTCACCATAGGTACAGCTGGACTGGAAGACTCAATCTGCCAAGCCTCCAGCCACCCTCATGTGGGATTGACCCCTCTGCCTGTGCTGGACAGCACTGCCTCGGGCCCAAGGGGGTGACACAAGAGCACGCAGCAGACTGAGCATGAGGAGGCCATGTTGGCATCTTCTCTAAAGCCTCTGAAAGAGGGAAGAACTGAACTGGGTTCTCTGAGGTCGCTTCTCACTCATGCGTTGTAGCTCAGACCCCTCCCACTTCCTGTACCGCTATGGTCAGGCTCCAGAGGGCCAGCCCAGTAGGGAGATCCCAGCTTTGCTGCCTTGGGCACTGGCAATTTCCCGTTTGTCTCTCCTGGATCTCCTGCCCAAGGGGAGGTAGAAGTCCCACCCCTTCATGGCATTAAGCCCTTTGGAATCATTAGGCTGAATTATTGGCTGCAGAGTGCCAAATAGGCATCGGAAAGCTGAACCCTAAGACATGCAGGGTGACAGGAAACAACAGGCTGTCTGATCTGTTGTTCAGCAAGACATTGTAATTCTAAACACGATGTTCGTTACTCCATGTATGGATTCTAATTAACTGTCAGAAATGCATCGTTGAGGGGATGATGGATTATGCTGGGGAAACTATTGATACAGCTCATTCACTTCTGCCCATGGGCAGTCCAAGCCCAGAGCAACTGTGTCTTAGATGCTGAGCTACAGCAAGAAGAGAATCAGCACCACCACACCTGCACTGGCAGCAGTCACACCCCAGCCCCTCCAGGCCCCACAGCTGCAGCAGACATGAGGGTGGCATCAAGGGATGGCCTACTGAGCAGTAAAGGGTGCCTACAGCCCCAGGCAGTGGGCTCACTTTGGTGAAATAGAAAATACCTGAGATAGGTAGAAGGGTCTGCATGTAGATCTGCCCAAACCAGTTGCATGATGGCAGGGAAGATGTGGGGTCCAGAACGAGTCACAGAGTGGAGTCAACACACCCCCTAAACAGCTGCTGTAAGAACAATGTGCACTGAGAAAGGTAGGTTCTCTCTACACAGAACTCTGTGATGCTGACCTTCTCCTTTGCTTTCCGTTGGCCACGCTTTCCAATTCTATCCACTACATGTTAAGAGATTAGAGAAACATAACCAATAGGAGAAAGAAAGAGATTTCTTTTAAGGAACTGGCTCACGTGATTGCAGGGGCTGGCAAGTCCACAGTCCGCAGGCTGGCCAGCAGCCTGGAAACTCAGGCAAAAGCTGATGCTGTAGCACTAAAGCAGAATTCCTTCTTATGTGCAGGAAAACTTGTTCTGGGGTCTTAAGGTCTTCAACTGATGAAATCAGCCCCCACCTCAGCCCCACACTGTGAAAAATCATTTTTCTTTAACTTCTTTAGAGTGAACTAATTGTCAATGTCAATAGCATCTGCAAAATACCTCCACCACCACATCCGGACTAGCATTTGACAAAACCACTGGAAACCACAGCCTAACCAAACACACGCAGAATTAACCACCCCCAAGAAACTGGCGAACAAACCTGAACTCATTCAGTGGAAAGAAAACACAATCTTGCAACGATGTGACAAGAATTACTCAAAGGAACCACAGGTATTTGTGACTTACCTAATACTGTATTTCATTAATCTAAGACACCAATCATTACATTGTATTTTTTAATTTTACACACTAATTATTAAGAAAGAAAATACTGCCAATTAAACTAGGATACAATGCATTCTTACCATGTAATTTTTGTTTTCTATTTGTTCAAAGAGCTTCTAAGGCAATGTCTTTTATTATATTATTATTTTACATATGTAAAAAGAAAAATACCAGTTAGATGAATAGTAAGATATTCTTAAAACTTTCCTCTCATGCAGAATCCAACTCTTCTGTGATGCGGACACTGGCCTGCAGTGTCCAAGGTTTTGTGGGTGAAATACGAGACAAATTCACGTGGACTACCAAGTCCTGTGGAGGAAAAGGGATGGCACAGCCACTCTCACAAGAGGAGAGTGCCCCGACCCTTGCCTTGGCAAGCTTTTATTGGTTTTCTAATAGTATACATCAAAGAAGGTTTTCATTCATTATACTTAGGTTTGCTTCAGGTAATTACATTTTACAGATAGCAACAGAAGGGATGTTACTGATTACTTCTTACAGATTAGCAAGGAAAAATGTTGCAAATGCAAGGGAACGATAAGAGTAACAGATCTGGTTGTACTTCAGTCCTTGGGAGAATTAGCACAGACTTCAGGAAGTTACTATAAAGATAGGCAATAGACATTTGCTGCTTCAACTCAGGGTGAGGGAGTTTTAGCAAGAGCAAATCACAAAGAAGCCTAGGTATAATGCAGGCCTGATTTCCTGAGGGAAAACTGATCCGTGGGTTTGGCATCCTGTGTGCCACACACGCCTATGGGCTTTCCCATAGGGCTGAACTATATTTGCCATACTATGTGAATCGGTTCCCTACGCTTCCATGTCACTTTGGACTTGGAGCAGGCGATGTTCGGGTTTTTCTGTGCAATGCCATTGGTGCCATCATGGCCTTGGCTGAAGAGAGATCTTTAAAGGAAACAAGATGAGGATGAAAAGCCTCGAAAAGAGAGCTTGCAAGCAGGTGGAACTAAGCAAGTTTGAGCCTTGCTTGTGGAGGCTGCTGGACATGGCTAATCCGCCATGCCCCACAACAGTGCAACTCCTGCGAGCTAGAAAGCATGGAGCCTGTGTTGCCGCATGGGTCTGCAGGTCTGGAAGCTCCATGTTGGGTGTTTGTGCACACGGGCAGTGAGCACCGGGTCATGACTCACCTGGCTGAAGCTACCTTGAGAAGCTGTGGCACATTCCTGTGGCTGAGGTGCTGAAATTCGGGAGCTGGTGTGCCTTTGAATCAATGAAACATTTATATCGAGTAATTCTTGGTCCCTTGCAACATGGCCATCACCCCAGTGAGCCCCACATGCATTCTGCACTGAATCCACACAGCGACCAGGCTGAGCTGGCACTGACACAGTCCCCAGCTTATGGGCCACGTGAACAGGATCCTTGAAGTTAAGCGGTTTGCCCTTTCACAGCCCAGGCCTGCCTGATGAGAAGACTAGCACCGCTCTCACCCAGCCTCTTGGGGGCGCCATCTCTGGGAGGGCTGAGGGCCCTCTGCCAGAGCTTCCAGGGCTCTGCTGGGAAGAGGCTTCTGAGAAGCCTGTCAATGCTGATGTGGGAGAGGAGAACAACTTGAGAACTGTGGAAACTTCCAACAAAAGGTTTGAATTGGAGGCCAGTGAGCACTCTGTCACCGCGCTCATGTTCTAACCCCCCCAGGGCCAGATCTGCACAGCGCTGCCCCCTGGAGTGGCTGTGGGGCTGAATGAGGGCACATGTGAAGGAGGAGCACCTGGCACGCCTGCACAGAGGAAGCTGAGTGGGCACGCATCCAGAGAGTTCTGGGCACTGCTTGCTCTGAGTTCCCTCTCTGGGCTTAATACACACGGCCACAGGACACTGTATGTGCTGAGTTCCCCTCTCTGGGCGTCCTTCGATGGGGACATGAGCTCCCAACCCAAAGAAGAGAACACTTCCCGTCAGTAGTGGAAGAAAAAAAGCAGCATCCCAACTAAGAAGGTCTTTAACATTTTATCCACCTAGATCAACACTGTGAAATATGTTACTGGACAAATAGGTATTCTGAAAGTGGCTTTTTAGAAATTTGCTCTCTGATGATACAAAGTTTATCTTTCTCTCACCTGCTGAATATCAGTCACAAGCCCACTTGTCTCCAAGCCGGCTGACCACAGGGAATTCTTGGGTGGTCTCAGACTGGGCTTCAATAAGAATGAAAGCTTGCATGTGATGGTCCTCGCATCTCGATACTGAGCCTGTCCCATCCTTTCTTTAAATGTACTTCCTACCTATATAACAAAGTCCCACTTTAAAATTCTGAGTAGTTTCCCCTGCCCACTAACCATGATTAGGTGGGGTCTGCAACCTGGAGGTATAAGTCAGTAAGTAGAGGAGCTGCTGAACTCCAGACCCCATGGAGACGGCAGAAGCCCTCACTGGGGGAGCTCCAGACCACTTTCTGCAGGGAGAAGCCTGTAAGAGCTTACTGTTCCTGCACATGTACTACAAAGATGCACTGTGGCTGCTGGTGTTAGCCTCTGGCTCTCTGAGAAGACAATGTAAATGCTTCTTTTATATCCATCAAAGGCTCTCAATGGCCCCTGTCTGGCAGGGTGGTCTCTGACCCATCAAGGACCCCCTCCAGGAGCCACACACATCTGTCCAGGGCTTCGATGGCCCCTTCTCCTCTGTCTCCACCATCACCATCTGGTCGACCTGAAGCACAGCGGTAGGTGCCAGGGCTTTATCAACTGACGTCCATCAAAGGCTTGGTCCCCCTCCCCTTCCTCTGCAGATGCTGCAGCTTCCTCCACCCACACTGACCACACTAAAGTTGGACCAGTGGTCTCATCCCACCTGGGCTCTTCTGGCCCATACCAAGAGCCACCCCCACCTCTACCATTACCACCTCTTCCTCTCCTGCCAAAACCCAACTGATCCAGTGAGTTCTAGAATAAGAGACAAAAAACCTGGATCCAACAACTGGAAATGAGATCATGGGCAAGTCACTGTTTCTCAGAGCTTCAATCTTCTCATCTGTAAAGTCAGGATAATTAGATGTGCCCTTCGCCTTGTCTCCATGAGACGGAAGGACATTGCGTGTATTAACAATCATTATGGAGATGCGACTTGCCATCGCTATTGTCATTGTTGTTATATAGACATCAATTATCATCATCAATGTCATTTTTTCATGTGGCAGGCACATGTGGTCACTGAGATATGGCCTTCCAAGACTTTGACCTAAGGATGAGGGGTTGGGAAACCTTACTGTCATCATCAGCCCCGTTCAACAGCATTTATTAAGCCCCCAGGTGCTCTGGGCAGATGAGAGGCAAGAGCCTCTCCTCACATGAGGGTGTGACCCTGAGGTTGTGCAGGAGCTGAATCCTTTGGGATGGGACTAAGCATGGAGAATGCAAACAGGGTGCAGTGTGCTGAACCTCAGAACCACAGAGCTTTGGTCCCATGTTTGGTCAAGAGAACTAGAACAATTAGGCATGAGAAGATGCTGGTCCAACCCTTGGCACAGAAGAAATGGCTTCCCAGAAATAAAATGTAATAGGCTGATATTCATATTCCTAATATATGAAAACATGAAAAATAGAAACAAAATAGAACAGCCGTATAAAAATGTGGCATAGTGTCAATGTTTGCACGTAACTGATTAGCCTGTATGAAACTTTGTCAGAAGTCCGTATTCAGAGTCCTCTTGACCTTCCATCTCCCGCAACAGCTCGTGGGGGTCACCACTGCCAACACACGGAGCTTGCAGGCCATCAGGGACAGTCAAGGGAAGAAGCACCAACACTGTTGATCGGGACTGTGTCAGAGCCCACCCACACCCCACCACGCAGCCCCTGAGCCCACTTTCCAGCCTGTCCCCTCAGGTGGACTGCGTACTTCTCTGTTCCCTGCGTGATATGGTTCCGAGGCCTGCACCCCCCAGGAACAGGAGCACATCAATGCCTCGTGAGGCCAGGCCTGACTTCATCTATCCTTAAAGGACGAATCTGATACACACCCTGCACAGGACCCTAGTAGCATGTATCCCCATCTGCCCCAGCAATGCACCCTTGGAAAAGCACTCCTGGCCACCTGTCCCTCTCTCCCAGCCCCTCCCCCTGGTTCTTTGACACCACCGTCCACATGTGCACATTAGTGGTCTGTAGTGTAACCCTTCTCTCAGGCCCTGTTTTCAGGTTAACCCTAGGGAAGAACAGGACTTTAACTGCAGAGAAGAGAAGGCTCAAATCATTGGAACAGGTGGGGTGTCAGAGATGGAAAGATCAGAAGCAGCAGCTCTGCACAGACTTCTGGGAGAGAGCCCCATTACCAGGGTAATAGAGGAAGGGACTGCGTGGGCCCTGCCAGTGTCAGTGAGTAGATGCTGCATGAGTGCCACGGGGCCTTCAGTGCCTGACCACAGGTGTGGATGTTCTCCCGGGGAGGCTGGAGGGACAGCCCAGCTGCCTGGCTCCTCTGAAGAGCCTCCTTTCATTTAAAAGACTGGTCTGAGAAACAAAATCTGGTCACTAACCTGCTCCCGCTGTTTCTTAAACACACAGTACATTTCTGCTACTAAAGGATTCACTGCCTGCATTGCTGAGGAATAAAACCCAATGGGGACGATCTGAAGAGGTAGAAGTCTTTGGATGTGGGCACACGGAAGACTAGGCTCCTGCCTTCCATGTCAGCTCCATCCGCTCTCCCACCACCATCATTGCTGAGGCCGCAGTGGGACCATGGGAGGCGAGCCGGGGAGGGGCCGTGAGGTGAGTGAGATGGAGCTGGTGGGGGTGGGGGATTCAGGAGGGCTCATGGTGTGTGATCCCACAAAGAAGCGGAGGGAGGGCAGGGCCGAGGAAATGCCATTGACCCAGCATTTCAGTCTCTGGCGACCTTTGAGAAAGCAATTTCTGCCATGTGGGGGGTGCAGGATTCAGGTGGTGTGAGGCTGGAGATAGCAGAGTAGCTGGGAGGCCAGAGGAGGACCAGTGTCGGATAAACCAGTGGTAAGTGAGCAGGAGCAGCATAGGTGTAAGGGCAGCGAACAGAAGTTTTAGAGAAGGGAAATGGGGAGCATGTCAGGGGACACAGCAAGAGAAGAGAGGTGTCTCCTGAGTCCTCACTGTGCCAGGCCCTGCAGCCCCAGGAGAAGTGACCTGTCTTATTCTTCACTGTCTACACCACACACACCTATCACCAACGGTGTGTCCAGCATGAACTGAGTGGTACACAAATATTTGCAAATGAAAACAGGAGGAAAGAATAAAAGGGATATGAGAAATGGAGATCCGAGATACAAATCAAGGGAATTTGGGGGTTTCACTGAATAATATCAACTTTCTCAGTAGAGTCAGAGAAGTGTCATCTGCTCAGAATGAGACAGATGGAGAAAGTACTGGAAGGCTAAGTAACGTGGGCAGGAGGAAGGAACTACCATGGCAAGGAACTACCATGGCAGCAATCTGCCCAGCAGAGCTTCCAGCCAGGGTCCAGCAAGGTTGGTGCTCCCTGAGGCTCCAGCACCAGCCCCACAGACAGAGGGCCGGGCAGCCCCAGCAGGCCCCCTGAAGCCCAGAAGGGCCGCTCCAGGGTGGCTCCAGCACAGCAGAATCAGTCACTGGCACAGGACACACAGCACATGCTGCTCAGGGCGATGCTCCGAGTGTGGCCATGGGGGTGCTAGGCATAGGCACAGCCCCTGCTCCTGGCAACAAGGGCTCATGGAAGGACCTGTGCCCCATCACCCAGGGGCATGGCCTGCAGCCAAGGTGCAGCCAGTTGTGGTGGGGAAGGGACCACAGAGGCTGCTGGCAGGGGCAGCTGGAGGCAAAGGGCCCACACATTGTGTCTATTCACCACTGTGCAGATGTGCCCGAGTGTCTGAACTGTGTGAACTGGCTGATCCAATAGTGCATGCACAGTCATTATTTTAAAATGCTTGAGCCCCAGCTGGGGGGGTCAGTTGGAGTGTCATCCTGTGCACCAAAGGGTTGTAGGTTCACTCCCCAGTCAGGACACATACCTAGGTTGTGGGTTCAATTCCTGGTCAGGGTGCATACAGGAGGCAACCAATGGATATTTCTCTCTCACATCGATGTCTCTCTCTCTATTCCCATTGCTCTCTCTCTAAAATCAATAAACAGATACTCAGGTGAGAACTAAAAAAATACTTGACATGAAAAAGGCCAAAGAGAAATCCATTCAAATTATTACAAGATATTTCAACCTTATTGCCAGTGAAACAAGAGGAAGAACTATTTGAGCCTTTAAATATAAATTCATCATTTGTAAATTTTTGAATGGTCATAAAAAATGGTTTTAAAACTTTTATCACCTACTGGCGTGAACAAAGTTTCTAGCCAATGGTGCCTACTAGGAATCTGAACAACTCACACGACGTCTGAGGCACGAATTGGGCTCTGGTTACTATAAGTATCAACACTGATGTGTAAAAGCGTTATGCTCATGGTGGCAGGCTCAGCTTTCTCATTTGAGTCTTTATGGATTTCTGGAACTTTTGTGCAAAGTTATTTAATATGTTTCTTAAAATTCTATATTTTATAATTTTCCATCAACCTGAAGTAACGTAAGAATGTAATGAATATGTTACCAGGTCCCCACATAGACATCCTCAAACCCCTCCAGGCTGCTCCAGCCCACCACTCAAATATCAGCTTCTCTATGTACCATCACACGGAGCGGCAGCGAGGTCAGGAAGCAATGTGGAAAGACAACCAAGAGAAGTGAATAGAGGGTAGTGTATATGTGGTAGACCAGTCTGGCTGCTAGTTAATAGTTTTCCCAGCAAAACTCTGTGTCTGAGGAGCAGACCCCTCAGGTGGGGACAGCATGGGGGGCCCAGAAGGAGGCTACAGAGGATGAAGCCTCTGAGAGGAAGTTCTAGGCACCAGGAGTCAGCCTGGCTGTGGGATGGGGGGTATGGGGGTTTGTCTACATTATCTGGCAGTCTAGATTCCAGGTTAAGTTTGTCAGGGCTTCCTCCTCTCTCTACCTCTGGAAGTCTTCCTGGGATGTCCCATAGACTTTCCCCACTAAAATATCACCATGCACCACAGACAGGATGTGTTTCCACTGCAGAAATGCTCCCTCTCATCCAGGATTCCTGTCACGTGAAATGTCACTGAATTCTCTGTTCCTACTGTGACCACAATGTGCACATTCAGCTTTGTAAATCATCCACTCACAAGCACCAAGTCTAGACCTGGGGCAGAGGGGTGGGCTGCATCGTGCAACGGGAAATGCTCTCGACAAAGACCAGGGTTTGGATTTTTGACCACTGACCAACTGAGGGACCTCTGGTCACCCACATTATTTTTCTGACATCTGTAAAATGAGAGAGTTTTACTAGATGACCTTTAAAATCCCTTCCAGCCTTTCAGCTCTATTTCTGTTTCTGAGGTAACCAACATCCAAAAGATTTAATTAAATTTTTGTTAATATCGTTGGACCAAAAGCACTAGAAGTCAATCAGCCAGGACTACACCTGCATGCTTCATGGCTGTGTCCCTGGTGCTGAGAACAGATATGCCCAGAAATAAGGACTCAGTGAGCGATGGATGGATGGATGGATGCATGGATGGATAGATAGATAGATGGATATGCTTTCTAGGAATGTATGCAAGTCAAAGGCTCTGTTAAAGGAACTGTAAAGTTCCCTCACTTTTAAAAATTCAGTAGGACCTGGGCAGTTGATCCACCATGGACTTTGGTAACTGGATAGTGGAACATTTAATATCAAAACCACACTGAGAAAAAAAAGCACCATGGAGGAGAGTTCGGGACACCTGCTCACCCAAGTTCCCAGACAGCAGGGCCACAGAAGTGGTTCTCACCGCACCAATTTTGTAAGGTTTCTAGAAGGAGGGAAAACTTAATGCCCCATTAGGGGGACAAAGCTCAGTGCTGGGTGGAAGAAAAGAGCACACTGTCTCTGTGAAAGGAGCCACTGCTCAGAGAGTTGGAGTCCAGGCCATGCAGATGGTGCAGGAGGCAATGAGAAGAACAAATTCTCCAACTTAAATAGTCCAATTCTTTAAATTGGAGCAGTGGCCAGAATGGACAAGCCCCTGGCTTTTCTTAGATTTTCCTTCAAGCCCCACCCCCAAGTGTAGCAATGTCCAGAGAAAGCCTGAGGAGCTGCCCACCTCACTCCATCCTCCCCAGGGACAGAGCCCTGTACTCTCAAGTCAGCACTGGGTGCCAGGTAGAGCTTCAGCCATCCTGCGCCTCACCTCCACCTGCTGGCACCTGCCCGGCTCTACTGTCACCAGCATTGCGCAGGAAATGCAAAGGCCTCAAAAGACTGGCCTGGGCAAAATCCTTATGAAGGTGCTGTCCCTGCAGTAGAATCATCCCCCTGCTCCCCAGGTACCCCTGCTCTCACAGAAAAGCAAGGGGGCTTCCCTGCAGGTGCCCCAGTCAGGTCTGCACTAGCAACCCTCCCTCTCAATGCCCTTTATCATCGGCAGTTCACCTTGTGACCCACCCTCTCCATCACCCACCTCTAAGTGGGGAGGAGGCCAGGCATCCTCCAGCTCTGTTCTTTCCAATGGAGCCATGCACCCAAATCATTCAGAGGACCACCCACAAGCTATGAGACACCATCCTGACATCTGCATTTGTGCCTGTCGTTGCTGTCACCAATCAGCACAAACTTAGCCACTTAAAATAACACGTGTTCATTATCCTGTAACAACTGCTCAGGACTTTGGAAGACCCACGCGGGTCGGCAGGGCTCTGTTCCCTCCTGGAGGCACTAGGGGAGGATCTGTGTCTTTGCCTTCTCCCGCTTCTCAAGGCACCATCACTCTCTGACTGGTGGCCTCCCGCTCCGCATCAGAGCAGCTCCATAGCATCTTCCTATGTCTCCCCAAATCTCAGGCTCCCAGACTCTGTCATCACATCTCTGTCTCTCTGCCTCCCTGCCTCCCTCCTATAGGGGTCCTTAGGATCGCATCAGGCCCATCTGGATAATCCAGGATGATCTCCTTATCTTGAGATCCTTAATGTAGTCACCTGCACATATTCTCAGGGCCCAGGGATTAAAATGTGGACACTGGGCAGGAGGGGTGGGGCAGGGGTGGAATAATTGTTTACTGTGACATGGCTCTGGAGGCAAAAAACTGCCTCATAGCTTCCGAACAAAGAAAAGCCAAGGCCCCGACAAGCCTGCAGGGTCAGGCACCCAGTTACCTCTTTGATGGGAACATTCACTCTGCTTTGCACGCTCAGCTCCCGCCCCATGAGCCTACTTCAGATTTCTTAGGCTGGTCTCTGCTGGTCTCAGGCACCCCTGGCAAGCCCTCTGTCCACATGCAGGCACACGGCACCTCGCTCTCCTTCAAGTCTCTGTCTGAATATCACCCTCTCGGTAAGAACTTCCCGGATCACCATTCTTAACCTTGCCATCCCTCCCTCTCCCCATCCTGCCCTGGCGTGTCCTATCCTCCCTGCTTCACTGATCTTCTTTGCCTTTGCTGCCTTCCAGGACAAGATATATTTTTCTTTTTCATTTGTTTATAGTCCATCTCTTCTCACTAATAAGCTCCACAAGAGTGGTTTTGTCGGTCTTGGTCCAACTATAACCCCAGAGCCTACTACAATAGTCCCTAAAAAGAAGCAGGATTCCATAAACATCTGTGGAATTCCATCCTTCATGCAAAATCATTACTAAGCACCTGTTCTCGGTGCCCCTGCATTGCATAGCTCCAGGGGCACCATGCACATCAGAGTTTATACCAGCCCATCTCGAGGGAGAGGCCTTGGGCACTGGGCTCAAAGCATGAAACACAGAGATAAAGGACAGTGTATTCCCTCAAGGAATCGGGTGTCTGGTGGAGCTGAATAATGACAGCATGGGGAGGCAGGCACTCATCTACAGAAGTGCAGATACCGTGAGATCACACCTCACTTCATCTCATGTGCATGGTGACATCACGGACCACCACGGGGGTCCTCGGCCTTGGCAGGCGCATGCTGTAAACAGCAAGCCTGCTCCACAGGCCCAGAAAGCAAGAGTGTGGTTCTTCAGAGGGTCTTTTGCAACAGCAGTGCCTTAAAGCAACCCAGCATTGCCGCCACCCTGGCACAGAGCTGGGTCAGCCTAGCACAGGCTGTCAGTCACCTGCCCCCCTTCAGCCGGGAGCTGGCTCCCCTGCATGCTGGCTCCAGCTCACCAGAAACCAGCAAAAGAGAGCCAGAACCTTCCACCGGTGGCCGCTGCCACCCTTGTGCTCATGTGACTGCGCAGACTCAACTCAATGAGAAGAAATAAGGGTGTCTCTCCTCTTGGCTTCCAAACCCACACCCCCCTCTCTCTTTTCTCCTCCTGGAGAGGCAGTACACAGCCAAAATGAAAGCAACTCACCTAAGCCTT
Organism: Anoura caudifer; assembly: GCA_004027475.1. Lineage (NCBI taxonomy): Eukaryota > Metazoa > Chordata > Mammalia > Chiroptera > Phyllostomidae > Anoura > Anoura caudifer. The sequence continues at coordinate 111,110 of PVKU01001383.1, forward strand.
TTTACTAACACCACAGCTTTTTACCTCTGTGTAGTATCAAGTTCATTACTGCATGGCATGGAAGGCCGATGGCCTGCACAGGCCTAGGCTGCTGGGTGCAGAAGCACCTGTCTCCCCTCAACAACCCACCCCTCCTGGGGAAGGAGGCTTCAGATCCGGCTGTGTTGCTGTAGAAGTCCAGAGGCCAAGTCCAGACTTGGACAGCTCATGTCTCTGCAGTGCTGTGTCTCTTCGGTGCCCTGCTGCTGGACAGCCATGGGGGACTGCCATCTCTGCCTGAACTGACTGTCCATGCCCCCACTACATGGACCAGTAAGGAGTTCTTTTTCCTGAACCGAGGAGGGTGAAGGGCTGGAGAATATGCCAACTCTGCACATGCTGATCCTGCACTAAAGGGATTGCTTCCGGGGGCACTAGTGAGAGAAAAAGGCAGAGCCAGCATCAAGCCTGTGGTCAGTGCCCCGGATGGACCAGTCGGTCCTCTGTCCTCATCCCCATGGCCACCAGACATCAAGCACAAGGACTTAGTAGTGAATTGGCACCAACTATACACAATTCCTGGAGCACTTATGACCATGCCACACCCTGCAGGGTCCAGAAGGATTTAGAGAGAATCCATGCTCCAGAGCACATGGACAAACTAGTGGAGACCACAAGCCTCACTCATACGAACACACAAACCTGGGAGGCACGTACAAAGTGCTCACTGGGAGGTGCACAGGGTCCTTGGGGACCAGAAGACAGAGGCCACAGTGAGCCGAGGAGAAAGTGAAAGAGAGGCTGGGTTTGCTGGATAATCAGGATTTGGCAGGGCCCTCCCATGGCTGGAAGGAAGGCTTGACGTGTGCACATGCAGGGCATATAAGTGTTGTGTTACGGAGACTGCAGCAGACCCCGTGCCCAGAACAGCAGACTCATGCAAGCAAAGCACAGTGTACAAGTTTAGAACAAGGCAACCAGAGGGCCAGCTGGTCAGCATTCCAACCCAGACCACCCACTCTGACACCAGTGTGGCTGCAGTACCGTACCGCCTCGGTACCTACCCACTCTGCAGCACTTACCATGGCCATGCACTGCCTAGGCACTTGTCAGGCACTTGTCATTTATCCTATCCACCACCCCATCTACCAGATACCATTCTACACCCATTTTACAAATGAGAAAACTGAAGCCCAGAGAGGGTAAATGACTGGGCCAAGGCCACACAGCCAGGAAGCATCAGAGCTAGGTTTTGAATTCAGGGAGTCTGACCCAGAACCCACCAGACTGTTTCTGTTCCCAGGGTCTTTATTTCTTCAGAAGGGTTGTCTTTTTAACTATGACTGTACATGGCAGCAACATAATAGGGCTTTAAGAGAAAACAACCATCCGCAGCCCAACTCCCACAAATCAGAACTGTGCGCCCTACTTCCTGTTTCCGGCTAGTCCTTATCACCAGGTTGGCTGGTTGCCCCCATATGGACCGGTTAACAGCTGCTGCTGAAGCCCGTCCCTCTGCCTATCCTAACCCCTCCCTAGGACTCCCAGGACTCCCCCCTCCAGCAGCTAGAAGATTAATATCTGACAGCCCAGTATTATAACCGCTGTGATATATTGCTTCTTGCAGACAAATGCCGATGGTGTCCAGAGGGAGCAATTACTTATCCCTCTGGAGTAAAATAAGCAGGAGGCAACCTCAGACCCCAGGTGGTTCCCAGGAGAAAATGGGCCTAGATGCAAGTCAGAGTCAGCAGCAGCCGTGTGGAGTCAGACCTGGGAGAAGAGATCCTCCAAAACACCAGCTCAGTGCCCTGCATGTCCCAGTGCCTGCTACGTCCTGCCCTAGGTCATATGATGGGCACTGACACTGTAAATGAGGGACCTCCGGGGCTGATGACAATTTTGATGGGCTGCACTAAAAATATCTGTAAAGAGGGTTGAGGCATACCATGACTAGATGCTTAAATGCTTTTTTTATGTGTCTGTAAAAATGATATCATCAAAGCACAGCCTTGGGACCATTAACTTGATGCAGGTTGCAGGAGCCCAGGCAGGGGGTGCAGCCCCAGCCAGATGTGCCAAGTCAGGACCATGGACCTGGAAGCAAGGATGTGGGCAGGAAGTGAGAAGGAAGTGTCCACAGGACATGAAGACTAGATAGGGCTGGAGACGTGAGAGTGGAGAGACCAGAAACCAATAGCAAGGTTAGAAGATAATGGGTTTGGCTTTGAATATGATGACTTAGTGGTGCAGGCCAACCTGGAACCTGAGAGAGAAGGAAGAGCCAGGGTCTGCCTTTAGTTTGAGAGCAGGGCCATGCCTTGTTCTCTGTGGTATTCACAAGGCAAGGGGCCCCATGCTAAGTAAAGGGGTCTTTGAAATTGCAGAGAAAGGGATGAGCTCTGTGTAGGAATGATTCAGAGAGATCAGATCAGATCACTGGGGAGGAGAAGAGAGGGGTTGAAGGAGGAGGCTGCCCAAGGTAGTGGTGAACAGCCTAGGACGGGATTGGCTGAGAAGCTGAATGCCTCCAGATCACAGAATTATGGACAAGAAGATTTGAAATAAAAGAAGTGTTCTCGGGCTCTCGGAGGGGCACTGGGGTGCTGGCTGGCTCTGGCTCTCGGGCCCTCCTCTTCTTTGAGGATGCCTGGATGATTGTGCTGCAGCTGCCTGCGTTTCCCAGCAGATGGTACTTTGGATGGGAAGGAACTCCAGGCACAGCCCAGGATCGGGCTGCCCTGGCAGAGAGTGATAGGTTTATTCTTTGGGTGCTTTAGAGGGGACAACCTCGGAGGCAGAAGCTGGCCATTCTTCCAAAATTGTTTAACTTTTGTATCTTATGTTGCTTTAGTTTGTAAACTAACCCTATAGAAATAAGATAACTAAAAACTAACAGGTTAAAGATAGGAGAACCCAGATCTTAGAGTTTAGCCTTCGCTGATAGGCTAAAGTGATTAACACTGTAACTAAAGAGTTAAAGACTTTAGCCTTAATTGATAGGTCTAAACGACTAATTCTTGTGGAAAGCTGTTATTCAAAATTGTGAAGCTTTTGAATAAAGGCTCCTTTCCTTTATCACCAAACCTTGGCCTCTGGAATTTTGCCTTGAGGGTGGCAGCAGGCAAAAGAACCCCAAGTGCAGATCCATGGTTACATGAACATATGCAGGAAAGAGAAGGGCAGTGAGGAGAAGTCCTCTGGGCTCCCCATGCCTGGGAGAAAGAAAGGAAAAAGGAGACTAAGGAAGCCGTGTCAGGCAGTAGCAGGGACCCAAGCCCTGTGGCCCGCTGTAAGCTCCTGCTGCCAGGTACTCCGCAGAGGATGGAGCCAGCCCAGCTGGGCACTGCTGGTGGACTTCCCACCCATCCTCTCTGCAGAGGCACTGGGTGATGCCCTCACACAGAAATGATCCTGCTAAGGCAGATGGGAATGTGTTGGCTGACTCTTCCTCTCTGATTCTGTGCACAAGGATGGGGCCTGTGCTCCCTCTGGGCACCTTTATCCCTCACCCTCAGACCCTGGGTCTTTCATCTTCTGTGGACTGTGCTGGGGTCTGCTTGGGGGGGGTGTTTCTTTCTCACCCTTTCCTTAAATGCATCATCAGGGAAGAGAAGTTGCCATCACCCAGCCCTCTGCATACCACTTAGAGAGGAAAGCAAGCCTGGCTGGCCCCTGTGAGAAATCACTGATCTGGGAGGGGTGATGGTGGGCATGGGAGGGTCATCCCCCCCGCAGCTGGTCACTCATTCCTGGCACAGAATGGCTTCCATGTTTCCTGACTGTGCCCGTCGGGTCAGATCTTCAGGTTCATCAGGTCTGTGAGGACACACGGGCCAGGTGACTACCTGGACCCACCCTGACAACTGTGCTGTGTGAGCTCTCAGGTAGGAAGGTGAGCTGTCTGCTCTACAGACCTGAAAATGGAGGCTGGAAGCACACACAGTCCCATCAGGAATGTTGTTGAAGTCTCCAACACGCCCCTCCGCCCACAAACCCCCATAGATAGCTCCACAGAGAGCACACTGGGGTCACGGGCCACTTGTAAAGGAGCTGTGGTAACCGCCTGTGTGGCTTTGGTGCTGCTCAAAGAGCAGCAGAAACCTTGGGGGAAATGCTGATGGAGACAAGACCCGGGCTTTCTTGTCTCCTGGTCACAGAGGAGCGTGCTGTTACCTGGGGGTTGATTCCCGGTGAAAACTTTAACTTTCCAGAACCTCCAAATCTGGACCTCCTGGCCCAAACAGACACTGAGCATCCCCTGACCTCCTGGTTCAGGACTGTGGAGGCACCACCCCCCACCCAGGCTCACACCGAGAGCCCAGCCTGCTCGTCTCCACATCAGGGTTCTGTGTTTCACACAGCTCAGCACCACCAGGATGGCTCAGAAGGTCCAGGAAAGAAATGCTGGGGCAGGTACCACAGCAGCCCCCAGAACCATTGGGACCATGCCCACTGGGTAGCAGGGATGAGGGCAACCAGCCAGGAACCCCAGAACTTGGGGAGGACACCCTGCACCCCTTCGGGCTGGATGACCCCTCCGGGAAACAGGCTGAGAGGGGCTTCACCCAAGTTACCTGACTGGACCCTCAAACTCTGCTCCCATTTTGTTACCAGACAGGGTCTGGGTCTAGAGCAAGTCTGCCTCAAGCTGGCCATTCATGGTGAGTCCTTGACTTGGTGTAGGAAAGTTTTTATAACACAAGTTCCAGTGATTTTGACAGTATGTTTATTAAAGCTGAGGGCAGTGAAACAGGGAAGGGCTTGGGGTAGAAGAACAGGAGAGAGCCTAGCTGGAGCCCTGCGAGGGCTCACCAGGAAATAAAAGTCACAGAGCAGGAAGTGAGCCAAGGTGGGCTGCTGTCAGCTCACTGGAAAGTCAGAGAAAAGGGGGCCTTGAGACAGGGTCAGGGGGTGAGCCCAGGACAAGCTGCTGCTACCGGCTGCTCCCCTGGCTGCAAGTCTCATGGTGACCCTTAGAGAGTACACTAAGGGTCCTTTGTCTTGAGTGTTTTTATCTTCTTCATCCAGAGGGAATCCCAGGGATGTCTCAGGGGATGTTCTTAACAAAATATTCCTTAGCTTTTCAGTTGTGTCCTTCAATATGTTAATTCATCAAAATGTGCGTATAGAGAAGGGTCAGAGTTATTTTCTGGTTAGCTTTATTCTCAAAGAACATCATCAAAGAGTGACCAGAACCTAGGCCGTGCTGTCCTGGGCCAGTCTGCAATGTGTAAACCATTTGCTCCTAAGTGTCCTTGGTTAGGCGAGGTAAAATCTGTGATTCATTAGCTGGCTATAAATTGCTCAAATTGTTTGGCCTTATTTAATTATTTTTGTCTCAGTTTCCCTTATTCCACTTGCCAAGGAATGTCCCTAACTTCTTACTATCTTGCCACACTTTGATAGTTAAGAACAGAAGCTCAGAGGTTGAACGAGTGGGCGGGGAACTCAGGGGCGAGCCCTGTTTCACGCAGATCGCAGATCGGTGTGTGCCTGAAGCCTGGCTGGAAGGGAATGGCCCGGACATAGAGAAAGGGGGAGCCCAGCCAAAGGAACCCGAACGAGTTAGCTTTGCCACAGAACCAAGACAGAGGCTTCAGACTTCTGTCCTCCCAGGAACAGCCCCTCACAGCCAGGTCCCCATCAGAGGGGAGGAAGGGCTGGCCGCCCCCTCACCATAGACCTGGCCCAGGAATCTGCCTGGTACACTCAAGGGGAGAGGAAGAGCCGCCACATTCCACCAGAATTCCCAGAATCTGTGGACGTGTGTGACTCATTTCTCTCTCCATGATGGTGGGTCTGATAGAAGGAGGAACTGTGTGGGTTAGGAAATTCAGCCCGTTTCATCCCTTCCCCTCTGTCTCGATTCCTCACACAATTGGAAGCACCTCTATCCATCTGTCTCCTGTGTTCTCCCATCTTCTGGTGAATGCAGCCTCCTACTTCCTCCTCATCCCTGCACCCTGGTCCTCTTTTCTACATGGCCCCAGGTTCTTTATAACTCAGTCATCAACAAAGCTGTCTGTCAGAACAACACGATCCACACCTACCACAGGAGGGCTTCCCTGAGGCCCAGGGCCAGCTGGGGACTGGGGCCATGCAGGGCCCCTCAGCCCTGTCCCCTTTGCCTATGAGCAGGCACACAGCTAAGGGCCCATGCACTGAGGAAGGAGGAGAAAGCCTGGGAGACTCTCCCCTGGCAGGACCTGCTCTCTGAGGGGCATGACAGCTCAGCAGCTTTAGAAGATAATTATCCTTGTGCCTTGCTTCTCTCTGAGAATTGTTGGGATCAAAAGAACAGCTTTACTCAGGAGGAAGAAAAACAAGGAACAGAAATTGTCAGGATAAATACAGCCAGTCAGTCAGCATGGCTGCTGAGTTGTAGTTTGGGGCGGTTGTTTCTCCTTCTGTTTGGTTAAGGTGCCTAGTAGAGCTGCCGGGGCACAAGCAGCACCTCTCACTGAGATGCTCTGCAGGAGGAGGGAGGAGTGTCTGCATGAACCGTGGAGGCTGGTATCCAGCCCAGACCTCAGGCCCCTGTCTTAACAGGCCAGTCAAAGCAGCACATACAGATGCCTAGCCAGTGCCTGGCCATACCCCTCCTTGGGTCGTCCAGGCATTTTGATCACTCTTCTGATCTGTTGCCAGAGTCTGCAGCTGAATGTGCCAAACAGGGAAGCAGGCAGACCCGGACTTCGGCTCCTGCCACGGAGGCCTGGAGGGAAGTCACATTGCCGGTGGGGGAGCTTTGTAAAAGCACCTTGCCTGTGGGCGGCAGCTGGACACTGATCAGAGGACCCGCTCCAGAGGAAGACAAGGGTTGGGTTTAAATCTCACTGCCTTATTACTGACCTTGACAAATAGGGTCACCTCCAGAAGGAAGTCCTTGTACCAAAGCGGGAAAGAACAGTGGATCAAGTGCCTGCCTCTTCCTGACAGACATCTGCCTGGGAGGGCAGTATTGACTGACAGTGTCAACAATAAAGTTGTCGATGTGCGTGCAGCCATGTGCCACACAATGACCACATATGGGACAGGAGTCCCTGAACATAATGGGGCTGGGTTTCCAGTGGGACACGAAAGGAGATGAGAATTAGGAGGAATATTTTTCCTCTCACAGGAGCAGTGCCTGTGGGGCTTGGTGGCAGCTTCCCTCTGGCACACAGCTCCTCAGTGTTGCGTGTACCTGTAACATCCCAGTCTGTTGGCCGCTGAGCGTTTTGGCCCAGGGGAGCCTGCGCCTCCCCCCACCCCCCACACCATACTACACATTTGGAGGGTGCTACAGCCCACCCCCCAATCTAGCTGGATGGTCTCCAGAACCCATTGGTCTAAATTCTTCCTTGAGTTTCCTGTACAAGGACACAGGTCCACAGGAGCCACTTTAACAGTATAAAAGGCCACTGCCACTTTAGTAAAAGCCTTGAGTGGTTGCGTGCAGCCAGTCTATAATGATGTAAAGCACAGATAAGTTTTATTTCTCCCATCAGCTCGATGCCAGAGAGAGCCCCCTGTGCTAGACAGGGTCAGTAGAACCAGAAACAAATTTCCAAAGTCGAAATATCGATTCCTCACTTCTACACCCTGTCCATGTTAAATACGTTTTTTAATGAATATTACGAAGTTTCTTAATCTGACCACCGCTGCAACGTGCAGCAGTGAAAACCCCATTGCCATGACTATCCCTGTGTTCCTGCATCTCCCATCTTGATGCTTCGTGCTCAGGCAGCCTCTCTCGCTCTCCTGAGGCCACTGTCACGATGACACACACCTTACCAAGGTCACTTCTCCCTGATGCATCCCATCTGCCCAGTCCCCACCCACACGCACGGAGCCACAGTCACAGCTTCTATCCCCCCTGTCTGACCCTGCTGAAGGGAGGCAGGCGGAGAACGTATGCAGCAGTACTCGAGGAGTCTACAGTGTGGGTGGTAACATTCTAGGCCTTCACGCTCACTGCCACTCCCTCCCTGACTCACCCAGAGCAACGCCCGGTCCTGCAAGCTCCCTTCTTGGTAAGTGCCCTGTAAAAGGTGTACCATTTTTAAAATCTTTTATGCCATATTTTCACTGTGCCTATTTTTTGTTAACTGTGTTCAGATATTCTTACCACTGTGTTATAATTGCTTACAGTACCCGGTACAAAAATGTGCTGCACAGGCATATAGCCTAGGTGTGCAGCAGACTATACCAGCTAGGTGCGTGTGTCCACGAAGTGACACAATTGCCCAATGATGCATTTCTCAGAATGTGTCCTGTTGTTAAGTGATGCATATCTCAATGAATAAAGCATTTCATATTCATCAAGCACCTGTTAGATGCATAGTAATTTCCATGCAATATGAAATAAAAAGCATTAACGACCAACCTACAACACATTGAAACAGTCCTTCAGAAGCCCCGAAGTCACTTCCACTGGCTCACGCATTGACTCAGCATTTAATTTCATTGCCTGACAGCCACGAGCTCTGAGCTAGGCACCTCAGGGACTGCTAGGGTAAGCCAGATACAGTGTCTAGTCATATAGGCCTTGTATTATTGTGGTGAATAAAAATGAATTATTATTCAAAGAAAGCCAGAGTGGAAGCTGAAGGCAGGCAGTGGGCCTGGAGGGCTCAGCAGGAGTTCAACAGCAGGGACAGGGAATGGATTGCCTTCTAAGTAAGGAGAACGTATCACACACTGGGGAGGAGGGTTGCAGACACAGTGACAAGTAACTGGTAAAAAAGGCAGAATGTGGTGTCAAATGAGTGGGTCTGACAGTAATGCCAGATGAGGTAGAGACAAGCGCCTGTCCGAACTGGGTGCTCAGGAAAGACTACACAGGGAACCGAGGTTGTTAGCAGGAACTTGTAAAATGAGGAGGCTTTCCTTGAGCAGCTGGAGAGAAAGCAGCACATTCCAGAGAGAGGACACAGTCAAGTAGGGTCCTGCTGAAGGACACAGGAAACCCTGGCCAGAGAGTTGGGTGTTTGGTCTTGGAAATAGGAGGTGGAGGTGTGTTGGATGGGAAGAGTGGCCTGAGGAGAGGTGTGACTGCCCCATTACGAAGCAGATTTGGGGCTGTGGTAACACTTGGGGCAAGCTCAGGGGGCAGAGGACCTCCAGACAAGCACCTGCCCTGGGGGAAGCTCCCTTGCCAGTCAGCTGCTTAGGGAGCACACAGCCCCACCCAAGTCCTCCAAGGTCATGCACACCACGTGGGGACAGTCTTTATTCTGAGAGAGGCTTTTCTATCAAAAACCAAATAAAAACACCAAGGTCTCCTGAACCCAGCTCATCTTGAGTACCATCTCCTACTTTCTCTCTGTGGGTGGTGAGGGGTCCCTTCTTCCCTCAGTGCCCTGTGCACTTTCCTAACAAGACATGCCCTTTGTTTCTCTTGAAGCCTCTAGAACCAGATGTTCCCTCTTGTGTTTTGTGCTGTGGCAGCCCAGCGGCCAAGCCCAAGGACTCACTAGTAGTTACAGGTACGGGGTGTGGGGTGGGGAAGGCCTGGGAGGAGACAGCAATGTTCCCACAATCTGATGTCACAGAATAGACTAAAGCAGGAAATAAAGGTCACATATAACCCCAGCAGCCACTACTAATGTTGTAGTGCATTTGCTCCTGATGTTTCACAGGATTTTGTACCATTGATGTCCTGTTGTACATACAATGTTTATCCTGCCCTGTTCTTGGGCACTTCCCTGTGTCTGTCTATAACACGCTTCTCTCCCAATCTCTTCATCTGGCTCGCTCCCTTGCATTCTTGGTGTCCCAGCTCAGATGGCATTTCTTCCATGACGACTTCTCTGACCACTCACAGCTCAAGTAACGGCTTCTCTTTGGGGCTGCCTTAGAGCCGAACTTCTCCCACAGCCCTACTCCTCCCAGAGCCCTCACCAACACTTTCTTGGTAACACCAGGAAACTATCTGTCTCAACTGTATTTTCTGTGCCTGGCATAGTTCCTGGTACATGTTAGGTATTTAATAAATATTTTTGGGTGGATGGATATCAATACTTAGAGACATCACATTTAATGATACATAATACTTTATTATACAGTTATACCATAATTGTTGAACAATTCCTTTTTCCGGTTGTATTGAGATACAGTTGACATAAAACATTGTATTTGTTTTAGGTGTACAATAAGGTGATTTGACATAAGTTTAGATTGTGAAATAAATACCAAATAACTTTAGTCAACATCTATCACCTCAATTTTTTCCCTTGTGATGATGAATATCCTTAATTGTTAACTCGTTTGTTTCTTGTCTCCCCCACTAAATGATAAGTTCCACAAAGTGCTTAAACCATGTATGTTCTATGCATCCACATGTCCCCCACATCTAAAAGAGCATTTAGAAGACAACAGGTCTTGATACTTACTGACTAAATGATTTTAAGACTGAATGAACATTTGGGTTGCAATTCTAACAAACAATAGTGATGAACATCCTTGTGCATGAAACTCAGACACAAAGGAGAATTATCTAATCAGCGTGCTTGAACATATATCAAGGCTCCTAAAACATGTGTTCACACTGTGCTAGGTCAAATTAGTGCCATTTTTCCTGCCATCAGCAATCAGTACATAAGAAGGCTACTTAGTAGGTCCTCACCTCACTGAAGCCAATCAAAAATATACCTTTTAAATATTTGCTAATGTGGTAGGTAAAAATAGCACCGCATTTTTGTTAATTTGCATTTATTTGATTTCTAGGAAAAATTAGCATTTCCATGTTTCCTAGTTATTGATATTTTAGCCTCCCCCTTTATGACCTTTATTTTCCTATGGGGGTTTCACTATTTTTCTTACAAATATAGGCAAGAGCTCTTCAGATCACTTATTCTTTGTTTTTGATGGCCATAACTTTCCCTCTACATTTGCCTTCCCTTCGAAGAATACTCTGGGTGCAATGAATTTTTAATGTTATCAAATTCATTGTTATTTAATTCATTACTTTTATGCCTAGAATACCCTTCTTCATTTAGAGGTAAACACAGACTTAAATTTTCTTCTTATTTCAATATGGTTTGGTTTTCCCATTAAAATACATTGCTTTTAATATATGGTATGAAGTGAGGCTCTAGTTTTCCTAAATAGCAAGTGTTCTGTCCTGCCCCCACTCTTCCTGCAGACAGGCTCCCCCCTCTGTTACGTTAAGGGCCCTGGTCTGGGTAAGCCCCAGTTGTAAATCACCCTCCTTCCTTACCTGCCACGCTGTCTCAGCTAGTGGTGAGAAATGACACCCGAATGTATGGTAAAACGAACCCCCCTCATTAACCGTCTCTGCCATAATTCTAGCTCTGTTTACCTGTATATGTTTTCAAATGGACTTAAAAATTATTTTGCCACGCCTTCCCCTCTCCTTGGAGAAAATCAGAGTTTGAGGAAAAAATGAACCTCTGAGTTGACGTGGAATAATTGAGAGCTGTATGGCACCAGTTCGCTTGCTTTCTGTCTCTGTCCAGGCCCTCCCTGCACGCGCTGCGTTTTGTTTGGGGGGGCGAAGGGCAGGTGGGGGGCGGGGGGGGCTGCGCCACCACTTGGTGAGTGCCAAGCCTTTACAGGCGGGCTCTGTCCCGCCCGGGGGGTTGGGTGGAGGGCACAGTGCTGCCCATGCTGGCTCTGAGGGCTCTCTGTAGCGGAGGGGCTTTTTGAATGAGATCCACACAGCAATTATTCAGCTAATTTACAGCCCAAATGAACATTTTGATCTGAAATAATTTTGTAATTGGGCCAAAATGAAGATGAGAAATAGGATGTGGAAAGTAGCAACATGATGGAATAATTTAAAAAGAAAAAAAAACGTAAATGTGAATCCAATCTTAGCTCCACCGCTTACGGGCTGCATGACTAGAGATATTCATCACTCCCCTCTCAGGCCTTGGGTTTTGCTTCTGTGAAGTGAATAGGTTGGACTAAACATTCCTGAAATTCCTTTGTTCTCTGAGATTCTGCCAGCCAATTTGCCAAGTATTGTGCTTCATTCTCTTACCTACTAGCACAATTTGAAAGGCATTCACTGGTCCCTAACTCTAATTCTCTGAAATTACAATTTAACCTCAGCATTACTCTCTGTGACCTTTAGGGTTGAACCTAGCACATCTCCAGGGCACTAGGCCAGATTATCAGGGTGCCTGTCCCATACTGAAGCCAGGTGTGGGGACAGGCGTCTCAGGATCCTCCCACTGGCCACTGGTCTTTGGAATCAAGGCTCAATAACAATGCTCTGGCTAAATCTCCTTTCCTCCATGACCAGTGGAATGGGGCCAGGTGGGGGCCACAGCTGAAGCCTTGGGTCTCAGGAGGTTCTGGGAAGAGCAGGCAGAGGGACAGCCGCTCACTGAGAGGAGGCGTAGCCAGAGGGTGCACAGGGCAGTGGATGTGGCACGCAGGCTCTCTGCGGCAAGCCTCCACACCCCTCCGAAGCCTATGGCCAGAGCTGCAGTGACTTCCAGTGCCTTCTAGGACAAAGGCCCATTCTCCTGGTCCCCTGGTCCCCACTGCTGCACAGATGAGTTCTAATTCTGAGGCACCCACCAACCAAAACAGACAAGGCTTTGGAAAGGGCCCACCATGTGTGGCTCTGGCTTAAATAACACATACACACAAACAATAGCAGACTCCCCTCCAAGACTCAGCTGTGTAGGCCTCAGCAAGCTACACAGTGTCTGAACCACAGAGAACCCAGACCTGGCCAGGACCAGAGGTGCCTGGGAGCATCACGTGAAAATGCAGTTAGATCTGAAAGCCAAACCCCAGCTCACAGGTCAGCAGCTGGTCAGCAGCTGGTCAGCAGCAGTGCATCGTTTACCTTCTCGGAGCCTCAGTCTCTTCACTTGTAACGTGGGTAATATCAATTAAATAGTTAGCATGAGAGGCTATCAATCAACATTATTTTCTTCCATTCCTTTCCCCAACCCAAAAGCAGAGATAAACTAGAAAGAGACACGGTAAAAATAAATAAATAAATTAAATTAAAAAATAAAAAAAAATATTCTCAAACCTCAGCCGCCTGCCTAGCAAGGTAAATTTGATCCCCTCTTGAATCTTCCCTTCCTCACTAGTGAGCTGGAAATGGCAATGCCCAGAGCAAATAAGGGATCAGCAGGGAGATGCTGTTTATCCACTGAATGTGCCAGGAAAAGGTAAGATAAGACTGCAGTTTTTAGAGAACAAAGCAGAAGGGCACCTCTCTAATGGTCCCAGAGCCGGCAGCTGTGTGGGAGGCGGCTTCGTGGTAATTAGCGCCCCATTCCCACTGTCCCAGCGGGCGGGCGTTTCTGCTAACCTTCCCTGGGGCTGCTCTTTGGCGCTGAGCGGCCACAGATGAGCTGTCCTCTGGCTAGGCTTTGCTCTGGAAGCTGAACGGCCTCTTCTGGGCTGGAACCTCCTATGGCGTTTTCCTTCGCTGCGATGCTATTTCTCCCCAAAAATATGATCAGAGGACTCGGGTACACTCTCTGACTCTCTGAGAAAAATTAAAGGCAGACAACACGCCCCCCACCTCGGGGACCCCGGGCACCCGCAATGCTCGGGCGTGGGATGCCTTCTGCCGGCACGCCTTCTGGAGGGAGCCTCGTCCTCCGTGGAGACTCAGCTCAGGTGCCGAGCCCCCTCCCCCGAAGTTCCCACGGGGCGCTGTCCGCGGGGGCCTCTGTGTGAGCTCTCCCAGGCAGGCCGCACCTGCCTGGCGCAGACTAGGAGCTCCGTGAGGAACAAGTTAGACCGCTGGAGTTCACCACCAAAGGTCTGTGTGCCACAGCGGGCCTCCGTGACAGGGTGAGGAGAGCGGTGGAGGAGTGGGCTGGGGACACTGAGAAGAGGGGGAAAGGACCGCCAGATCAGTGGGTGCCTGGCAGCGAGACACCCCCTTGACCCTGGAGTGCCAACCCAGGCCGGGGTGGAGGCCCCGCTTCTGCCTAAGTCTTGCCTTCTTCTGCCTGCGGCACCATAGTTTCTAAACCAAAATCTGAGCAGTGAGGGTAAAAGATTAAATAGCATATGGTGGCTCACATAAGGAATTTATTTTATTAAGATGAATACAATCATGAGACATCGACAGAGTTTCAAAATCCAGCACCTAAAACTATACCAGGAACAGACTTTTTGAGGGGGAGGGTGAATTGGTTTCATTGTGCTTTCTGCAGGGTTAAAATTAAAGCAACAACAAACTCACAACTATTAACAACTGAACCTAGAGAACAACCTAAGCAAACAACTAGAACAGGAACAGATTCACAGAAATGGAGATCACATGGAGGGTTGTCAGCCGGGTGGGGGGAGAATGGGGGAAAAGGTACAGGGAATAAGAAGTATAAATGGTAGGTATAGAATAGACAGGATGAGATTAAAGAATGGACAGAGGGAGTGGACATGAACTAAGGGGGAGATTGCTGAAGGGAAGGAGGAACTAGGCGGGGCTAAAGAGAAAAATTGGGACAACTGTAATAGCATAATCAATAAAATGTACTTTTACACAAAAAACTAGTCATAAGCAAAGCTGATACATCTTTTGCAGGTGAAGGTGCTGGCAGCTGGTTCTGGGTCATCCTGGTCAGCCCTGAGGCAGGAGCCATGAAGGCATGCAGACCCACCTGCTTAGTATTCCAGGGGCTCTAAAGAGAAAGGAAACTTTCTCAGATCCCACCTCATTCAGCCAGACTTCCTAATGTGACCCTCTCAAAGGCAGAACTGAAAACTAGGAGACTTGAGTTCTACACAGAACTCTCAGGAACTATGCAATCTTGGGCAAATCGCCTCTAGCCTCAGTCTCCACATCTATAAACTGGAGGCGTCGCACCTGTCAGTGGTTTTCCTGCATGTGCTGAGGAGCTCCGGAGCTCTCCTGTGGTACCTGGAAGCCCTGCACCCACCACCCCCTGCCTCACTCCCCCACCCCATGGCTTCACCTCCTCCAAAGCAGGAATAGCAACTCTTTCATCTATTACTAAAGCTCATCATACAATCTTGTTTGGAAAAACCCAGTGTGCAAACAGCTAGACTAGATGATCTCTAAGAATCTTTCTGGCTCTTATTCCCAAATCAGGTCTCCTCGGTGGAACTGGATAGCCAAGCAGAGCCAGGAAACCCCACAAACCGACGTGTCTCAGGAAGAGGCAGACTTCTTCTGGTGGAATCCTTTCCCCACTGAGCCGGACAGCTTGGGCCAGAAAGCCGTGGGGCCTGTTACCCTCCCACGATAGCTGTGTGTCCTTGGCCAGGTGCTTCAGCTTCTCTGACCCTCAGGTCCTTATCCATTGTTAACTGGCAGGAAAAAGCCTCCCTGGAGGTCGTGCTTCCTTGGGGAGGCCAGGGCACGTGGAGGAGGCTCCCTGGGTGCAGACCTGCCTTTCCCACTGCAAGGAGAGAAGATTGGCTGCTGCTTCTAAAAAACAAAACATTTCTTTGTTTAGAATTCTGGTTTTGGTTTGTTTCTTCATAGAGGCTTAATTGGGAAGAAAAATACATAATCTTCTTGCATGATTACCAAAAGCTTCGGTTACTCCTGCTGTGAAGAACAGCAATTTACTTGGGCGGGGCTTGGAAACGCAGGTCAGACCTCCAGAGCAGTCTTATCATTGGTCCGCAAGCCCTCTGGGCTCCTGACTTCCAGCTGGCTCTCCAGTCCCCACTGACAAACTACACGCAGGGGAAGGCAAGACACAGAGTGTCCACTGCCCCCATGGAGCCCCGCCTATTCTCCTGGTAAACACCAGCCAGGCCTCACCCAATAGGCCTCCTGCCTAACAAACATCCAGAGAAGAGAAGGTGAGCTTGGTCCTTCTCTCACAGAGTGTGTGGAGAGTTGCAGCTAAAGATGCTGGTGTCCCATGAGCAGTTTGGGTAGCAGTCTGTCAGCACATTCACCAGCTCCTGCTTCCTCCTCCTCATCATCACCCTCCTGGTCTGTTCTCTGCCTGGCACTTGCTTTTCTCTAGGACTGTCTCCCTACTGTTTACCCCAGTCCCACCCACAGACTAGGAAACTTCAGTCCATCCTCAAATGCCAGACCCTCTTGGATCCGCTGCCTGCCAGCCCGACCCTCTGGGCCCTTCTGCGCCAAGCTCCCCTGGCTGCCAAGCTTTCAGCCTGCCTCGACTTCCCATGGTCTCTGTGACCTATAGCGCTGGCTTTCCGCTGCTCAAACCTGCCCTCGGCCGCACCACCCTGCCAGGTCTCTCAACCCCACCATCCCCAGGTGCACTTGCTGCCAAGTAGACCTCAGGTGTACGAGACCTCAGGTCCAGAGTCTGCCCTGTTCCCTTTGAATGTTATCAAGTCCATCACCTTGCCTAGCTTATCTGATGATCAAGGTTCTTTATCACTATCCTGCTGAACTGACAATGTAAATTAATTCAATGCAGAATTACTAAGAAGTAATCAAGGTTAGACATAACCACACATACAGGTCAAAGACATTTAGAATAAACAAAAGGTCTTAGACCAGCTCATCTAGCCCAACCAACCCATTTAAGGATTAAAGAGAGTCAAGCTTGGGGAGGGGAAGTGATTGCTAGTGGTCATACAGCAATCCAGTCACTTATATAGGTAATAACAATTCCTCTGGACACAGTAGAGTGATGGGGACAGTCGAGGAGGGGTCCTGCTGGGAAACAGGAGAGGACTCCATGGCAGAGGTGGGAGCAAGGGCTCAGCAGCAGGAAATCACAGGGACATTTGGGGGGATGGTAGACTTCTCTGGCCCTTGCAAGTCAGTATTGACAGAACTTGGATCCCCAGAGATACAAGGAAGATTCCGAAAAGCTTTTTCCCATGTCACCTACTGCAGCCATCTGTGTGCTCACAGGCTCTCTTGCACACTTGTTCTCATTCTCCTTCCCTTGTACTCCAGTCAGGTGACATGGGCAAGTGCAACGTGGCCACCAGGCCCAGAAACAAAGGCAAACCGGACCTGGTTCCGCCTTCCCATTCACACATAGAATGTGGCCATAAGGACAGATGGGAGAGGCTCTCAGCAACCCCTGCTCCCTACCTGGTCCTGGGTCCTGAGCTGCTCCCCCAGGGAAGTAAGAGGAAGGAGAATGTCAGGCTTGGGCAAAGGAACATCTTGTGTTTCTGGCCTTTTCCTGGTGACGGGCCACAGGGCCCAAGTGTCTGGTGGCTGTGCTGGTGGGATTGGGTTGCAGAGAAAGAACTGGAAGCCCGAATGACAGACGGATCCTGCTCACTCTGCAGCTTGCACTGAAGAGCTAAATGACACGTAATTCAGTTAAAGGAGAAGGAGGCAAACCTCATCACAACAGTTGAAAACACGGAAACAACAAATAAACATCTGCTTTGAGCTGACAACAAGGAGGCCAATTTGATCTTTGCAGAAAAAAAAGCACCATCTTGTGTCTGTGCATGTGCGTGTGGGGTGCGGGGGAAGGCTCTCTCCGAGAAGCTGCAGCTGCCAGCAGTTCAGAGCTCTGCCTTAACCCAGTTCCTGGAACAGTTGGCTAGATTAGAGCCACACCATTCACAGCTCACACAGGAGGGCCCCAATTGGAAGAGGGTGCACCCACATACATGCCCCCCACATACATACCCTGTAGAATCTGGGCTGCAGGGGGGCATTTGTGGACTCAGAGCCAAAAGTCTGGGACTTGAAAATGTGCTCTAACACTCCACCCAACAGCCGCTGGAGAACTGAGATGAGTAGCATGACTTTCCCATCCACTGTGTAACAGGCAAACAATCTGGCACAAAACCACGAAGCACAAATTGAAAATGAAGGTTCCTGGGCTCTCTCTGGTATTAGCAGATCAGAACTCCCCAGGGTCTTATGAGTCTGTGCTTTCACATGACCCTCTGATTCTTTTGCACACAAAAGTGGGGGAACTACTCAGGGCACACTGTCTCTAAAAGCATTAGTTCGCTATTGCTATAATAAGTCTGCAGGATGAAAACACACCCACAAAACCTCAGTGGCTTCCAACAGACCAGCAAGCCAATGGAGGCAGCTCAGCTTCCAGCTGTAGGTCAGCAACTGTTGGGGAGTCTGTTCTACAGGTATTTATTCCGGGGTCCAGGCTGAAGGGCAAAACTCGTCCCATAGCCATGGCAAAGGTGGGAAAAGGCAAAGATCTACAAGATCTCTTCAGGCTCAGTCTCCAAATGGCTTGCTGTCGCTTGCATCCCATTCAGACCACAAAAGTTATCTATGTGAACAGGCCCAGAATGGAAGAGTAGGGAACTGTATACTGCCCACAGTAAGACTGGAGCAAGAGTGTAGATTCAGGGAGGGGTGAAGAATAGGGGCCAATTGATCCTCAGAGTTTATTTTCTTTATCCACAAAATAGCCTCAATTCTTAATTTTGTCCTCTTTGTAAAGAAGCTACATAGTAATCCATGGCCCTACCTGGCTCGTTGCAGTGCAGCAAGGATGTAACGTAATCACAATAAGGAAATAACATATTTTCAGTGACTGGTAAACAGTATGAGATGATGTGCATATTAGCCAACATAACTATTATTCTTCAACAGGTGTCCAGAAAGGTGGAGGAGAAGGGTAGACCAGATGACCTCTGTATTCTAACAGGTTCTCCTAATTAATGTCATAATCTGCATTGCGTGGTGTTGCCTCTGCTTAGTCATCTACTCACCATGCCTGCTGTTGAGCTCTAGCACAGTGGAGAACACAACAAAGAGGCACCCTCTGGCAGAGCCAAGTCTTCCTATTGGAGAGATCACTTAGAGATGCCTAAATGCCTCAGGACCTGCCACAGCTCCAACACCCCATCCAAGGTTCCCATGACTCCCTACAGCTGTGAGAATCTACAGAATGTCAACAATTATATCACTTCCATGTGTCCCAAGCCCCAGCAATTTTTATAAAGGCCTGTTCTGTTTGATGAATTGGTTGTGTTCTCCACAGAAGTTTTTCCAAAGAGCTCTTCCTGGTCCCTTAATCTGAGAAGACACAAACTAACACTGATGCAAGACATTAATCATTCTAGGCCAGTGGTATAGAGTCATGCCTTCACTCTCAACCAAGCCTGGCCCAGGATGACACACTCTCCCTGGGCCCCTCAGAGACACCAGCATCCATGGATCAGAAAGTGCGTGTGCAGCCTAGCTGAAGAGGAGTGCACATGTCTGCAATGTGCCCATTTCCCTCAGGCTATCAAGTGTGGGCACACACCCAGACACTGGTTGCTAGCCCACCTTTTCCTCCAATGTGAATTGGGATTGGGTTCATTATGTGTCTCTGTGCACAGAGGGATGTCAGGCTTGCATACTGCCACTCACAGCAGGAGTGTGGTATAAAGACACTCCCTTTCCCCTGTCACCCCTTCCCCCTAAGGATGGGAACTGTTGAACCAGAGCTCACCAAAGCACTTCTGAGGGACAATGTTAATGGTGCCAACATATTCAGATAAAGACAATTGTCCCTCCAGAACTGAGGGGGATGCCGTGAAGATGAAGACATATGTTTTCCACTTTTCCCAATGTATGCCAGGTGGGATATTTTTGTCAGTTTTACCTAGAAACCAATGAGCTTTTTCTGTCTCGACCCGTTTTTTTGACAAACAAACAAACAAAAAAATTCTGTATTATTTCTTTATTTCTTTCTTCCCCACCTGTTCCTTTTTTCCCTTTTAGAATTCCTACTATTTACATGTGAGTTCTCCAGAATCTGTCCTCCAAATATCTGTTTTTCCTCATAATGTACAACTCTTTATTTTTTGCTCTATATTTAAGATATTTTTCCTACTTTATCTTCTCTAAGCCACTAATTTACTTCTTAGGATTTGCTGGCTTCCTCTTTAAGTCAACTACTGATTTTTTTCAGCTTGGAACCTGTGACTTTTAGTTCCAGAAAGCTTCCATTTTGCTGTGGTTTCCTCACCTGTGGGGGGCTCCACCCACAGGGCCCCACCCATCCACCCTGGATGAGAATAAGTCTACCAAGACATGATCTGCTTAGGGAGGAAAGGTGGCCAGTCTCTCAAAGGAGAAGGGACAAAGAGCTCCTTCCTCAATGGCTTTCATTAGGTTCGTTTCACACAGGAATATAGGTAAAGCTCATTGATCATTGTCAGGCAGCAAGGATCAAACAATAAATAATGTACAAAGAACTCTGAGGGCTTATTCTGAGTCAGAGTCTGTTAGTTAAGGGGCTACAAAACTTTGGGAAACAAACTCATTTCCTGCTCAGACCCTTATCATTTAGTTGAGAGCATTCTTAGCAAAGCAGGTTTCACAGGATTTTATATATTCTTTCTTAGGCCTGATCACCCGGGGAGCCCACCCTATCCAGCACAGAACTGTACCGCCCTCTGTCATTGTTTCAGGCTTAAGTGGAGCAGAGTCAGCGAGGCAGCCAGGAGATAAGGAAACTTCTCGCAGAGAGAATGACGACTCAGGCTATGTCAGGATAGCCGGAGGGTGAGGGTCCATTACTCCCTTTTGCTGTAGCCCCCCAAATCCTTCCTTGAGGGCCTCCCATGTGATCATGCCTGTCTTAGGCAACCCCTCCCTTGAGGGAATCTTACCCATGATTGGCTAACCAACCAAGCATTGGGGGCCAGTTATGGATGAAGCAGAAGCGGCACTCCTGCCAGGGAGATAAGCTTTGTCTCCTTAGTCGCTCACTCAGCCATAGCCATGGGGGCGTTAAAATTCCTTAAACCAGGCAGGACGGTTCCCAACACTCATCCTCAGCACTCTGGTTGTGTAGTTACGTGTGTTAGGTTTCCTCTGTGTCCCACCTACTCTGGGTGTTGTGATTTTTCTCTCTCTGGATAAAGAGTCCCCTTAGGTGTGTCTCAATTTTCCACTTCCAAAGCCCCACCTTTGCTCACTTTGTGGGCCCTTTCAAGGCCCTGAGGATCCCTGAGCAGCAGCAACCTAGGCCTCCTGGGAGTCCTGGTGGTCCACTGTCTGTCCTCCTTCGAAGCTGCAGTAAAAAGATTCTGTGTTTCCACCGCTGTGGCACTGTTGTGGCACTGCTTTGGCTACAGGGGTGGGGAGGCGCTCAGGCTGCCCCTACAGCCCAGACACTTTTCTGGATCCAGGGAAACCAGCCATATCCAACTGTCCACTCAGAATCTTTCCTCAATTATCTAGTCTTCATTGGAACTTAATCTCCAGAACAGATCTCTTGGTTTTTCCTAAGACATTTGACTCTTCTCCCACTATTGCCCTATTCTTTGTTGTACAAACCTGGGAACTATCTTTGATTCCTCAATTTCTATCATCGTGTACGTCCAAAAGTCTCCTTAGTTACCTCAGGTCTAATTACCACATTTTCCTACCAAGATATTTTTCTTATGTCTACACTAATCAAATTTTCTTTATTAGGCTATACGGTTTTAGATTTTGACTTCTTACTTCTAATTATTTATTCAGGCATTTATGCATTCAAAAAAGGTATTAAATACCTACTGTGTGCCAAGCCCTGAATTAGTTTTGAAAAGTAATGATGAACAATCATGATGCTCACCTTCAAGGTATTTGTTGTGTATAGATGGGGAAATGTATAAAAAAACAGAACTGTTGCACAGAGAGCTAAGTACTATGTAAGGGAGAGTATTGTGGAAATGGGAAGGAAGGGTGCCTCCGATGCATGTTACAAGATTCAATCTTTTCTTTCTTCATATTCAACAGGAGTCCCTAGCAGCTAGGACTCTTCCTGTCTTGTCTCTGCATGGGTATTTCCCCACTCTCTTGAGGGTTGCCTTCTTCTCTGCCCACATCTCTCCTCCTATTTTTCCTATACCCCACTATAGGAGCTACTACACCCTACTGCCTGGATCCTGTAGCTATCCTTCAGAGGACCCCACCTCCTCTGGGCTTCTGCTTCCCATGCAGCTGGGGACCACATTTCATCATCTTCTCTTCTCTGCTCCTCCCATTTCCAATATCTGAAGGCAACACAGTTTCATAGGAACAGATGCTGGCTCAGCAAACCTGACTTCCAACTATTCTTGGCTCTGCCAGCCTTATGACATTGGGCAAATCTCTGGACCTGCTTGGGTCTCAGGTTCCTTCCTCATTTGTAAAATAAAATAAAAAAAATACATAGACATGATCTCTTTAAAAGGAGAAGGTCTCATTTAGTCTTGAAATTCTATGAATTTATAAAACATGTTTACTATTAATTTAATGGAACATAGGAATTTTATCTTGGTGAAGGGAAATCTGAAGATTCACATAACTGCTGCCTTCAAACCTTTACCCTGTCTCATACCCATGAGCCTTCACTACTCAAAGTGAGCTTAGTCAGCCCATGGCATCAGCATAACCTTAGAACCTTTTTTGAAATGCAGGATCTAGGACCTACTGAATAAAATCCACATTTTAATCAGATTCTAATCAGAATCATGAGGTTCCTAATGCTTTAAAGTTTGAGAGAACATAGCCCAAAGAATGAGAAAGGAAGTAGTTTTCAGTTTCAATGAAAAGAACTTCTAATTTAGGAGAAAAAAGATGGAATGGAATGTTCAAAAGGCAAAGGGGCCTCCAGCATTGGGCTATAAGAGAAGTAAGATAGGCATCTCTCAGGGTATGCCTGGAGTATCCTTTAGGTGGTTGGATGGGTGACTTGTGGTTCCTTCTCACTCTGAGTTATAAGTTCATTAAATTCTATCTCTGTTCATTGCCTCAGTTCTGTCCATGGGGGCCAGTGGAGCCAAATGCAAGCCCAGTACTCAGCTGGTGTTGAGATACCACCACCCATGCAGATATGGTAGTGGGAAGATGTCCAGTTGGGCAGAGGGACATGACAGAGGCCCACTCTGAATGCACATTACCTGTTCCTCACCGAGAGAACTTTTCTGGGAGAGCCTCTGAGCCTGCTGTAGGCCTACAGCCCTCCTTCCCTCCTGGACTGTGCAAAGATTCTTTTCTCCCATCCTGGTCAAGGGCTTGGATTCTCAATTTAGAAGCTAATTCTGGATCAAATTAGTCCATCTCACAGATAGAATTAGAAGCTGAGCGATGATTTGGAAAATACAATCAATTTAGTTCAATTGTTCTTGCATGTCAGCTCCATATAATAATGGAGAATTTGTTCCTCAGGCTCTCACCCTGGTGGGGAGCTGTTATGCACAGGAGTGAGGTTAGCCTGAAAGAATACAGGGGTGAAATGGGTTAAGGGCTATCTATATTCAGCCCCCAACAAAGGCAGCAGCCAGGGACAAGGAGGCAGGAGCAGGCAGGCTAGTGATCAGATTCCGCCCAAGGAGGAATCCTGACAAAAGCAAGGCAATGACCTCTATGAGGTCATGAAGCAGGACTAGGTCAAGACAAGGAGGAAAAAGATCTTCCTCACTTAGCTCATGAGGTTATATTCAAGAACAATGTAATTTATGTAAAACCTCATCCACTCACTCACTCACTCATTTTTAATAAACATTTATAACATCTAATATTTATTAGGCATCTAGCATGTACCAAACAGTGTGCTAGGTGGAAGAGCTAATTTAATGAATGAGACAATCTGAATTCCCGTGGAACTCATGTGACCAAATAAATAGTAGAGATGGTGGTGATGATGATGGTAGTAGTGAGGATGATGACAGCAATGATGATAGGCCTTCACCCGAGAAGATACTGCTGGCTAGTGCCCGATTTTAATGTGCAATGAAAGATTGTTTCTCTCATTGCTCATCCTGGCTATGAGCTAATAGAGATTAAAGTGCTTTTGTACGAAGCAATATACATATTTTATGAAATACATTTCTCTGCCTGTTTAATTGTGGGATCCTCAAGAGAGGCAGTAAGATTCACTGTTCACCACTGGGATAAATGAGTTTCAGCATTCAGCCTTTCTCAGGATGCCCGCTGACCACTGTACCATCCTGGTTCTTCGGGCCTGCTGAGGATCAGAGCATGCAGGAAGACTGTTGGCCATACCATGTGGCCTGTGCAGAGTTCTTTTCTTTCTGGGTCTCAGGAGACACAGCTGTAAAGCTAAAATGTCCTCTGTCACATTGTTTAAGGTTCCTTAGGTCTGGTTCATTGTAGACAGATGCTCTGAGGTTCATGAATTTCAGAGAGATTCACCAGATAACAGGGAGAAAAATCATTAGAGATATCCGATCTCAGCATTTCTGGTGGTCCTCCCAAGTTCTCTCATTGCCAAGACAGTCCCATCCTCCCTTTTAATCCTTAATCTAAAATGTGGACATTCTAGTACTTCCTTCCAAAAGAATTATAGGCAGCTTTAAAGATCGTTTTAAATTGGGGCTATGTTGAGCCTTCCTGTATAGCAACTGTGGAGTTCTACCAGATGCTCTGTATGTGACCAGAGCCAGGCCAGGTCTAGAAAAGGGCTTCTGGATTGTCCTAACTACATCATAGGCAAACATCATTTAACAAGACACATTTACTGGTAAACTGATGACTGAGACTTTGGGACCTCTCCTTTAGACCTCAGGGCTAAGTTATGGAAAACCTACATTCAAGTTCTATCAGTTGGACCATCAATGAAGAGACAACATTGTAATTTGATTTGGGTGATCCATTGTGCCAAGACTTCATCATGCTTTCACTACACCAAGAGCATGTCATTGATTCCATGGAACGCTGTTGTTAGCCCACTATGTCAAATCTCTTTAGTTGTCTCTTTACCTTGTCAGACTGTAAGCTCATCGAGGGTAGATTAGGAAAATGTACTGCCCAGTAATAAGCACATCACAAGTAGTCAATAAATGTCAGATGAATGAGTAAACAAATAATTTTATATTTAAAAAATAAAGAACTGAATAAAGAGAACACATAAACCCACTAATTTTTAAAGGCATATAATCCTAGAAGTTAAAAGGACCTTAGCTATCACCTAGTTCACAGAAATGGCCATCACTCCACTTCCACCCACTCAAGGCAAACATCACTAGTGGTTTATGGCCCTCTCTCCTGCTTACCACACATGTGGCTTCAGAACATTTCACACAGCACTCTGCACACCCACAACCAATCTACTGAAATTAGCATGCAAAATTAAATTGGTTTGCGATCCCTGAGCCAGCTCGATCCCCTCATTTCAAACATGGGCCCCCTTTACCTTCTTCATTCCTCCCCTGAATATCCACTTCCATTCATATGCCTATTCTAGCTGTGACTTTAAATAAGACCCTGTTTTTGTCAAAGACACAGAGTTACAGGGCCTGGAACAGAGCTCTGTGTGCATGTGCCTGGCTGCCACAATAGGATGCCTTCCTGCCAAGCCAAAACTGGGCTTCCAGAGTCCTGCTCTTGCTCATGTCCAGATGCTAGAACATATGCTGTTGGTGAATGGCGCTGGCCTCGGTGCTGAAACATAGATGTGTACACATGAAACTAAAACCTGCGTTACTAAGGATTTAGGGTGTTTGCTTTGCTGAATGAGGGATTAGAGACCAGAAAGCCCAAAATGACCATCCAGATGCAGAAAACAGAGCTGGAGAATTAACACTTTCAGACATGTGTCCTAACCCAGGGGGCCCTATTAGGGCTCTCCCTGATTCCTTAAACCTCCCATCTATCACCAGGCTGTGGGAGGGCAGACTCCCAGCTCCACTACAGAAACCCTGGATGCATACAGCCAGGAAGGAGCCGTCAGATAAGTGCAGCGTTCCCAGGTTCAGGCCTGGGTGCAGCCATCTCTGGGGTGTGGCACCAGGTGAGCAATCACACTGGTCTGGGGCTTGGTTCTCCAGGCAGAAGCTCAGGACAGCCAGCTTCAGGGTCTCGCCAAAGGGCCTCCTGCTGAGCAGGGTCCAGGCTTTCCTGTGGCCTTGGCCCCCATCACTTCTTCCTATAGTCTGAGGAGAAGTGTGGTCCTCAACACTCAACACCCTTTCCACTCATGTGTCCACACCTCTTTCTTCTAGCTTCCCAGAAATCCTGACAGACTCTTGATTGTGTCATGAAGCCAGCAGACAAATGAACTTGAGCCGCTTCAGCTTCCTGTGAGCCATGAGTCTGTCAGGGGGTGTTCTGTGTGAGTTTTCCCTTTTTCATTCTGTCAGAACTCATCCATCCTGCTGCGTGTAGATGACTGGGTCCACTAATTCTGAGTATCCCCCTCACCAACTTTGTTCCAGGAAAGGGGGAAAGAAGGAAGGAAGGCAGGCTAGGAAAAATTCACAGGCCTGAGGAATCTTCAGAGGAACAAGAGAGATCTATTTCTGATATAGTGAGGGCAAAAAAATTTCTCAAACCTTTTAACAGAAAATTTTCCTTTTGTAATGTGCCTATAACTAAGTCTGAAGTTTAGGTGCAACTTTCAGTCTCCTCTTCTTCCTCTCCCACCCCCCAAAAATTATTATACCCAGTGTCTCAGGTGATGACAAAGAGCATCTGGAGACCACTGCCACCACTTCCCCTCCTCTTGCCCTGCTTTCTGCCATCTGCAGCAGCCCTTGACCAGGTCTCCTTCTCCCCACAGACAACCGCCACACCCACCTCTTCCTCCTTCAGAAGAATCCAGCAGGGTACACAAGGAAAAGCAGATGACAAAACTTTAACACAGAAGCCTCAGGCTTGAGAGGACCACTGAAAGCAGGAGCCTGGCCTTTTATTTCTCTCCTTCACATCAAGCAGAGCTCCTGGCACAAAGGAGGCTCTTGGAAATCAGGTGGTTTGGAATGAATGAATGAATAAGTGAGTGAGTGAAATCAAAGCACCATTTAGGGAAGGTCCCTAGCTTCTTCTTTACATCTTCCAAACCCCCAACCCCCCCCCCCACACACACACACACTCAAAGGGAGAGAGTGGCCTAGGGTCAGGGAGTAACGTCTGCAGAAGCCCTGCTAACTCAAAGGTCCAGGATGCGTGCCCAGCACCCTGGCTGTGGAGGGGAGTCTGGCAGGAAATTAAGCGACTCCATTCATCATATTTATTGAACATCTCCCCTCTCGAAGACACTAGTGAAGGAGGTCAATCATGCACACACATCCTCACACTCTGAAAGACAATGCTTCTCTCACTTCACACCGCTCTGTCCTTGCTTTCCATCCTCCTACCTCATGGGCCTCATTTTTGTTTCTCAAATACACAGAGCCTTTGGCTACTTCCCTGCTTTATCTATTGGGGTTCCCTCAGCCTGGGCTCCTGTCCTGCAACTCTGCAAGCAGCTGGCCCTCCTTGTCCTGCAAGGTGCAGCTCACTTGTGACCTCCTGACACAGGCTCTCCCTAAACCCCTTCTGTAAAGAACCCCTCCCAGGATTCTCCGTAACTCTGCACCCTGGTGCTTTTCTTCAATTTCTCATCCACAT
The DNA here is from genome assembly GCA_004027475.1 of Anoura caudifer. Lineage (NCBI taxonomy): Eukaryota > Metazoa > Chordata > Mammalia > Chiroptera > Phyllostomidae > Anoura > Anoura caudifer. The sequence goes on from PVKU01001383.1 coordinate 138,297, forward strand.
TTGTGTTTATGCTGTTTGTTTGCTTGCCTATTACACTCACCAGCACGTAAGCCCCTGAGGTAGACTCATGAGCAGCACGAGTCCTAGCACTAGATTGTCTGCGTCAAACGCCTACTTTGTCACTTACCATACCTGCAACCTTGATTGAATTACCTAAATACTATGCTCCAGATTCCTGACCTATAAAATGGAACCTTATCATAAATGGTGCCCAATAAATAATACCTTATGTCATGAAATAAGTTAATGCACATGAAGACTTAGAGCACAAAGGGCCTGATCGGAGTAGATTTTCTGATTGCTATTATCTACTGCCATATGTGTGATTACTGTTATTCCTGATCTGTCTCTGCTGCCCAGCACAGTGCCCAGCAAATAAGCAGGCATATAATATTAGCCACACAAATAAAAGCACACATACCTGAATATTAGCATCCAGAGAAACCCAGTGAAAATGTGCTGGGACTGAGAGGAAGGACAAGGCACTTCCTGAGCTGCCTGGTGGTCAGGAAGAGCCACAGGAAGAGGGCCGTAAGGCCAGAGCAGAGTCTAGACTGAGGGATCCCCTAGGATTTGCTCTGCCACTGACAAGCCCAGGTTGTAAGGGGCTCTGCAGGGCCTTGGGGAGAATTGGCTCCAGGGTATAGTTAGGGAGTAGCTGGAGAGTAGTTGGGGAGGTCAAGGAGCAATCTGGGTTGTTTTCACTCCCCCAAGAAGACAGAGACTAGACCCAGCTTGCCTCAGAGAGGCGCTCAAGTCACAAGGCTCTGCTCTCAGCTTCTCCTGTTTCTCTCAGCCACAGGAAAAACAAAGTAGAACAAAAATTATGTCACTTACACAGTGTAAAGCAATGCAACTGAGCCCCTCCTGTGGATGCAGAGATTGGAGGGGCAGGGTCAGCCTTCCTGCTGCAGCTCAGGCAGAATTCTGGCCCTGCTGAGTGAGGAGGGATGGAGGGAGACAGATGGGGAGCTGCAGGTGTTTTGGAGAAACAAGAATGTTTGAGATCCAAAGCTCTGACCAGAGACCTACTCATGAAGGAACCATGAGCTGAACACCCTCCCCCCACAAACAACATAGGCACATGCATCCACTGAGAGCCACTGTGGGAGAATTTCCTGGGTGCCCACCTGACACTGCAAGGCTGGGCCCTTGGGCACTCACCTGCCCTTCCTCCTCTCACTCCTGCCACTCTGGGCAGAGAGGAGCCCATGTGCCCTGTGTGGGGAGGGCATCTCCTTGGTCATGTGCACTCTCTCACATCAACAGAAACACTGCTGTGCATTCCGGGGGATGGCTCCTTCAGAAATGTGGGCTCCACGGATTTGTTACAAAAGGCAGTGGGCCCCAGACAGGCAGGGAGCAGCTCAGTGGGGTCCGGGTCACCTCTCTGGGTGGTGAGCTGAGAAGTAAGGGCTGGTCAGGAAAGGAACCATCATTGCAAATCAGAAGCGGACCGAAGCTCTTGCTGAAGAGTAGCAGAGGCAGGAGGAACCCCCAAGGGGAACAATTAACTGATAAGGGTAAACTAATTGTTATTCATATTAAATTAGGGCACCGGTGATTTTGGGGGAAAAAAAAAAGCCCTGCAGCCCCTCCCAGATGTTTTGTGGACTTTATATTGCAGATGATGCTTTCATGGAACACTACTGGGAATCAGATTGTAGGAGCTGGTCCAGGCCCAGTGTGGGGGCAGGGCTCCTGTCCTGCTTAACTACACAATAAACACATAACAGCTTGTCCCAGAGGACAGTACTCTTTGCATACTAAACATTTCAGTGCTAGGCTTTGGGGGCCTCTGAGAAGAGGGGCTCACTTCTGGCAGGGAGAGAGGAGGGAGCAATCAGTCATTCACGGGAACACAGGGCTGTTCCTGACATTGGAGCAGGGGCTAAGCCATGGGATGCACTAAATCCAGAATGTGAAGGAAAGAATTTCCACAGAGATGGAGAGGTCAACAGGAAGGTGGAGGAAAAGGGGTGAGAAGGAGGTAGTCATGGCCAACCACCTGATGGGGATGGATTGGGGGGGTTGCGAGCATGAACCTCTGTGTGTGTGCAGGTGGGCACAGGTATGCACATGTGCATGTATGCATATGTGCACGCAAAGAGTAGAAGGGTACAACTGCATGTGTTTGCCTGTGTGCCTGCCTCTGGGTGCATGTTTTGTGACTACATAGCTGTTTGTGTACGTGTGTGTGTTCACACACTTGAGGAGTTGCCAAAACTTCCCACTAAAACTAATGGCAGGGTGTTCTCTCTTCACTGAGCCTTATTGTGCTAATTTTAATCCCACGGTATTGTTTTAAGTTGGCTCTAAAAATTAATATTACAAAATTGTGTAAACAGAGCCTGGGGCTAAATTGCAAGCTGGGTCCCTAGGAAGGGGTTTATTACCACCATTGTTCTTATAAGAAGGGTAAGGGTAAAACTTGTCAACCTTCCTGTTCCATCTGGTTAGCTTCCCATGGGCTAAAGGGAGAGCCTCCGAGGACACCTACAGAGAGGGTCCAACTGGTCACAGCCTGTCAGGACTGGACAGGACCAGACTGTTGGGTCCAACCTCTGGTTTTATTACTATTGAGGAAACTGGCTGTGATGGAAATAGTGTCTTCAGAATACACCTGAACCCCAGGCCTCCACCTTATCTTCCTCACTGAGCTCCCCACTTGGGGCCATGCTCTGTCCTGGGGAAACTAACAAAGAAATGGATGAGATCTCTTACACACGTACCCCACACGCTGCTGATGGGCCCTCGGTGGGTTACAGCTTCCTTGTTTGTGAAATGAGGGGCTGCAACTAGAAACTCTTCAAGGCCATTGCTGCCCTACTATTTGGTGATTTTTCACTGAGACTGGATGCAGCTGGAGAGGCAGTTTGTACACCACGCAAACTGATGGTCAGGTCCTTCCTTTGTGAGCTGTTCCCCAGCCTTTCCTGCTCCTGCACCTGCCCTTCCCCTCCCTCCCAGTGGTGCAGAGTCCTAGCGGGAAGCAGCATTTGCAGGCAGGGGAAACATGGTCTCAGGAAAGGTCCTCTTAGCAGAGTTTAAAGTGGCAAAGGTTATCTCAGTAGGGGAAGAAAAAGGCACAGCAGGGCTTGCTGTGATTGCTGCTGCATTAAGAGAATGAGAAATGGTCCTGCACTGTAGCAGGAGGTACTCAGGTCAGATTTGGTAGAACTTCCTTACCAGCAGCAAGGGCTCTTAAACACAGGAACCAGAAGAGGGAGTGAGAGGGAAGGACAGCTGTCCCTACAGGCAGTAATTATGAATTACCTACATTGTCAAATGTCTGTGGGATGGTGTGGATGATGGGGCTCCTTCCTTACCTAAGGTCTTTACCAAAATGGCTGATTTTAAAGCCACTGCCCTGACCCCAACCCCTACCCTATCCTTCACCCTCCCACACCTATTCAGCTACTCACTGGAAGCAGCAAGGCCTGGTTTGGTACCGACCAGGGCAGATGACGGGAAAAGGGTCCTGTGGTTCCCAGCATCAGCCCGCAGCACATAGAAACATATTGCCTGGCAGTACAGTGCTGATTCCTCAGTCACGGGGTGAGGGAAGGAAGCATCAGACCTTGTGCAATACTCCCAGCTCCTGGAAAACACTTAGGTATGTCCTCCAGGACAGCTGGGGCCAGAACTCCAGCAACAGGAGCCGGCCCTCTCTGTGGCTCTGAAGAGGGCGCAGGGTGGGCCTGATTACAGGCATCCAGGATGAGGGCCAGCCAGGGGGTGCAAACCCTTAGAACATTTATGAGGATAGCTTCTAAGTCTCTGACAACTTGACGAAAGAGCATTTCATGGCTACCTCGGCACCCCATACATAAATACATGCACATACATGTGGGCGCACACAAACTCACTGGTCACACAGTTCCCAGCCCACCCAACACACGCAGGCAGGAGACATGCAGAACACTTTTGTTCCATCTCTGCTCCTCCATTGCCCCTTCCAGCTCCCTCTCTACCCCAGGCTTCTCCTCCCTGCCTTCTCGTGGGAAGGTCCAGGGCGCTGTGTGAGTGGGCTGAGGCTGGCACGTGGCAGATTGACATGCCCTTGGCAAGACAGCAGTGCCTACAGGTGGGGCTGCCAGGACAGGCCAGAGCCTAAGGGCCCCATCCCCACCCCACCCCGTTACCCCTGCATCCTGGCAGGTGCCATGAGCGCCCTCATCAGCCACTTCCCACTGCGGGGGTCCTGAAGCCACAGAGGGCGCCGCACCCTCCCGCTCCTCATCTCTGCGTCTCAGTCCCGGAGAACCGCCCCCCAGCTACCCAGCCCGGAAACAATCACCCTTTGAGGAAAGACTGCCAAGCTGGGCGCCAGGAGCAGCCAGGATGGAGGCGGGGTGGGATGAGGGTGCAGGCAGCGGGCCGGGCCAGCTTTAACTCTCGAGAGCCGAGGCCCCGGCTGCGTTCGCTGCCTGACTGCTTTTGACCCCGCTGCAGCCCTTGCTTCCCCGCCTAAAGCTGGAGCCGCCTCCGCTGGGAAGGGTGCTGGGGGTGAGAAGGGAGGTGGTACCAATCCCAGGGGGAGGGTCCTCCCGGGCCTCCCTCCTCGCGCCCCCCGCCCTAGCTGGCGAGGTTGGTACCGACCATTAGCAGCGGGTCCCGCCGGCAGCTTGCGCTCGCTCGGGGGCGGGGAGTGAGGGTGGGGGCGGGGCAGGAGGCACTGTCAGAGCCTGGACCGCACCGGCGCAGCCGCGGCCGCGGAGGGGATTCGGAGCCGGCCCGCTCGGCTCGGCTCCGGCCGCGCGTCCCGGCCCTCTGTGCCTTCCTCCTCGCGCCTCCCCTCCCGGTCCCCGCCCCCCACGGTCCTTCCTCGCGCCTCTCGCGCGCTCCCAGGCTCCGTCCGCCGCCTCGCTGAGCCTAGGAGGAGCCGGGCCAGGTAGCGGGGCCGGGCCGGAGGGCGTGCGGGCGCTCGGACCCCGCGGCTATGAAGTGTCCCTCCGGGTCTCGGAGCCCGAGATCCCCCGGGGAGGGAGGCACACGCGGCCCGGGGCAGCAACCTGGGGGAGCCTGGGCCGGGGTATAGGGGCCGCCGCCTGAATGAACCTCGCCGGGGAGGATCCGGACTCGCAACCTCAGGTCAGTGACCCCTCGCGGCGCCCGCGGGCGCCTCAGCAGCGCACAGAGCCCCTTTATGCGTCCCCATCAGTACCCACGCCATGTCCTCCCGGGAACGCGCGCGCGCGCGCTTGGATGTGTGTGTGTGGTTGTGTGGTTGTGCGCGCAGCGGAGACAGCTGGAAAGGGGGCTGGAAAGGCCGGGGCTGGGAGCCGCTGCCCGCCGTGCAGGGGCTTCCAAACAAAACCTGGGTGATGCCTGCCCTCCTCAGTCCAGCATCAACGGAAGAGCTGGTTCTCAGTAGCTTCTAACATCTGGTCCAGGCTCTCAGCTCTCCTGTCCCTTTCCACTCAGCAGGTGGTTCCTGGTGGCCCGGATGAGTCAGGGCCAGCATCCCCGCTGCACCCCTGCTCCCTAGCAGTCATCTCCAACCACTCTGAGGCCAGGCACTGTCAGGTGAACTCCTCAGGGCACCCAGGCTCTACAGCTCTGCAGCTCTGCTGGGGAGCTCGAGAGGCTCAGAGGTAGCAAGGGTAGCAAAGGGTCCTTGGGACTTTCAGTATAGCAAGAAGGCATGAGCAAGTTTGCCACCTACCCCTCTGCACCTGGGCTCAGACCTGAGGTCCTGATTCCTCCAAAGCCAGTGTGTACTTCCAAAAAGGAAGCCGAGAGGTGAGGCAGATGAGGAGAAGGAAGCCACAGGATCTAATAGTGCCTGGGAAAGGAGATGACAGCCTGGTGCCAAGCAGGTAAAGTCAAGATCCACCCCCCGCCCCCGACACACACACACAGACAAACACGTAAATAAGGTCTTGACTAGCCTCCCCTTCCCCTTCCTCCCCTGCCTTAACCTAGACTCAGCCCTGCACACCATTCGGATGGATTCTCGTAGAAGCTGGGGCTGAGGGACTTGGAGGGTTTCTCAACATGGGAGTCTGAAGGTGGCCTGCCCCGTGCCAGTGGTGACAGCTCTACCTGCATGAGCCCCGGGCTGGGTGGGGTGCCCTCTGGGACCCGGAGCTCGGGCTGTGTGGTGCGCACTGCGTGGGAGGGCTGGTTGGGTGGGGATGTCCCCGTGCAAGCAGCATTTCGAAGTCGCTGGGTGTTTGAGTGTGGGGACAGGCGGCAGGCACACAGCTTCCTGAGTTGCTGGGTTTTCTGAGATTTGTCTCCTGTGCCTCCTGTCTCCCCACTTCTGCCAATAGCCCCCACAGAGGCAGAGACGTCCCCTCCCAGAACCTGCTTAGTGGTGACCGTTGGCAGTGCTGGACTTACATCAAGTCCCCACTTCATAGTGAGGAGACCCTTCCCCACGAAACCTGCAAAGAGACTGTCCACTCTGCCCTGTCTATGCCTGGCACTCCCAAAGGTTCCTGAGCTGCATGCCATTTCTTTCTACCCGTTTAGATGGCAGCAGGACGCCTTGCTAGGGCTAATGGAACAGGGAGGGTTAGTGGGATTGTGCCTCATTCTGCCCAGCAGCCAAGTGACTTGCTGTGCCCATTTCTGCCCCTGACATATAGAGGCCGGGGAACCACTTCACGTTCAGGCATGTTTGAAGTTCTTGTCTGCTGGGTTGAAAATGTCTGTGTAGGTTTCTGGGTGAGCAGGCACTAACCAGTCTGCTGCAGGTAAACTGCTGAAATGGATCGGTTCCAGTGACAAGACTGGCACCTGTGTCAGAGACCAGGGGCTCCAGAGAAGGATGGCCATGGGGCTGCCCCGTTCCCTGCCTCAGGCACCTGCTCAGAGCTGGGTGTCCTGCAGTAGTGTTTGAGCGCTGAGGGGACCGTGTTGGCTCGCTTCTCCTGGTTGTGGAGCACAGGTTATGGGGCAGGTTGGGAGCTTTGCAAGTGTGAGAAATGCAGAAGTCAAGCTCCTAGGGAAGCAGGCTCTAGGACAGGGGAGAATGCTGGTTTAGTTTGGCACAGAGATGCCCAAGAGCTCCCCTCTGCTGGGAACCCCGGGGAAAAGAGAGGCAGGACTGAAGAAGAGAAAGAATCAGAGAGAATCCGAGGCAGAGGAGTCAGTGTGAGGCAACAGACAAAAGACACAGAGGCACACTCACAGAACAAGAGAATGGAGGGAGGCCCAAAGGTATAAGTCTGGTCGGCCCAGATCGCCCTCCTTATCAGTGGTCATCGACCAGGGCAGGGAGGCCTCTGGGTAGAGCCGTCAGTCTCCTGAGAAAAGCTCTTTCTGTGGGTTTGACAAATTCCAGAGTAGTGCGGAAGGAAATGTGAAGGCAGGAGGGGACTAGCTGTGAGGGATGAGACCCAGAATCATCCCTCAGGGCTAAGGGCTCCCAAGCCCTGGCCCCTGCCCCATCTCCCCTCCTGCTCTTGGGACACGGTGGGATGAGAAAGGGTATGGAATCTGGGGAGATGTAGCATTTGGGGAGGAGGAAAAAGAAAACCCTCCTTCACGCATCCCCCAGGCCTCCAGGCAAGAAGAGCTTTGGGGGCCCTGCTGCAGAGCATCGGGGTACAGGGGTGAGTGCAGTACAGAGCCCTGGCTCGCAGCCAGGTCAAGGTCCTGCCTCAGCTCTTTCAAAGAGCAGCTGGGGGGAGTTCGTGGAAAACGGAGCCCTGTAAGTCCTGGTTTCCTTAAGGCCTGGAAATTGAGGAACCCTCTTCTCACAGGGTGTTTATGTGAAGGGCTAAATGAATGTTAGTTTAATGTCTTTATTTTCTATACCCTCCCCCATACCCCTCCAAAGTCTGGTCGGCTCAGCTGTAGAATTAGAGATGCAGTTTCCTGGCCAGCCCTGGAGCCCATCACCTTGGAGTCGTCTCAGGCACTCCCTCTCCCATGCATCCCACCCGTCTGATCTGTCCCACCTCCAGACCCGTCCTCCCTGAGACCCACTTAGGGTGTGCCTCTGTCACAGTGACACTCTCAGTGTCCCCTTGCTGAACAACAACAACAGCAACAACAACGTTTTCTTGTCTAACTAGTGGTGAATGTAATTATTAGCTGATGCTTGTCTAAAAAACTTCATGCAGCTTGCAAGGGCTCCAGATCTGTGGTCTCTTATCCACGCTGAAAGATGTCGAGGTGGGCAGAGATCAAGAGGTCACACAGGCACTGACTGAGCACCTACTGTGCTCCAGGCTCTGGGGCAGCACTGGGAACACAAACATCAAATAATCCAAAATCAAGGTTTTCTATTTAGCTTTGGAAGGGTTCTGTGGGTTGCTTTTTTTTTTTTTTTTTTTTTTTTTGCAGCTACAGCAAATTTACTTTTCTAATGAGGTTTAGCTCCAGCCAATATTAAAATGAGCCTGCACTCCCTGCGCACAGCAGCTGACAGCAGGGCCGGCAGCCTCCCAGCCAAGTGCCCGGGAGGGATTAGGGCTCTGCCACCGACAAGCCCCAAAATGGAGAGTCTCAGTCTGGGTTACGAAGAGTTGATTGGGTCTGGGTATACACCTCGGGCACCCGGCTGTGGGTCCTGCGGCTCAGTGTTAGAGCTCTCAGCAGAGTCTCTCTCTCCTTGTAGGTAGAAAGTGTGAGCGGTTATTTTTGCCCCGTGAAGGACAGAAGTATAGAGGGAGCGGAGAGAGCAGACCCAAGAAGGCACGGCCTTGGGTGTTAGAGGTGGACCACACTTGAGATCAGGGGCCAGCTCTGCTGATCCTCCCTGCCTGGTGCATCCCTTCCCTCTCCCCTTCACGTCCCTCCATCTTGTTTTCTTCTTAATGAGGCAGTTGGGCACTCTGGCTTCTGAGGCATGAGTCTCTTTAGTCTCAAGACTCTGGGCTGTTCATTCACCATTCAGAGCCCTCAGAGTCCAGCTCTGGATACGGGACTGGCTACCTTGCCTGCACAATGGGCAGTTCCTTAGTCATGTCAGCCACATGTTAAGAGCTGAGTGGCCTCTTGGGGCTGGTGGCTGCTACCTTGGGCCATATGGGCACAGGACATCCCCAGCATCTCAGAAAGTTCCACAGAAAATGCTGCTCTAGACTTTACCAGGTATAGCAAGATGGCCAGGAGCACGGATTCTGGAGCCTAAGTGGCTGGACTCAGATCCCAGCTCTGTGGCTTACTACTTACTACTCTGTGGCTTTGGGACATTACTTAACCTCTCTGTGCCTCATGTTTCTCATCTCTAAAATGGGGATAATAGCAGGATGTTTATGAAGAAGGAATGAGTCATTCCAGTTAATCAGGGTAATCACTTGGAGCAAGCAAGCAATAAATAGTAAATGCTTTGCTTAGCAATTTTTATTGCTCATTTATTTAACAATTCCCTTAATAAACACTTACTGAATAGCCTACTTTATGCCGGGCGTGACACCGGATGCTGGGGCTGTTGGTAATCAGCATGTGCTCTTGCTGCTCTCACTGCCCCTTCCTCGGTTTCCTCACCTGTGGTGAGCATGTGGCCAGATAATGACCCCCGCGCCACTCACCCCATCTAGGGAAAGGAGATGAGAGGAGAAAGGAATCCTTTGTAAGTGAACACTGCCCGATAGACAAGGGTTAACGCTTTTGGAAGTGAATTCAACTGCATTTCTGTGTTATTGGAACCACTCTCACCAAAAAGCACCTCCCAAGCCTCCATACATTCAAAATAAAAGAAGCAGATGAGGTCCCAGCTACTACTAGCACCCTGTTGAAGGGGTATGGGCGGGGCTGGAGGGTCCACGCCTGAGCCCCGCCCATCCCTGGTCCCGAGGGAGGGAAGAGAGCTGGGCAGCCACTGCTGGGACAGGGGGTGGAGACCAGTTCTAGTCGCACTGCGTTAGCAACACACTGTGGGACAGACCCCTGTGGAGCCTCACTTTCCTTATCCAAAATATGAGGGGTGTAAAGCATGTGGGCATTTCCCCACCCAAATGGTACCACTCTAGTAAGCTCCCCACAAAATTGTGCAGGAGCAGGAGGCAAGAGAAGGAGGGAGCCTTCAGCCAAGCCGCTGGGAGGCACAGGGGAGAGGAGACGGGTTCCTGCTCTGAGGAGCAGGAACTTGCCATCAGCAGTAACAACTAATGGCAGACACGGGAGACTGGCCTGCCAGGCTTACCCCAGAATTAGGCTTCTGAGACTCTAGGTTGCCTCCTTCTTTGTGTAGATAAGGAAACCGGGGCTCAGAGAGGTTCCACTCTTGTCTCAGGTCACAAAGCACTTGAGTGCCTTGTTCTGGAGCATGGCTTAAGTCTCTAGCAGGACAGTGAGGTACAGAGGGCAGCAGGGCAGCCCCCCTGAGGCTTGGGGCTAAGAAGCTGACAATGAAACCCCAGGATACCCTGTGCCAGAGCTGGGCCAAGCCTCCCCTTTCCTCCTCTGACAACTGACCTGGGAAACCAACTTCAATTATCCATGACAGGACCTGAAGGAAGGTCAGATCCCTCGGGCCACAGGCAACACATTAAAAATACATCTAAAACCTTAATGAAATCCGTGCATCATCAGCCTGCTGCAGTGTACCTGTGCACGCTGTGACCAGGGCAGCGTGCCCATGCACACCGTGACCAGTGCAGTGTGCCTGTGCATGCCTTGACCACAGCAGTGTGCCTGCAAACGCTCTGACCAGGGTGGTGTGCCCATGCATGCTCTGAGCAGGGCGGTGAGGTCAGCCTGCAGACCGTTGGGCTGGGCGAGCTACCAGGGGCCCTTGAGACTTGGGTTCTGTGGCTTCCCGGCTCCCAGTCAGCCCAGGCCTGAACTTCTCCGGGTCCCCTTGGTTGATTGGGGCCCCCCTCAAGGGTGTCCTTGGCACCAGCCACAGCCCAACCCCCATGACCATTGTCCTGATGCCGTCAGAAGTGAGTGTCAACTCCCAGAGGTGTTAGCTCCCGTCTGCTGGGAGGCAGAGATAATGGAATCATGCCACCCTGGCCAGCAGGCCACAGTAGCGACTTTAGGAGACACTGCCTTCATGTGGCAGTCCTGGACATAGGTTTAGTTCCCACAACTCAGTCCCCGGGGTGTGGCTGACCTCTCCCCTGCCACTTCATGCATAGCACAGAGCAGGAGGGACAGCTCTCACTCCACGGGGGAGTTCTCGACAGCACTCCTGTGGTGCCCGCCATCACAGGCCCAGGACCCTCGCTGCCAGGTAGCAGGTAGCTCATGCCACCAGCCTCCCTCAGTTGATGTACAGCCCCTGGGCGTGGTATTTTCTTTTTCCTTCAGTTTCTGAATTTCAGCTGAAGTATGACTCACCTAACTCATCGCTTGTCGATAGTAACTTCTTCTCCAACCCATAAATCTCTCTTTCTGGGCACAAGCATCCTAGCTATTCTCAGCCTCCACCCCTCCTAGGCCCCATGGCTGGGAGACACAGAGGCTGCTGTGAGTGTGTGTCCGTGTGCATGCACATGCACACTCCAGCCATGTCCTGCTGCTCCCCAGGCAGGTGCCCTCCCAGGCACACCCTGTTCCTGTTTCTTCATGGTGATCCTCCCACACGACTCAGCAGGAAGGTGCACCCAGCAGGCCCACCTGATGCCCCACACAGGTGCCCACTCCCACCCTACTGTCCAGAAAGCCTTCTGACCCCCCAGCTCAGTATCCTGGCCTCAAGGGGTGTGTCATTATTAAAGGATCGTCTAACCTGACCTCCGAGGCCACAGGGTTTGGTTCTGTTTTTAATTGTGGTTAAGAAAACCACATAACATAAAATTTACCATGTCAATCATTTTTAAGCATTCAGTGGTATTAAGTACTTTCATATTGTTGTGCAGCCATCCATACAGATCCTTCCATCTCGCAGACTGGGAACTATTTGTGAAACAACAACTTCCCACTTCTCCCTCCCCGCAGCTCCAGGTAGCACCATTCTACTCTGTCCCTCTGAGTGACCGTTTTGGGTGCCGTCTATAATGGTACCATATACCACTTGTCCTTCTGTGCCAGGCGTACTTCATTCAGCACTGGGTCAGGAACTCCTTCCTTTCTCGGGCTGCGTAGTATTTGGTTGTGTACATGCACCACATTTCGTTTATCCAGTTGATCGGTTCTTTGACGCCAGGCCAAGAGCTACAAGTGCTCAGTAACAGTGGTTCTCCCCACTCGCCCTTCCCACTCAAAGGCCATCAAGGTAGGGGCGGGGCAGAAACCTGCAGACTCTGAGTTAATGTGCATACTGGATATCGGGAACACAGAGAGGAGAATGGTATCAGGTTTGGTCCTCTGGTTGCTTCCTCCACTGCCCAGTGCTGACTGAGCATCCCAAGCGCCTAGAGCCTGTCTGACTATCTGCAGGGTGAGTGCACCTGCCAAGTCCTTAAAGGCCCAGCAGCAGGAGCTCACTGGTGGGAGCAGTGAGGGGAGGAGTACTCTAAGCAGAGGTGATCACTGCTTTCTCTTCCAGGGTAGGGAGACCCTGCCACCTTCCGGAGACCCTGGGAAAGAACTCTGTCCCTTACTCTCAGGATGCCCCTGGGGGCTGGGGTGAACCCAAAAGGCCCTGTAGATGTGCTGGGCCTGCCTTCGCATGTGCCTTTGTAGTGTTCAGCTCCATCTCAGCCTCCCATAGTCACCCTGCTGCTGGCTGTGTAATGCACGGCCTATATAACATAGTGTCAGCGTCTCTACCCGCAGTCTAGTGGGTGGAGACTTAGGGACCTCAATCCACCACATTCAGGCCTGCTTGCCCTCTTAGGCTGGGCTGTCCCACCCACTTCACCTTCCATACCTTTTGTTAACCATTTCTTATCCAGGAAATAGGGTTGGCTGGTTCTGCAGGAAGAATCTAAGAGGAGGAGCAGAAGTCACAGAGTTGGTGGGAAAGCTGGGGAAGAAAGGGCAGGAAATGACAGGGCCCAGTGGTCTGTGACCCTAGAACCCTACAGATGGCCAACTCAGCCCCAAGGCCATGAGAGGAGACTCTGGTGCTCCAACCTCAGATCGATTGTACTGGAGGCAAGAGAAGAGATGAAAAAGTGATGACTGACCTTCTGAACCCTCCAGCCCTTCCCTGTCTGCTGGTCTCTGGGCAGGGACACAGCACTCATGGGGGCAGGGGGAGGGTGTGGGAGTTGTCCAAACACCAGGGCAGGCCCAGCTGTCTGCCTGTGGCGAGGCCTTTCAGTCCCCAGCTCGGTTTCCAGATCTGTAGAGGAGGGGCATGGGCAGTGCCCGCCCAGCGGACTGTGCCGAAGCCACGGTGGAAAACCTTAGTGCAAGTGCCAGCCATGGGGTGAAGCGGGGCCTGGAGACCCCAGCAGGGCAGGGGAGCTGGGCCAGAGTTCCCAGTTCAGAGGCATGGCCTCTCCACACATGGCCAGTCTCCCTTCTCTAAATGCTCCAACCACTGTGCACACACCCGGTTTATCCCACTGCTGCTATGTGCCGATGTGCCTGCTTTCCTAGGGGTCTAGTCTTGGCATGGCCTCACCCTTGGAGAGGAGAATCTGCTAGAAAAACTGCCCCAAAGGCCCGTGAGTGCTGACCCATTAGAAAGGAGCTGAAGTGCCCTTTTTTCTCCCCCTCTCTTCCAGGCACTTGGACTCAGCTGAATTTTAAAGCCAGATGGTGGTCGTTAGAATTACTATTCTATTTCATACTAGTGAATCTTTTGAGTGCTAACTGTGCACCAGGCCTCATTCTAGATGTTTTCCATGGATTCCCTCATATGACCCCCAAAACAGCTGGTAAGTTACAGATAAGGAAACTGAGTCACAGGCTACTGGTCTAGCTTGTGCTGTGTGCCCGGGGCCTGGACCCTGTGGTGGGATCCAAATACAAGTCAGGCCTGGGGGCCCCGGAGGAGTCCCTGGCCCAGGGGCTGGGACAGAAAGAAAAACTGGCAAGCGCACAGGTAGTGGGGTTGGTGCTGGCCACACAGGGTGCTGTGAACAGCCAGGCCTGAGCAGGAGCACAGCTGGGGAAGGCTTCCCAGTGGGGCACGAAGCCCAGGGGGGTCTCATCTGGTCAGCACCCTCACCCAGAGCCACAGACACCAAGGGAAACTGAGGCCAAGAGTGGTCCAGACAACATGAGGGTGGGAAGGATAGTGCTGTGGGGACCAACTGACCTTGGCTGCTCACACCCTCCCTTCCTGCAGAGTACAGCTATTATTCCAGCCATCCACGCTGCAGACCCTTTGCCGGGGCCACACCCACCAGTTTACCCGGCCTGCATAGCTCTGGCCCCAGGCCTTGCCCTCCAGCCAGCCAGGGTCCAGTGGCCAGTCAGCACACCTTGCGCCAGGCTGCACACTGCAGGTCCGCACGACAGCTGTCACTCATGCCCAGTTCAGGCAGCAGTCTCCCTGGGTCTCCGCCACAGGTGAGGTGCCCCTCTCAGCTGCCAGAGCCCAGGATGCTAGGGTGCTGCAGTCTGCCTGCCCTTCCCTGTGCCTACCCCATGCCCACCTGAGCTGGGCAACCTGCAGAAAAGGAGGCCTCCCCAGGGTTCTCAATGCTGCCTGTCCACTAGCAGCTGTTGACTTGCTTGTCTGGCCCCTGCTGTTCATCTTGTATCCAAATCTGCTGAGGCATGGTCTCCTGCTCCCTCCTCCCCTGCCCAGGAGGCTATCTGTGGTGGTCTGTGCTCATGGGCCTTTGCCACTCAGGGGTGGAACAACACCTGCAGAGATCCTGAGCTGCCCCACAGCCCTCACAGGGCACTAGGCATTGCAGCAGGCTGAGCACTGGGCAGGAAAGGCTGGCGTGTTCAAGAGCATTTTGCTGTAACCATATGCAGAATCCAGGGCAGGACCATATCCTGGCATGGTCTTGACCTATGGTGAGGGAATATGCACTACCAGTTCTTATCAGCCTGTCTCCAAGGGTGCGGCCAGGCTGTGGAACACAGAGGGTGTGGGCAGGCATTCCTAGCAGAAGTAGGGAGAACCCCTTTGCTCCCAGGCTCCACAGGAGCCGTTCTGGCCTTGCTTGTAGAGGTTGACTCTCACAGACGTCATGCAGAAGCCAGAGCAGAACCTGCCAGTGGGCAGCGGGGAGAAGTGCCCATCTTGCCCTTGGCACTTGCTCCCACAGCCAGGTGCCACACAGCAGGTGGCAGTGGGCTCTGGTTAGGGGGACCACTGCCCACTGTGCCAGACGAGCCCCTGACCTTGCCTGCCTCTGATGCATTTACTCCTCTCGTTTCATCAGCTGAGCACACTCTCAGAGGGACCTAGTTTGGATAACAAATTGTGTGGTCAGGCCCGCTCTCATGAGCAAGGCCAGGGGAGGTGGCCAGCCCCAACACCCGGTATAGGCACCCAGGCTGGGAGAAGAAACCCAGGCTTCCCCTAAGCTCAGCACACAAGTTGGGGAGTGACCCTGGGAGGGGGCCATTAGGGGACTCAGTCCAAGAAAGGTGACAGCCACTCTCTCAGCGGCCCTGCCGGCCAAGGAGCAGGCCACCAAGGAGCAGACCTTGACCAGGGGTATGATCAGGCTACTGTCTGACCAGGCCTGGGACACCTGGGGCTCAGCCTGCTCATGTCTCAGTTTCTTAATCTGTAAAACAAGAAGAAAGCTTTGGAATCACGGTGTTTGGTGCTTACATGAGACGACCCACGTAAACCACATGAAAAGTCATGAGTCACCACTGAGCGTAAGCTGTTGTGTTAGCAGCAGTTTGCGGGGAGGCTGCCCCATCCCTCTATCTTGTGGAAAAGTGAATTGGCCTCCACCTCTGTGTTCTGGGATCTGAGATCTCATTTGAACAGAGACCCAATCACAGGATTCTCCAGCAGGGCTCAGAAGTAATATCCAAACCCAGCCGAGGGCGTGCAAACATGTGCTCATGAGCACACATGTACTTACTCAGATGGGGGGCTGGCCAGGAGCACATATGTGCATGCACAGGTGAGTGAAGAAGTGAGCTGCTATGCTGAGAAATAACTCAGAAAGAGGCTTCGTGGTTTGTTGAGTCCACCTCAATGAGCCCTCGGAAAGGGGGCTTCAGCCACAGCCACTGTCCTGAGTAGGCCTAGGGGTACCTCGGTCACCTTTGGCAGGCTGACACCTTCCTGAATTGGGTGGCTTTCAGAGGGCAGATGGGCACAGAAACCAAACAGAAACTTGGGTTTCCCCAGGGCACCAGCAGGCCCAGGGACACATGCGTCCCCACACTGGGTGAAGGTAGAGATCTGGCAAAGAGGAGCCAAAGGGGTCAGAGGCCAAGTGAAGAAGCACGGTTGCAGCTGGAAGGAAGGAAGTGGGCATGTTAGCATGTGAGGGGCCAGGCCTGGCTGGCTTTGTGGGCATGTAGGCTCTAAACTGAGTCCCCTTCCACTGGAGCTGTCCACCCCCCACCCCCTGACTCGGGGGGGAATAGGAACTACCACCTGAATGGACCTGGCAGGTCTGCCTGCTTTCAGAGTTGTCCAGGGGCTGCGCTGGCCTGCAGAGGTCAGAGATTGTCGTGAATGGAAGGTAGAGAGGAAACAGGAGAGGAAGCCGTTAGAGTATGGGGGAGAGGGTGTGTGACAAAGCGCCTTCAATGCCAAGCTAAGTATGTTGCAGTGGGGGAGATACGGAAGGTTCTGAGCATGAGCAAGCCAGTACGGTGGGTCGGGCAGTGGGGTGGACTCTGAAGAAAGATCACAGTGGGAGACCATGGAAGCAAAGGTCTGGCCTGAACCAGTATTGGAGGTGGTCTTCCCAGGGCCTGGCAGTAGACCAGGCCAAAGGAGCTAGGGCCCAGCTGAGGACAGCCCTGGGGTTTCCTATTGCCACCAAGACAGGTGGCAGGAAGAGAGAAGCCTGGTAGGGACTGCTCCAGGAAGGCAGACAATGTTGGACTTAGTCGTGTTGATTTAAGGCCATGATGGAATATACCAGACAGTAAATGAGGCATAAGAGCTCTACACTGGATATGGAGAAATTGAGGCTGAGAGAAATCAAAACCTCTCACTGAATAAGGCAAGAGTTAGCCCTTGAGATGGGCACGTGTCCCTTCTGAGTATCCCAGCCACCCTTGCTCACCGCCTCTGCTTTAGTGGGTGAAATGGGACCCACTAAAGCCCACACCGGCCTCTCAGCAGCCAGAAGTGCAGCTGAGGGACTTAGAGGGAAGCAAGGCCAAGCGGACACCCTTTGGGCCTTTTCCAGGTTGGTCATTACAACAGCTTCTGTTTATTGATGTCAATAATGTGCCAGGTAGTTTATATTGATTTTTGATTTTTTTTCCTAATCACCCTGAAGACCTAGCGGGGAAAGCACCATCTTTATTCCCAGTTTACAGATGGGCAAACCAGGGCTCAGAGAGGTCACCTTGCCTGAGTCACACTGCAGAGGAGAAGACTGTCTGACTTCAGGGTCTCCCCCACCACCCTTGGCCAGAGGGAGCAAAGAAAGACAGGGCAACATAAGGGAAGGCTGTGACTGCTCAGCCTCTGCTATCAGCCTCAGAAGCTACAGGGGCCAGGCAGCAGGTGACCTGGCTTTTCTGCTGTGGTGGACAGACTCCAAGATGTCCCCCCACAGCTCCTGACTCCTGCTGCCCATGCCAGTGTGTGAAGGCGCCCCTCTAGTGTGGATGGCACCTGGGGCAGCAGTGGCGGGCTGTCCCTCCCCCAACCACTTGGGTGGTGCAGGACTACCTGTCAGCAGACCTGCTTGCTCTAGGCCCCCTCCTTGCCGGCGTAACGAACTGAGTGGCCACATTGGAGCAACCCATGTGGAAGGAACTGCAAGTAGCCTCTAGGAGCAGAGGGCAGCCCGCAGGACCTGCGGCCCTTGTCAGCCCTGTGACCACTGAGCAGGGGACCTTGCCCACAGCCTGAGCAGCCGGGAAGCAGGCCCTTCCCCAGGCAGCCCTCTGGGGGTGAGCGCAGCCCAGCCAATACCCTGCAGCCTGTGTGGCCCTGAGCAGAGGCCCCTGCTGAGCATGCCTGGGCTCCAGACCCTCGAAACTGAACATCAGAGACACATGTCTTTTTAAGCTAAGCATGCAAGGACCTGTTAGTAGTAGAAAATGAGTGGCTCTGTTTTGGGAGCAGTGACTTTCTTTTCAAGAATCTGGTATGGCCTTAGAATGGGCCTGGGGCAAGGATAGAAACAGTGCAAGGAAGGAGGGAAAGGACACGTTCCAAGACCTGGTCCAACCCCAGGACCACCTGGGTACAGGGGTCTCTGCAGGGACTGCTGTCAGGCCCCACGAACTCCAACGCTAGCCATGACCGTCACTGAGCAGCCACGTGCCGCTCTCTGTCTGTCTGACTGGGACTGTCCACTGTCCTGCGGGTGATAAGTACATCCCTGCTGAGCACCTTCCTTGCCCAGTCCTGCGCAGTCAGCCCCCCAGGACCCACTGCATGGTGGCTCTCACAGGGGTACTCCATCAGGCCAGTGTCTCCCAGCCGCTGCGCCCCGCCCCCACTCTCGTGGAGCTGGGCCATCTGTGTCCTCAGGCCCCAGCCTAGAGCAGCAACATGGTGTCCCCACAAAGTGAAGCACCTGGGTTTTGCTCCGAGGGCCTCCCACATGGAGGCATGTGGTAAGTGGAGACTGTGAGCTGCTTGATTCAGGGGCTTCAGAAAAACCCACCATGGCCAGTATCCTATTCTCTTCAAATTCCCACAGTGAATCAGAATGGACTTGCACTTGCACAGACAGCTCCAAACCCCAATTTTCCTTGTTTACTGAACCAGAATCCAAAGGCTGTATGTGGGGAAAAGGAAGAGGGGCTTGGCAGTGGGGTGGAGAAAAACAAAGGAACTACCTGAAACAAACAATGAATTGACACTCCTGGGCTGGAAAAAAAAAAACAAAGCAAATACATATGCTTCCCACCACACCTGAACTGAACTCACTTCCCATTTCCAAGCCCTTGGCTTGGTTTTCCAGTCAGAAGGGAACAAGATGGTGAGAGATCTAGAGTCCACACTGCTGCCGCCCTTCCTATCACAAGGATCCAGGAGTGAGAGCGAGCAGGGGCCAGGACAAGAGGCAGGACACAGACCTCCCCAGGGCTGGGCCTTCCTCTCCTCAGTGCTGCACCCCGAGTGCAGGGCAGGGGCCCCTCTCTGGAGCCCTCTGCCTAGACACCAGCTGGCAGAGCAGTCCTGGCCCAACAAGCTCGGGGAGCTCTGGCCCTGAGCGGGGCCTGGGAGGCCCGAGGTAAGTGCTGGGTCTGCAGTAGGGGCAGCAGCATGAGATGGGGTTGCACCAATTCAGAGTCCAAAGGCCTGAGTTTGAGCGGCCCTGGTGGCGATTAACTCCGGGACCTTGAACTGATCACACAGCCCTTCTATGCCTCAGTTTCCTCATATGTGAAGAGGAGACCACCCTGCCTGCTTCCCAGAGCTATTGGGAAGATCAAAGGACCAGACTTTATGAAAACAACAAATCCTACTGGGCCAGCACAGGGATGTTACTGAGAAGCCTTGCCATTCCAATTCAGTATCCCACGAGGACCTCACTTCAGTTCTTTGAGTGGAATGAGCTATTGGAGCCCTGTCCTCTACTCTCCCTTCCACTCCAGGTGCAGAGGAGGAAAAGGAGAGGTGACCTGAGATGGTGAGTGGAACAGGAGCTGGTGGCTGGAAGCCAGGGCCAGGTGAGGGTGGGGCAGCCGGTGGCCAGGGCTGCAGGAAGACAAGGCTGGGTTAATGAAGTATGGATTGACTGGACCGGGAGCTGATTAGCTCTGGCACTGGGCTTTTCCTGAGCAGAGGCAGAAGAATCAATGCTAATCCCTTGATCCATGTAGGGGTTCCTGCCAGTCTCTCGGACAAATCCGTTCTCCCTTCCACAGGGGAGCTGGAGCTGCAGCCTGGTCCAGCATCCATTGCCCATCTTCTTTTAAATTTCCCCTCTTCTGCCTCCTGTCGCCGTGTCCCTGCTCCCATGCCCAGTCCCCCACCCATCTTCACTTTTCTTGGGCCCAAACTTGGTCTCAGCCAGCCTGGGGAGAGTAGGGCACTCAGAGGACAGAGGCCAGCTTTCTTCCTTCACATGTGCAGTAGAAGGTCCTTGAACCAGCCTCTTGCTGATCCCGTCATCCACTTAGCACATAGACCATTTTCCACGTCAGCCGCCAGGTACCCAAACAGGCATCTGTGAACATGGAAAGGTGGCTCTCCCCTCTGGTGCCCCACCCTTGCTGACACAGGGGGAGCCACGTGCTGGCCCAGAGTCCACGGCTCCCTAATATCTGCTCCCAGCCTGTTTTCAGAAGTCATGCTGGTGGTCCTCACTGCGGAATATTATAGAAGCCATGAAACGTGGGCAGGAAAGAAAGAAATGTGTTGTTTCTATACAAACTAAGCTGAACATTCAAAAGACTCCAGAAGGTGAGTCTGGAAAAAATTTCTTCAAATTAGGTGCAGATTGGTGGGAAAAGTTAAACAAATTCTAAGGGTTACCACACTCAGATTGCACTCCCAGGGCCCTTCAGGTATTGGATCACCGGCGGCAGTGCGCTGAGGCACTGATAATGCCGAAAATGCCAGGCAGAGCTGCCCTGCTGACTGTGAGCCTGAGAACAGGCTGAGGATCGGCCTGGAGAGAGTGGAGGTGCCGAAAGTGAGCCGGTGATGATGGTCTATGTCTGGGAGACATGGCTTCGTATTGTGCCACACTGGGGAATATTGTGTACTGGACTCTCTTGCCTTTTTAAATGCTGCTTAACTTGAAACATGCATCACATGGATGGGTCATTTTGAAAGATTCTTCACTTTAAGACTCCTTTGGCTAATCAACTAACTTTGAGTAACATGGCTTTGTCATCTGTCAGAGATAAGAGTCTTAGATGGCTTCTGAGCTAGTTTGTAACTGACCTTTGTCACACACACACATGAGCATGCATGCACACACATATTCAGTCTTTGCACAATTAGTCCTCATCATTCATCAGCCGGAGCTGTGTAAGTACCCCCTGCCCTCCGGGCTTGGGGGTACAGGAAAGCAGGCCTTGGCCCCTCTCCCGGGCTGCTGCACTGCCCATGGAATCTAACACACTGCCTGCCCACTGCAGATGCTGAATTATACTTGTTGAATGGAATTAAATAAGCCGCCTTCTCAGGACCTAGGGGCATTGATGAGGTGTCTGTTTGAGCACCTGTGGACTCAGTAGAAAGCCTTTCCTTGCATTTGGAATTGTCCAGCTTTGAAGCCCACCTCCCAGCCAGCCCTGCCTCCCCAGGCCCAGCCTCTCCCATCAGCCTGACTGGCTCTGTCCCAGCCTCGGACACATCAGGGCCTTCCAGCTGGGTCCAGACACTTCCTAGTTCCCATGCACAGCTCATGGCACCCTAAAACCCTTAGATTCCTATAAATAGGTCTTTCCAGATGGCCAATTTCCCTGAGTAATTGACCCTCAAATTATGACTGAGTTCCATGGAAAGCTGTTACTTCACCATCTTGCCTTGATTTTGTCCTTCAGTGTCTACCTGGTCCCTACTTTTCTCTCACAGAACATTTCTTCATCCTTACAGAGCCCTAGCTGTTACATAACTGAAAATTCATTCAAACTCTTCCAAACCAGCCTCCATATTTAAAGAAGGTGTAGGCCAAAGAGGACAAACAGTGGGTCCCCACTCCCCAGTGGGGAGCTGACCAAAACACTGTCCAGGCCACTTCCTCCCTTTTCCCTACCACTGCCTCCCAGTACTCTGTTCCTGTCTCCATATAACCATACTGGGCTTCTCCTCACATGATCCACCCACTGTGTAGCCTTCCTCTGTGTCCAACAGAGGCATCTAAGAGCACCGGGTAGGTGGAAGTGCTTCCTCATGTCCCCACTTGTTCAGGGACAAATGACATGAGTGACCATAGTAGACCCTGGATACTCACACTCATTCATGCCGCCTATGTAGTTTGCTTCAGCCACACCTGGCTGCCTCCACCTGACTCGCTCAAACAGCTCATGCTGCCTGCCCTTGCCCCTGTCCATCTCCTGGCTTCCAGGTGTGGCCAAGCCCCTCCTCCATCTTGGTGTTGACTCTCCTGCCTGCTACCACCAAAGGCCCAGGGCAATTTGGGGTCTGTGGCAGATTCAGCCCGAGGGCTGACCCTGTGACCACAGATAAGCTGCTGCCTGTGCTCCCAAGCCCAGGCAGAGGAAAAGGGATATGGTGAGCTAGGCATCCTTGCAGCCTCATCTCAGACTTGGACCTCAAATCTGAGGTTGGGACAGGTATAGCCTCCCCTAGCTGCCCCCTTTCCAGGCCCTCCAGCTCCAGGCCTCCAGGCCCAGGCCCCATTTCCCACAAACCCACCCCTGTGGCCAGCTGGCTTTCTTTAAGACTGGGGCCTCTCCCTGTTCTGCTTAATAACTGCCTGGTAATTAGCTGCACGATTTTGCTACTATGCTTATAATAGCCTCCATTAAAGTTACGGGATTTTCAAGCCGTAATGACTTCCAGAGTAATTAATGCACAACTGGGTTTATTGCTAAGTTTATTTTTAGAGTTTTTCTCCCTCATCCCCCCTCCCTTTCCTTTCATGGATATCTTGACCAAAGAGACAATCGGGACAGAACTGTCTCTCCACGGCCCCCTTGCAGCCTTGTCCCTGTCTTTCCCCTTCCCTGCTGTTGCTCCCCCTGTCTCTAAGAAGGTGCTGGGACTGCGTAGAGGTGGGTGGCTCTGTGTCAGGGCCTGTATGTGTCCCTATGCTCACCCTGTGCCTGACCAGGGTTGGGCACTCTGGGGCCTGGAACCTCCCGCCCCACGCACCTGATTGCAGCACAGGACCAAAGGGCCTGGATTTACATCCGGCTCCACCATGTCTTGTCTGTGACCTCAGGCAAGCCACTGGTCCTTGCTGGCCTTGATGAACTCCACTTGAAATCCACCCAGGGTTGTCATGATACTGAACATGGACTGGGGAGTGTTGTCTTTGGACACCACAGGTGCTCCCTAGCACCTACCATTACTAACCACAGCCCAGCAGACAAGCAGGAGGTTGAGCAGTGCCAGCGGTAGAAGGTGTAGAATAAAGGGGGTGCTTGGAGAGAAAGTGAAGGCAGCCAAGTGAGTGCGCAACAGATAGCAAGCTGGATGTGCGCAAAGCTCACCTTGCCGTTGCTTTCTCCATCCAGCACTTAGAACCCTCCCCAAGATGAGGGACATTTGAAAAAGCCAGGGTCCACCAAGAACCCAGAGGAAATCTCTAAGCCAGGCCTAAGATCAGGCAGCCAAACTGAGGCTTCAATCAGCTCTTTGCAGCCCCATCGGTGGTCTTGGAGTAGGAGTATGGGACTGGGACTAGGGGCGTGGCATAAGGCTACTCCACTCATTGCATCCAGCACATGAGACCCAAATGGGCATCCTGGAGTGGACACTGGGCTCTGTCACCTACTGGGGCCATGGAAGAGGAGTTTGTAGGAGACACAGCATACATACCCCAGCATTATTCTCCCTGCTCTGTATGCCCAGTGTTGGTCTTTGCCTGGATACTTCAACCCCACCAGGACTTTCATTTTTTTAAGTAGATGAGGGATGGCCTGTTCACATCTGCCTACCAGGAGACTGGAGGCAGAGCAGGGCTGTGGCAGTGGGCAGCACAGAGGGGCTAGGGGCATGCTGGGGACCCAGGGGCCACCATGCTCTTTCCTGGAAGACAGTGCCTGGTTCTTTCACAAAATGTAGAACTATTTGGTAAGCAGGGGCCAACCAGGAGGGGAACACACTGTCTCCAAATGTGGTGACCAAAACTGTCCTCCTCCATAGCTCTCGGCCCTGCCAGAGACGGAGAGCACAAGCAGCCTGGGGCCGCAGCAGGCAGCTGGCCTCTGAGGACCGTCACACTGGCACATGCATTGTGTGCAGTGTTCAGTATGGAAATAGGAGGAAGGAGAACATGACGTGACATTTTCCACGGTGGTCATGGGGCCCTGTGCCTCCTCTCCCTGTCACACGAGAGAACAAGCCCCCAAGGAGAAAGCTGCCAGGGACCCTCTGCTGATCTGAGGCCACCTGAGCAGACTTGACGTCCTCACAAGAGGGTACCTTTCCTGGGGCCCTACTGCCGCCGTTTCGTGTACTATATCTCCCAGGATATGGCTGTCCCCTGCCACATCACCTCTTCTCCTTGCTGACACCCAGCACCAAGCCCAGGCTCTGCCCGTGCAGAGCAGGTGTCCCACAGAAATTTCCTGTTGACATTGACAAGGGGAGGGCCCTTGCAGTGTTGCTTCTCAGGGCCTGTCCCCAAACATCTCTTGTTTGCCCTCAAAGGACTCACCCCAATGCTGACCCCTTTATCCAGGCTGTGAAAAAAATCACCTGGGCTCAAACATGTGGACAGTCCAGGCCTGAGCACACGGCATATACCAGGTGCATCAGGTGCCAGTCTAAGGGTTTTATGGGCACTGACTTATTTAAGTCTCAGAATCACCTTGTAAAGTAGCTACTGATAGTACCCCACTTCATGGATTAGGAAACTGAGGCACAGAGAGTTGTAACTTGGCAAAAAAAAAAAAGAAAGAAAGAAAGAAAGAAACTATAGCTTGCTGGTGGCAAAGTAGGTGTTTGAGCCAAGGCAGGTGTATCTGAAGTCTGTGCCCTTGACCTCTGCACCCTGCCGAACCCACAGGGTATGGCAGTGCCCCATCCCCATTTCTGCAGGGAACAGAGGCTCCCCCTCCCAGGCAGGCAGGCAGGCAGGCAGGAGAGGTCCTTGGGGAGATGGAGGTCCAGGCTCTATTGGGAAACCCGAGCCGGGCCTGGCCCTGCCAGATGCCAGCCCCCACCCAGGTCTCTGGCCATCCTCTTCTGCTCTCTCTTACAGGTACACGCTTCGCAGGGTTCCTGACTGAGCACAAGAACAGCCACCCCTTCTCACACTCTGGCCAGGCTGGACTCTGCAAACCTGCTTCCGCAATGGGTGGGTTGTGAGCACTGGTAAGACCTGCTAGCCAGCATTCGGCTTCTGTGCTGTCCTGTGTCTGGCCTGTGCGGCCCATTCCTGTTCTTTTCTCCCCTGTGCTTGTCACGGTGCTGCCACCACCTCTGGGGCCGTCCCTTTCCCGACCTTGCTGCTGCTCAGGTCACGAGGAGCTGTGGGCCCAGCCAGCCTTGGAGATGCCGAAAAGACGGGACATCCTCGCAATTGTCCTCATTGTGCTGCCCTGGACGCTGCTTGTCACCGTGTGGCACCAGAGCACCATCGCACCTCTGCTCACTGCACACAAGGGTGAGCCACACCCCTGGCCCCGCCCAGCCCTGGCAGGTGTCCATGGTAAGAGTGAGACAGACAGTGCCAATGGAGTTATTTTCATCTCCAGGCAGCTGGGAGGAGGCCTAAGGATGAGCCAGGCTAATGACCTGGCCCTTTTAGGGGTCTTGGCCCCTTTGGGAATGTGATGAATGCTACCTGGTGCCCCTCACTTGCACAGAGATATATGTGCATGACTCTGCGTCCAGTTCCAGGACGTGCAGAGACAGGGAGCACTCACAGCAGTGGGGAGGGATGAATGAAGAGCATCCTTGGCCTGTGTTGTGTTTTAAACTCTTGCAAGGAGAGAACATTAGTTGCCCCTCTTTTCCTGGTTAGGCAGCCCTGATCTAGTCCGACCTAGTGAAAATAGGCGTGGCCAGAGGAAACACCCCATGAAGCACTGGTGGGAGAATGGGGCTGAGTCCCCAGCTTCCCCCTCCACAAAATACCTTTCCCTCTGATCTCAGGGGTCCTCACACCCCAGAACCTTCCACTTGCCCCACATCTGACCTGCCTCCTCAGGCCTGATTCTTCAGTCATGCTCCTCTCCCTTCTGTGCTCCACACACCCGCAGACTCGATACTCCAGGGCAGCGATTCTCCTCTGGACCGGAGCACAGGATGGCACTAGGAGCGTGATATACATGAAGACTCCCAGGCCCATCTCAGCGAGGGAGGCAACCAGGGCCCCGGGTAGGGCCTGGGAACCCACATGTAGCCATGACCCTGGGTGACTGGGATGCAGACAGTAGCCAAGAATCACAGCCTGAAGCTGGGCTGCCCCACACGGTTCACATCTGGCCCTGCTCAGTCCCAGCAGTTCCCAAAGCTTCTGTAAGGGAGGGCCAAGCTGAACCTCACTAACTTCCTGCTACCAAATGCTGGGCCCTTAGAGCCTGTCCTCCTGGCAGTTACCCTCTCCTCCCAAGGCCAACATCTCTCTTTGGTGCCTGTCACTTCAGAAACGATGCTCTTCTACAACTACATCACCCTAGAGGCATCAAAACTACCACGCATTAAGTGACATGACATCACGTGGCTTCCGTTCTTGGAATGGAGCTCTAGGGCCAGAGATGTCGGGCTGTTTTGCTAAGCACCGATCTCACCACCTGCAGATGAGGAACTGGCCTCCTATCTCCACAGAATATGCCAAGAGGGACGAAGGAAAGTTGGAGTGAAATAAAGTTACGGATGCGGGGAGGCCTTCATTACTCTAAGGTCACAGAAACCGTGAGGCCAGCAGGAGGGGCTGAGTTCCAGCTGTGGCTGAGTCTGGGGCACAGCAGACTTTCCCATGGTATAGATCTCCCTGTTTGGGAGGACTCGCGTGGCAGAAGGAGGCAAAAAGTAGCTCTAAATCTCATTCCCGGGTCTCAGCTTTCAAAACTTGACCGACTGCAGGATAGAGCAGTCCTTACATAGCTTGGTCAGAATCTCACTCATCCCTCTTTCCTTAAACTTGTTCTCTTTTCACAGTTTAACCTAAAACTCCTCCAAAAGTAACCTTTGACCAACTGCCTCCCTGCCAGTCTCCCACCCCTGCCCTCACAGGCCTGACATCGTATCCAGGCCTGCAGAATGGGCTCCCAGCTTTTGCCGTGTGCGCTGTTGCTCCATTAGCCCATGCGAACTCCCTAATTGCTGTGAGCAGGTCTTCTTCTGGGTTCATCTGGATCTCCTCCCAGAGCCCAGGGTCAGACCTCACATAAGCACCCTACACACCCCCCTGTGCTAATGACAGTGGTGGGAAGGAGGGGAAGTGACAGAATTGGCTAATTCACAGCATCCTTCCCAGGGCCACACATCAGCCCTTTCAAGTGATTGCTCATTTCGTCCTCTCCATAGTTGCATGAAGCCACAAGGAAGTAGGGCCAGCTACTGTCCTCCTTCTCTACATGAGGGAAGTACAGGAACTGCCTCGCAGTGTTCTGACACCTTCACTGGTATGGACTCCGTAATCCAGGGTGTAACTCCGTAAAGTAGGTGCTATGGTTAGCTCCATATCACAGTCGCCCAGACTGAGAAACCAGAAGCTAAGTGACGGAATGGGACAGCAACCGTGCCCAGGCACGAACATTCTGACCATCATCACCCCCTGCTGAGATGGGATGAGAGCAGTGAGGGCCTCACAGTTGTTCAAACGGAAAGACATAGTGAGGAGAGGAGGGGCTCGTTAAGAACATGACCACCAACGGCCCTGATTTCTCCTCCTGATGAACTACCAGCGTCACTAAAGGGGAAAATGTCCAGGACATAAGGAAAAGCTTGGTCACTGGAGTGGGCTGCCATGGTGCCTGGAGGTATTCCACCAGAGGCCAGGCTTCTGCCAGTTTTCACACAATGTCCCTGGACAGATAGAGGTAAACATTAGCTGGAGGTGGGACAGCTGGGGTCAGTGGGACAGTTAGCTCCAAAGATGGTTGAATGAGTGTTTCCAGAAAGTGAAGATTAGGAGGTGGACACCCAACCAACAGAAGAGCTAGAACAGGTCTCCTCCCATCCTCTGTGTATACAAAATGCAGGAACATCTGAAATCAGGAAGGGTGGGTTCTGGATTCAAAATTATCTTGAACACTTTGGACAAAACCCAGAATAAAATATAGTAGTTAAGTATTAAATTCTGCGTGGAGACGCAAAGGATAGATTGCATAAGGCCAGTGGGGAAGAAGCCCTATTTGACTAGAGGGTTTGTGAGAAATCAGGAAGAGGAACCTCACACTCAGCGTCCACAGTGCACTTACACCATCAAAGCACTCACCCTGCTCCTGGGCACTGTGGTGTTTACTCCATAAGGTGGCAGTGCCAGGGTGCAGTGGCAGTGTGGTCAGTGCTGGCCAGGTGAGGAGGCCACCAGGGTGGTGAGGGTCAGATACTTACTCACATAAAACCCAACACATTTAGGAAAGGAAGGGGCAGTCTTGGAGTCTGGTCCACTGCGGACAGCCACAGGGCTGTCAAGCAGAAGGAGGCAGAGGTCACCTCTGCTGCCTGGGGAGTCAGAACTAGGAAAATGCCAGAGAATTTCAGGATGCTACCATTACCATCAGCTCTGACAGACAGAGCCCCAGGCAGGGATCTGATGGCCTACCTGAAGAGAAGCGGAGGGCAGGTTTGTGTGGCAGGGTGGGTGGGGCATCCTGCCCATTGCCTGAACCCAGGGCCAGCTCGCGTGCCTACATGCCTGTCTCCCACCCCCACAGATGAAGGCAGTGACCTCAGGCGCGCTGCCCCCCAAGGAGTGGACCCCAGGGAATACTGCATGTCCGACCGTGACATCGTGGAAGTGGTGCGCACCGAGTATGTGTACACGCGGCCCCCGCCCTGGTCCGACACGCTGCCCACCATCCACGTGGTGACGCCCACCTACAGCCGCCCAGTGCAGAAGGCGGAGCTGACGCGGCTGGCCAACACACTGCTGCATGTGCCCAACCTGCACTGGCTGGTGGTGGAGGACGCGCCCCGCCGCACGCAGCTGACGGCGCGCCTACTGCGTGACACTGGCCTCAACTACACGCATCTGCACGTGGAGACACCCCGCAACTACAAGTTGCGTGGCGACGCCCGCGACCCACGCATCCCGCGCGGCACCATGCAGCGCAACCTGGCACTGCGCTGGCTGCGGGAGACCTTCCCCCGAAACTCCAGCCAGCCTGGCGTGGTGTACTTCGCTGACGACGACAACACCTACAGTTTGGAGCTCTTTGAGGAGGTGTGGACCAGACAGAAAGCAGGGCAGGGGTGCTCTGGTGTGGGAAATGAAGAGGCTCCCTCGGAGGTGGCCCTGATTGCCAGAAGGGTCCCTTTGGGTAGGGATGCAGGGGGAACAGGTGCAGGAGGGGCTGCAGGCTGGAGTGGGTGGAGACTGCAGGGAACGGAGTAGGGATGGGAAGGCTGGCTGTTAGCCTCAGCATTCCCCAGCATTAAAGGGAATGGAGGAGTGCTGGAGCTGCTAGACCACAGTGCTGCAGTGGAGAGGAGGCATTGTCTGAATGAAGTGTGGACCAGTTTCAGGGTCCTTGGGGTTGGAGGGCCATGACCTTTGGGGGAGGGGAGAGGGAGGGGTCAAACTCTAAATTAGGAAGACAGGTTTGCAGCAAGGAAGAAAGTGGCACGTGGAGAGGAGGGAAGAACAGTTGGCTTCAGAGGCCATGTTCCTTCATAGTTGCCCACCACAGGGACAAGTCTGGAGACAGACCCAGCTCGAGTCCCCTGACATGGCTTCAGACAGCCCATGAGCCTGGCGTCAATTGATGTCACCGCCCATGGGATTGGGCATCAGTCCCTCTCAGCAGCCCCAGGTGTCCTGACTCTGAGTTCCCCTTGTAGATGCGCAGCACCAGGAGGGTGTCCGTGTGGCCTGTCGCCTTCGTCGGCGGCCTTCGGTACGAAGCCCCACGGGTCAACGGGGCAGGGAAGGTGGTCGGCTGGAAGACAGTGTTTGACCCCCACCGACCGTTTGCAATAGACATGGCTGGATTTGCGGTCAACCTTCGGCTCATTCTACAGCGAAGCCAGGCCTACTTCAAGCTTCGTGGCGTGAAAGGAGGCTATCAGGAAAGCAGCCTCCTCCGAGAGCTTGTCACCCTTAATGACCTGGAGCCCAAGGCAGCCAACTGCACCAAGGTAGGCCCTCAGCAGAACTAACAGCTGCAATGCAAGTGCTTCCAAGCCCATCCAAATCCTCCCTGCAAATCAGGGAGCAGGAAAGAAAGGCCTCAAAACAGCCCCGCAAAAAGCGGGCCCAGAAACATGTCTTCCTATAACCCCAGCCAGGAAGGCAGTTTAGTTTGTCAGCTGTCCGGCAGCCACACTAAAGTCAAGCAGGGAAATGGAGAGGTGGCAATCAGTGATGCAGAGTCAAGGATTGTGTTGCCTCCCTCTAAAGAGCTGGTCTCCACAACCTCCCTGCCAAGCACACATGCACGTGTGCACACACGTGGACACATACACGCATGTGCACACTGTGACTAGTTTGAGCTTCTCCAGCTAGGGCCTAGGCCATCATTTGGCTAAGCTGAAGGCTCCTGAACAACTTTCCCCCTGTCTAGAGAGACCCATTAAGAAATGCAGGGGAGGCTGAGAAGCAAGAGAAAATCTTCAGGTTTATTTGCCTATTTTTCTATAGCTGTAGACTTTCTGTTTCCAACAGCTATTTTGAATGCATCACACATGCAAAATAGCTAGAGTGAGGTGGTAGGTAGAAATTAAGAACAATGGAGAAAATCTAGATGGAACAAGGCCAGAATGGGAGGCTTAGGGGAAATACTTGCAGAGTGTGAGGGGGAGGAGGAGGTGGTGGGGTGAGGTTGGGGGCCTACTCCACATTGTTTCATGTCTGGGCACACAGATCCTAGTGTGGCACACGCGGACAGAGAAACCAGTGCTGGTGAATGAGGGGAAGAAAGGCTTCACTGACCCCACTGTGGAGATCTGAGCCCAGGATACAGGTATGGGGGGACGAGGGCAGTGATGCATGGGGCAGGGGGTGCCACATTTGGACACAGAATAAATCTGCCAAGACTTTTCCTCTTGGTCTTTAATTGTGGGAGGACAGGCAGGGAAATGCCAGCGAGAATGGAAGAGGCACAGCGAAGTCCCCTTCCCATGGCACTGTCCGGAAATTAACAGGAGCCAACCTCCCCCACAGCTGGGTCCTTCTGCCACAGTGTCAGAAGGCCTCTCTTTCCAGACCTCGCCTGATGACCACCATTATTCTGGCCACAGCACCTGCCCCGTTGCAAGGCACTGCTGTGTGCTCTCTTAGGCCATCTTGCGCTATGGATTACTCTTTGGTCATGCTGCTGTGACAAGGACCCTCACTCACTGCTTCCACCTCATCTAACAAGTCCATGAGTCTCTCAGCAATAACAGTGTAGTGCAGTGGTCCAAGCCGGAGCCCAGAGCCTGGGTCAGCCCCTGGCCTGCCACTTTTCCCTGTTTGACCTTTCTTTTTCTAGACTTCAATTTCTTGTCTGTAAAACGGGTTGTTGGGGGTACCAAGAACAGTCTCTAGCACATAATAAGTCCTACATAAGTGTTGCTGTTGTTGTTTCATTTTTAAAACCCTCTATTAAAGCGGGGCATGGGACCTGTCTACATTTTAGAGGTAAAGAAATGATGCTCAGAAAAGCTAATGAATGAAATGAATTGTGCCAAGAAATTGGCAAAGCCAGGAATGTCCTCTGGGGATTTCCATGATGTCATTGCAGAGGTGGGAGCTGAGCCAGTGGGACACACCTGAACTCTAGCCCTGGAGTTCAGTGGCAGCTTCTGTGTCACCTTTGCAAGTGCCCTGCCCACCAGGGACCCCAGGATGTCAGTCTGCCTGTTTTATCCCCTGAACTTAACAAATTGGCTGGGCCAGTGCCACTGAGATCCATCAGTGCAGAGCCACATCCCCTGCCACCCCCCTCACAAGGTCCCTGGAGGAGCCTGCCCCCCTCAGTGTTGTGCTCTGTGCAGCTCCGCCATGAACCCTGTTGGGGGATAAAAGGCTTGAGTAGCTTGGTCAAACTGGCCCCTCAGGCACCTGCCTCATCCATTGCTCCTCCCTCCTTCACAGGAGCCTCTTCTCAGACCCTGCTCCTGGCCTTCCATCCTCTCCCCATGGCTGACGGCCCCTCCAAGGCAAACTCCAAAGGAATGGCCAGCACCCTCTTTTCTATGCTGGGGCTTCAGAGAGAGCCCAGCCTAATGCCAGGACAAAGGACGGAGAACTTAAAGCACAGAAATCCCAGACATGCTGTTCTTTCCCATCCAGCGTGCCCAGGGCCCAGCTGCTAGCCCCAACCCCAGACCAGCACGCCGGTGCCCCAGCATACCTCCCCAGAGCTTCCTGAATCAACAGGCCTGCAGGAGCAGATGCACGGGGTTCACCCAAGCCCCAGAGTGATGCTAGCCTGGGAGGGAGATGAAAAGATTCAGCAGTCAAGTGGAGGGTGCACCCCCCCACACCCTGGCTCCCTGCTCCTGGTTCCTGGCATCTAGCATGGCCTCACAGGGCAGCCAGTCAGAGAATTCTGAAGACCAGAGAGCAGGCCCTGCCCGGGTATCAGGAGCCCGACCCCTCCTCGGAGAGCTGCTCCCAAGTACATGTGCCTCTGTGGCTTTCCTCTCGTTCCTGTTCTGTCTTTGATCCCAACAGGCAACCAGCCCTGTGTGAGGGGAGCCTGGGCCTGCCAGCAGGCTCCCTCTGTACCTCAGGCTGTGGTGGGAGAAGAGCCCCTTCCTCTGGCCCATGCCCCTCAAGCCTGCTCCTTGCAGCACAGAGAAGCAGGTGGGACCTTGAGCCAGCATAGGTCACACACTGACCTGGACTAAGACAATATGGGCCCCTGTCCCCACACTGCCACCCCCACTGTCCACTGAGCTGCAGGGCCCTTACTTGGGCCAGGACAGGAGGGCAGGAGCCCTCTTCCTGAAGCCCCTGAGAACCACAGACCTCAGTGGCCCAAGTGAGCAGGGGTATGAGAGACAGAAAGAGGAGGGAGGGTGAGGCGAGTCCAAGACACCTTCTGCCCCTGGTGAGGGGGCAGGGGGATTTTGCATTGGCCAAGGGATTGATGAAAAAAAGGCAGAGATCATCTGGGCACTGAGCTGCAAGGAGACCTGAGCACATGCTACTTTGGAGATCACTCTATTTTAAACACTAAACGGGAAAGAAAATCTCACTTCTCCCTAAGTGGGGAGCGTGCAGAGAGAGCCCGCCTCAGGTCCAGCTGCACCCCTTCCTCCCCAAAGAACAATGCATGTGCTGGCCACTCCCTTCCACCAGGGGGAGATGGTGTCCGCTTCCCCAGCCACCAGAGAGGCCCCTGGCTTTCCGACTGGGAACAGGGCCCTCTGGTGGCTGTCTCACTCATGCTCCTGAAAGTTGGAAGCACAATTTTCCTCCCACATGGAGGAAAAGGGAAGGCCTGAGCCTACTGAAGGTGTTTATTTTTAACTGCTAACAGTACCCACTTCATTAAACTCACAGGACCAGTCTGAGGACCACTTGAGAACCCACTCCTGGGTGGGTGGGGAATAGGACTTAGTCCTGCAACCCGAACATTGAAAAAGTAGCATCGGCTGCCTGTTTTGAAACGGACTGAACTCTCCACAGTAGTCATGAACCCTTCTGCTGGGGTCATATCCCTGACACCCCTGAGCCACCTTGCAGGACACTCCCCAGCCTCTGCCATTTCCAGTGTTGCTTTGGAAACCCAGCCCTCAGAATCAAGCGGTATGGCATGGTAGAGAAGGGAGGAGGTGGGCCCTGGACAGCCACCCAGTGAGCGAATTCAGGCCCAGGCTCCATGGCCTCCTCACTGAGCCCAGCCCTGAATGTCCAGCTGAGCTTGGCTGCTCTTAGGCAAACTTCTCAGTCAGAGTAGGGTGGCGGCATGGGGTGCTCAGGGCTCATTTTCAGAAAATTGATAATGAACAAAATGAAGTATTTTCTCTATTATATTTTGGGGAGCAGATGCTACTTGTTTTTGCCCAATATCCTCTTCTAGCTGCATGTTATTTATTTATAATTATAACCCTGGTAGACGGCAGCTCTCATCTTTGCTGGGAATGAGTGTGTTAGAAATCAGAAATGGGTCAGTGACAGCTACTCGTTTTCCAGTTCGGTATGTTCCCTGCTCACCACATGGAGGAGTGAAGCGGGGGGCGATGAGTCTCAGACAGAGACAGGGGCAGGTGGAGCCATGCAGCTGCACCATCCGGTCTGTTTCCATTTAATTGTATTTAATTTGTTTCCAAAATTAAAAGTCAAATATGGTTTTTAACAATCCTAATCTTCCTCATCCCTGCTTCATTTTATTCCCTTTCATTGCTTTAACCCTCCACCAAACATTTATCTGTCAGATGCCCCTGGGAACAGGCTTTATTCCGGGAGCCAGCACGCAGCGGTGAAAACCCGAAGCACTGGTCTTCATGGAGCTTACCTTCTCCCGAGAGGATGTGAATGGACAGCAAACAATCTATAGTGTTTCGGTTGTGATCTGGTCTGGGGACAAGAATGAGGCTCGAGGGGGCGGGGATACAGAGGAAAGCTGTGGAGAGGACCTGGTCCCAGCCTGCACAGGGCCCTCAGAAAGGCCTCCCTGATAAGGTGACACAGAACGGCAGCATCAGACATGCTGTTATCTGGGCAGGGCACCCCAGAGAGCAAAACTCTCTGCCTGGTGGGAAGGTGCTTAGCATGTGTGAAAACCAGCAAAAATGCCAGTGTGATGGCAGCTGACTTGGGAGGGAGGGTGGTCAGTGGGAGGAGATGGGAGGGGCATGGGAGGAAGGGAGGCCCAGAATGTGTTGGTTGGTGCTGGGAACCTGGGTAAAGGTGTGGCTTCTGTGAGTGAAAAGGAAGCTGCTAGAGGGTTTGGAGCAGAGAAGGGACATGATCTAACTGGCCTTTTGGAAGAACTCCTCTACTTTCAGTGCTGACAGTAAACAGAGAGAGGGTGAGGGCAGGCTGGGTGGGGGGCTCTGCACTAAGCAGGCACAGTGAGCTGAAGGAAAGTGCTAGCTTTGGGGCAGAGAGCCATGGTCAAGCTCTACATGTGTTTAAGAGGGGCAGCCTATCTGGGGAGGGGCTGGAGGGACAGCTGCCAGGGTCTCTGTGCTGAGTCCCTCTCCCACACCACCCACAGATTCCATCTTTCCTGGGTCAAGTACTCCTGTCCACAAGGCATCAGTCTAGGACCGTGAACTAGCCCCACCCGACACTGTGGGGCCCCACCCTGTTGAGTGGAAGAGTCTTTTGGCTGTGGCAAGCCTGGCTCCTGGGGCACATTCTCAGGGAAGTCCAGACAGACCCAGGGTGGCAAAGGTGACAAGGAAAGACTGAGCTATGTGGCTCAGGACAGGGGCCATTTCTCCTTTGCTCACCCAACTAGCACAGAGCCATCCCTTCCCATGGCCAAATCTTCATCCGTTTCAGGCTGATGAACTCTGTTGGCATCACTGTGACGTTTTCCTGAGATCCCATCCCACCACACAGGTGCACAGGTCCCAAGCAGGTGGTAGATGGCCTTGGTGAGCCCTG
Source organism: Anoura caudifer (assembly GCA_004027475.1). Taxonomy (NCBI): domain Eukaryota; kingdom Metazoa; phylum Chordata; class Mammalia; order Chiroptera; family Phyllostomidae; genus Anoura; species Anoura caudifer. The sequence goes on from PVKU01001383.1 coordinate 173,480, forward strand.
AGACATTACCTCAGATCCAGCACTGGAACCAAGTATGAATCTGTATCAACCTGGTGAACACCTCTCGCCCCCTATGTGGTGACCACTGAGAACCTAACCTCATGCAAGTCACTGCCAAGGGCTTAGTGACTGAGCCTAATAGGCAGCCTGACCAGTGACCTGCCCCAGACTCAGTGCTGGTGGAAGCCGGCCTTGGTGTGCAGCATGGCTCCTCCCATAATCACTCAGGCTCAGCAGAAGCAACCACAAACTTGACTGCTTTGTAGCTACAAACAGGTGGCCCAGGGCTGGTCATAGGCAGCACCTGACGGAGTCTCTCCCAAGAGGCCCCAGAACCAACACACTTGATGACAGGCTCAGGCTCACACCAGAGCATGACCTCGTTAGCTCCACAGGCAGAACAACCAAAGGGGGCCTCGGTGGGCACCAGGCCCTGCTGAGGTGAATTCCGCCTCCTGGTGCCAGCCCCGCACAGCAGCTCACACGCTGTGGTTGATTCAGTCCCCACATGCAGTCCCATGCATGGATGCGCCAACAGAAATCAAGACAAAATGACAATGGGGGGCTCACATGACCCACACAAGGGACATTCCTGGAGCACGTTGCTCAGGTGATCAGGGAGATTGTGCCACTGAGCCCCAGAAGACACCCACTACATAAGGCTACCACACCAAGAGTGGAAGACATAGCAGATCTATCTAATACCAGAAACAGATACAGAGAATCAGCCAAAATATGGAAAATTGCCTCAAATAAAAGGACAGGAGAAATCTCCAGAAAAAGAACTAGATGGAGTGGAGGCAGACAATTTACCAAATACAGAGTTCAAAACCTGTTTGTAAGGATGTTCAAGGAAGATGGGGGGAGAGGGGATGAATTCAGTGAGAATTTAAAGAAAGGGATAGGAAGCATAAAAGAGGACATAGAAACCGCAAAAAATAACCAGTCAGAAATGAAGAACAGAATGTCTGAAATGAAGAATACACCAGAAGGGATCAACAAGTTAAGTGAAGCAGAGGATCAAATCAGTGATTTAGAAAACAGGGTCATGGAAAACTCACAACGAGAGCAGTGAAAAGAAAAAAAAAAAGAATATTTTAAGATGAGGATAGTTTCAGGGACCTCTGGGACAATATCAAGCATAACAACATTCACATCATAGGGTTACCAGAAGGAGAAAAGAGAAAGTAAGGGACTGAGATCCTATTTGAAGAAATAACAACTGAAATAATTTCCCAAACCTGGTGAAGGAAAAGGACACACAAGTTTGGGAAGCATAGAGAGTTCCCCAAAAGATCAACCCAAGGAAGCCCACACCAAGATACTTAATATTTGAAATTACAAAGGTTAAAGACAGAGAAGCTTAAAAGCAGCAAGAGAAAGACAGCTGTTTACCAACAAGGGAGCTCCCATAAGACTGTCAACTGATTTTTCAACAGAAACATTTCAGGTCAGAAGGAACTGGCATGGATTATTCAAAGTGATGCAAAGCAGGGACCACTGCAACTATGACCACTCTACCCAGCAAAGCTGTCATTTAAAACTGGAGGACAAATAGAGACCTTCTTAACAAGAAATGCTAAAGGAGCTCATTACTGCCAAACCAGTATTACAAAGAATGTTAAAGGGTAGTCTTTAAGAAGAAAAAAGAAGGAACATAATTATAAAGAATATAATGGCAATAAATACATGCCTATCAATAATCACTTCAAATATAAATGCCATAAATACTCTAATCAAAATACATAGGGTGGCTGAAAGAATAAGAAAAGAAGACCCATATATATATGCTGTCTACAAGAGACTCATCTCAGAATGAAAGACACACACAGACTGAAAGTAAAGAGATGCAAAAAGATATTTCGTAGAAATGGAAATGAAAAAAAAAAGCTGGAGAAGCAATACTAGTATCAGACAAAATAGACCTTAAAACAAAGCTATAATAAGGACAAAGAAAGACACTACATAATGAAAAAAGGATCAATCCAACAAGAGAATATAACCCTTGTAACATAGAGGTTCCCAACATAGAAGCACCTCAATATTTAAAACAATATTCATGGATGTAAAGGGAGAGATTGACAGTAATACAGTCATAGTAGGGGATTTTAACACCCCATTTGACATCAATGGATGGATCTTCCAGACAGCAAATCAACAAGGGAACAACAGCCTTAAATGACACCCTAGGTCAGATAGATTTCATTGATATTTTCAGAGCATTTCACTCCAGTAGCAGAATACATTCTCTTCAGGTGCACACAAGAGCACTTTCCCAGAGAGACCACACATTAGGTCACAAAACAAGTCTTAACAAATTGAAGAACCCTGAAATCATAACAAGCATCTTCTCTGACAACCTTGGTATGAAACTAGAAATAAATTACAAGAAAAAAACATGAAAAATGCATAAGCATGTGGCAGCTAAATAACATGTTACTAAACAATGAGATCAAGGAAAAAATCAAAGTCTACCTTGAGGCTAATAAAAATGAAAACACAACAACACAAAACCTATGGGACACAGTTAAAGCAGTGCTAGGAGGGAAATTCATAGTATTGCAGGCCTTTGTGAAAATCTCAAACAATCTATCCTCATGCCTAAACAAACTATGAAAAGAACAACAAACACAGACCACAGTGAGTAAAAGAAAGAAAATAATAAAGATAAAAGTGGAAATAAACACAATAGAGTCTAAAAAAGACAATACAAAAGATCAATGAAACCAAGAACTTTGAAAAGATAAACAAGATGGACAAACTTTTAATTGAACTCATCAAGGAAAAAAAAGAGAGAGAGAGAAGACCCAAATAAATAAAAGCAGAAATGAAAGAGGATATCAGAGGGAATATTCTGTAAAGTATATGATTGTCTAATCACTATGCTGTATACCTGAAACTAATACAAAATAGTATTAAATGTAAACTGCAATTGAAGAATAAAAAAAGAAATGAAAGAGAAGAATAACTGACATCACAGAAATACAAAGGAATATAAGAACATATAATGATGCCCTGGCTGGTGTGGCTCAGTGGATTGAATATGGCCTATGAACCAA
>PVKU01001383.1:176638-309648 GCA_004027475.1 Anoura caudifer
AAAAAAAAAGAAAATATAATGAACAACTATATACCAACAGATTGGACAATCTGGAAGAAATTAATAAATTCCTAGAAACATACAATCCCCAAAAACTGAATCAAGAAACAAAATCTGAACAGACTGATTACAATTAACAAAATCAAAGCAGGAATCAAAAAACCACCCAACAAAAGTCTTGAACCAGATGGCTTCACAGGTGAATTTTACCAAATATTCACAGAACTAACACCTATCCTTTTCAAACTATTCCAAAGAATTCAAGAGGAGGAAAGATCCCATTCTCATTTTATGAGAATAGCCTTATGTTAATTCTAAAACCAGATAGAGACATTACAAAGAAAGAAAATTATTGGCTAATATCCCTGATGAACATAGAATCTAAAATCCTCAGCAAAATATTAGCAAACCAAATTCAGGAATACATTAAAAAGATCATACACATGATCAAGTCGGATTTATTCCTGGGATGCAAGGATGGTGCAATATCCACAAATCAATTAACATCATATACCACATAAACACAATGAAGGGCGAGAGGGATGGCCAAGTTGCTGGTGAATGGGTGTGGGATATGTAAGAGAGGAGTTAGAAACACATCTGAGACACAGAATAGAACTGCCACTTCCTGAGAGGGGGCGGAGTGAAAGGGATGACGTGGTAGTAACTGGAGCTCAAGGTCACATGCCCACTACATGCGTGCAGGAGAGGTGAGTGGATGGTAGCCAGTACACCTAGAGCCCAGGTGGAGATGAACATTGGAGTGTATGAGTGTCAGGCTGTCTGCAAGCCCCAGGTGAGTGAAGCCACCACAGCATGTGGACAGAGGGAAGAGGCCAGGGAGGTCTGCAGCCTGCTGGCATTTAGAGGTTGGGGCTACAGGAGGAGGCTTCAAGAACCTGAGTGCCCATGCAGTTGGGAAGATCTGGGCAAACCATGGGAAAGCTCTGGAGGATGATCTCAGACAAGGGGCTCTGACAGCGAGGAGCTGCAGGGCTATCTGGCAGGTAAGAGGCAAGAGCCATGAGTCGGGGCAGGAGGCCTCACTGTGAGGAAGGGCCAGGGCATCCCTGCGCAGCTTCTTTCAAGAGAGTGATTCAAGGGGATTCTTCACTTTACGAAAGGATTCACCAGCTTCCTGTTGCATCTTCCAACAGAAGCCAACCTACGTAGAGCTTTGCAGAGGCATGGTCTCGTGCAAAGCGAGGGCAGGAGATCCTGCTGCCCGGTGCCTGCCGTGCCCAAGCAGTCTTGGTCTCATCACCGTGGAGGCTCCGTGCTTTCCCTTCCACAGTAGTCCAGGCACAGCTGGGGGGTTTGGCAGAGATGGGGGCTTTGCCGCACCTGGCTGCCCAGCCATTGTGCACGCTTTTCACTGTAATAGGTCCCATCTCTGTGCTCCCGGGGGGACTCTTGGGCCAGGCCCTATGACTCTCTGTCCTTGACCAGGCTCAGTTCTTGGGCCCAGCGGCTGGTTACAGTGGCCACAGTGTGGAACCCTCTCCATAGCCAAGCACAGGGTGAGAGCCTGTGAGGCCGCTGGGGACCTCCTGGCAGGCTGTCCCCACCTGTCTTCAGGGGCTCCTGCTCTGGGGCGGTGCCCCTTTCTGACTTGCCTGTTATGGAAGATCATTAGTTCGTGGCAGTAAAGGCTAGATGCCATTTGAGAAGAAAACTTGCCCACCGTAGCTGACTCATAGGTAGAGCCTTTGGCTCTCTACCCCGCTGCCCACCTGCACCGGAGTGGATCCGTAGTGGCCCCGTTTCTAAGGGCACTTCCAATCCACAATGACATCTCAGAGGAGATGGAGGTCTGAAGGGGCATAGTATGGAGTTGGCCTCTAGGAACCGAGTGGCAGAAGGGTTAAGCATGTGCTAGCTGCCCACCACCTTTGCCTCTGACTGTCAGCAGCATAGACGGGATCCAAGAAATACCAGCAAAGGGTTTGATTCAACAACATTGCTTTATTGCAAGTCAGGACAGCAAGCCTGAGTCAAACCACTGGACCCAAGCCCCAGAACCAGCGCCTCAATTTTGGACAGACAACTGCAAAGGAAGGCTGCCTCTCCTCCCTGCTATTTGGTCACAGGAGGTTGGGGGCGGGAGACCCAGCTGGAGGCAAGGTATGTGCCAGGCCTGGAGGCCCCATGGTGGCCATGTCCCAGGAGGCGACCCCTCCAACTGGACCACTGGAGTGGGCCTGCTGCCCTTCTCCTCCAGTACCCAGGGATAGGGGTGTGTCTTCTTCTGGGATCTACATTTCCTCTTCTCCCTGAGAAGAACTGGGAATATCCTCTAATTTGGGAAAAAGAGGGGCTGAGTATGTCTGCTTCTCTTAAGCTCAGCTTGTCATCGTGTCAGAAGCAATTCGAGTGGGAAGGGAAAGAAAATGCATGTCTCTCAGGTGGCATTTCTTCCAGGATCCCAGAGAAGACTCAGGGAGGGCTGGGAAGAAACAACAGTGGCTCAGGGGAAACACCCCCTTCACTGTCCTCTACAAATGGTGACAAAGCCCCTACTGTGGAAACATAAAGGGGCCCTGAGGGTCAAAGCCAGGCCAGGTGAGAATATTCACAGGAGTTCACCTGTGTGCAGCACCCACCCAGCCAGTCAGAACTTCTGTGGCCCAGGTGTCACCAGATGGAGATCTGACAGGACAGTCTGTCACCCCTCTGTCCTCTCTCAGAAGAGCAGGGAGTAGGAAAGGTAACCTCCACAGAGACCAGTCAATACTCCATGCAGGGAAGAAGGGGCCCCTCCCCCATCTCCCTTCTGTCCTGTCAGGATTAGGGCTTTGCACTGGAGCTCAGGCAGAGGTGGAGACCTGAGGTAAGGAAGCTCTGCTGGGGGGAGTGTGAGGAGCAGCACCCCAGGCCTCCAGGCCACAGTGAGGAAGGGCCCGCTCCCCTCCCCAACACCGCAAGGCCCTGGATGGCACCGCTCAGTTGAGGTACTGATTCGTGCCCAGGTGGGGTATGTCAGTGAACTGGATCACAGGGCCTGCCATCCTCTCCTCGAAAACAAGGACCTGGGGAGAGAAGGGCTGGGGTCATGTGGCCAGCGAGGTTTGTCGGAAGCCTGGTGAGGGAGCCGTGCGGGAAGGGGCTGGGAACCGGACTGGAAGGAACAGGGACCACAGCTCACCAGCACGAAGGAGAAGCACAGAAGGGACCAGTCAAAACCTCTGTCCCTCCTCACTGCTGCGATGCCACCAACCTCTATCCCCGGCACCTGACCTCAGGGAGAACAGGGACAGCAGGTGCTTTGGATTTAGTGCCTCCCTCAGAGCATGACAAAGGAGCAATGGGTCACAAGCCAGAGCCAGGGCGAGCAGCTCTCTTAGGGCTGCACACTTGGAGTAGAGCATGTACAAGGTGAGCAAAAGGAAGAGAAGGAAAAACTAGAGGGTGGAGAGATGCAAAAGGGGAAGGGAGTGGTGGAATGGGCAAGGAAGAGCAGGAGAGAAAGAAAAGGAGACTTGATGAGGTGTGGAGGAATAAAGAACATCTACCCCGTGCTGTCCAAACCAGGCTTAATAGATGGTGACAGGGCCTCCTGCCTCCCCGCAGGAAACACCATGACACCAGGGAGGGCGGGAAGGGGAAGGAGATCTTGGGAAAAAGGGAAGGGGCTACAAGTGCTCCCACCTGGTTGATGCCTTGGTCCAACCAGGCACCTGGGAGGTACAGTGTCTCCTGGGGCCCGAGGTTCCAGTAGCGTCCAAGGTTTTGGCCATTGACGAATGCCACCCCCTTCTCCCAGCCCTGGAGGCAGAGCAGGGAGCACTAGTCAGCCCCAGAGGCAACAAACGTGAGGTCCCACAGGAAGGCAGTGACAGTCGGACACATGCTGTGCATCCTCTGGGCTTCCAACAGGGCGGTGCGAAGGGTAAGTGGAGAGCCCAAGCTCACCAGATGGGAGCCCTATCTCTCTCCCCCCAGCTCCAACTTCCCAGCAGGTCACCAGAGCTCAGACTGAATGCAGGAGCCTGGACCCTGAGCAATACCACCAGGGGGTGCTTCTGCTTTGAGCCCACCCCAGGGGCCCTCCAAGAGAAAGCAACACACAGAGGGGGCCCTCTAGGCACCAGGTGATGGAGAGGGTGTCAGCAAGGCTTCGGAGAGTCTTGTGGGGAGCAAGCCCCTCCTCAGGGCTCGTGCTCACACCACTCTGAGGACCCATGAGCCTCGGCAGGGAGGGACTACAAACCTCCAGCTTCATGAAGGTGTCCAAAGGGGAAAGGTCAACAGACAAGGCACCCAAGAAGAAGGCAGGGAACACAGGTGCTTCGGGGAGAGGGCTCCATGCACTGGAGCTGAGCCTATGAACAGAACAGGCGATAAGGAGGGACAAGGGCACTTTCTCAAGTCTGAGTCCCATCCTGCATCACCCCACACCAGATGCCTGGCAGCCAGGGCTGCCTGGAAACCCCCTAGGCTCCACCATGGGGCAGCCCCTCCTTGGGCAGGTGCTGTGGGCGTGGTCTGCACACACAGACACACACGAGCAGAAGGAGGGGCGAGGCTAGAGCCTCTCGGGGCCTCCTGGCCTCCCTGCCTCTCTCTGCAGGTGACCTAGGGGTTCACACACAACCCTCGGCAGGGACCCACCTCCGAAAGAAGCTTTTTTTCATGTCCAGGCTGTAGATTCTAAAGTTTCTCAGGGGAGAATTATTCAGATAGATATTCCCAATTAAACCTGTGGGGAGGAGGTGAGGAAATCTGAGCAAAGCCAAAGGCCAGGGGACAACACACATGGAGAGTTCCCAAGAAGTTCAAGTGACGATTCTCCTGAAAGTTTACACTCCCTTAGGAGGGCGTCACATGGCATAAAGCTGCCCCTGAAAATCGCAAAGGTGATGAGAATGAGCACTCCATACCACGTGCCAGGCCCCAGGGTTTGCATGGAAGAACACATGGAGGGCAAGGATGTGCTGAGCATGTCAACAGCGAGAACAGCATCCAGCCTCCTTCTGAGGGGGACACTTCCTTTGGGGGTCTGAGAATTCCAATACAGTAAGATGAAGCCAGAGGGGCACATGACTGAAGGGTCACAGCACTTTCAGCCTAGCTTCCAGGTCAGTTTTACGGGGTCCCACACTAAACAGACCTAAAACCCCAGCCAGAAATCTGCATGACCTGGGATTAAAGATCTGTTTTTTAAGCATTTCAGTTGTGAACAGATGGCAGTATAATTTGGGTGTCCAAGTCTGGGGAACTGCAAGCACTCGAATTGCGATGAATTAGTGCCCTGGGGAGGGGTTGGCTCTGCAGGGTCCACTTAGCCGTGGAGCAGCTGGGCAATCCCCTCCTGCGGTCAGGGAAGATCAGCCTGCGGAGGGACCCCTGTAGAGTGGCCGCTGAGACACAGAGAGGGATGCGGAGGACTAAGGAAGAGGGAGGGCCAGCGGGGCATCATGGAAGCTACTCTGAGGCCCCCCAGGGGAGGGCTGTCCCCCAGGACCTAGGAGGCCCCCAACGGCTGCACCCCCTGGCTGCCCAGGCAGGTAGGAGGCACCTGAGCATCCTCATTTTGGGCATACATGCGCCAGGGGCCAGGAGTCGCCAGAGCCCCTCACCACAGGGGCACCCACTTTGTCTGCATTCTTACTTCACGACTCACCTGCATCTCGCTGTGCACAGTGTGTGCTTCCGTGCCTGAACGTTTGAGGGAAAAATACGGATGAGCACTGTACATGGCAGTACTGATTCCATATCAATGCAAATGTTATTTCTTTTATTTATGCTTGTGTGTTAAAAGTGTAACTGTAGAAAGCAGTAACAATATCCATGTGCAAAATAATACCCTGGGATATGATAATCGGTCTTGTTTCTGAATACAAATAAATACAAAATTTAAATGAAAGGTTTTTTCCTCAGAGCTTGGGCCAAAAACATGGGTGTGCTTTTATGCACGGCAAAATACGGTATGCGAAAAACCACCTTTTAATAGGCAAGAAGAAAGAGACAAATTTAAGCAGAGAGGTCTAGAAAGCCAGGAAAAATAAAATGAATTAGTTGAATATTCCCAGATGGGCAAGACCCAGAGGATCTGCTTGCTCTGTTCCCTGCATTCCCCTCCCCACTGGAATGAGATCACCAGTGACTTTCCAAGAAGGACTGAGAAAAGAAATTCAGGGTAGGGACCGCAAATGGTCAGAGTCTTTTACGCCCTTTTTTAGATTTCTGGGTATTGCCTGGCTTGGCATCCATGCCTCCCAACCCCACCGACCAAGCAGACAGTGCCCAGCTACAGCAGTCAGAAGCCCAGGGACACTCAGGGAGGCCAGCTCTACGTCCACTGGGCACCCACCACAGGCAGCACACACAGGGAGCACTGATGGGGAAGAGCTCAGACCAGGTGGGCCTTCTGACTGACATCCACCTCCCTCTAGTGGGCCTCCCTGACCCCCATCCCTGCGCTGGTCCCCCCTGACCCCTGTCTCCGTGCTGGGTCTTCCTGACCCCCCTTCCTGCAGTCAGCCCTGGGGCCTGCTAAGGAGCTGGGATGGAGAAAGGTTAGCCAGGTGTACGCTGAGTGTCAGCAGCTCTTCTCTCAGCACATTCTGTGACCCACCTTTGCGCTGGTCATCAATAGTATCCCCATAGTTGACTCGCCCTCGATTCTCCACCAAGATCCTCAGCACCGTGTAACCCTGCCAGGACACCGAGGTCGATGATGAGTGCCTGAGCACCAGCCGTAAGGCCACCACTTCTCCTGGGAGTTTCTTGTTGGGACTCCAGTCCTTCCCTAAGCACCGAGGCTGGCAGTGAAAGTGCCCCTGATGGTCAGAAAGCAAAGCTCTGCCCCACTCTCCACAACCAGCTCTGGATGAGGTGCCTCCTGTGTTCTAGGTCTTCTTCCTTCACTCCCGAGAACCTGTTCAGGAAGTGGCTGGTGCTAGCGCCTGCCCAGCTCCCCAGGAAACATACCTGGATCAAGGGAATGGCAATCTTCTTCCTTTCATAGTCCAGGAATCCAACAGACACTGTGTTCACGAATACCTGCCAGACAGACAGAAAGCACCCATGGGTCGATAGGAGGGAGGAGCAAGCAAAAGCTAAGCTAAGCAAAGGAAGAGGGCACTATGAGGGGCGAGGCAGGCACAGAGGGAAATGAGCACCCAGGACCATAGCTGACAAGGACTGCACCGGGGGCAGTGAGGGCCCAATGCCACATGCCAGTAGCAGCTGCACACGTGAGTGCTAAGCCAAGGGACAGCCGGGGTACGCTGTAAGGTTCGATCGCTGCAAGGCCACAGGAATTCAGCAGAGACACCCCTACCTGTCCCCGGTCACGCACAAGACCACTGAGGATACCAGATGAGTTGATGGTTGTCTCATACAGAGTGTACCCGAACGACTGGCCACTTCCATTATTTATTGGCAGGTTCTCCATGTTGATGGGCTTCTCAGACTTGGTTGGCTATGTAAAGAAAAGACGGGAAGAGGCACAGGGCTAGGTCAAGGAGACAAAGACAGCAACCTCATCTTGGTCCTTCTGTGGGAGCACAGAGGAGCAGAGAGACGCCCCCCACTCCCCACCGCCCACCGCCAGGGACTAGGGCCCCATGGGGCAGTGGCCGGAGACGGGGCTCTAACATCTCTTTCTATTTTGATTTCTCATGGCTCTCTGGAGTCTCAGGGAAGGGGGCTATGAAAGAGGAAAATGTAAAAATAACAGATAAAGCCCTGACATCCAGTGGCCATCATTTGGGCTCACCGCATCCTCTGCATCTGCTGCAAGAGGTGGACCCTCTTCTCAGACAAGGTGGGCTGACCTCCCACCTCTGCACTTTCCTCTGTGCCCACTGAGGCTGCAGAGACAGAGTCCACATTGTGGTACCCCGTCCTTCTTCAAGTTCTTTTTGTTTGTTCCCACTTCCTATTCTATCAGAGTTTGTTCTCTTTGTTCTGAGTTCTCAAGCTGGAGAGAAGGCCTCAAAGTTATCAAGAGCTGGTTTTCCCTTCCTGCAGGACAGCTGTTGGGAGGTCTTCCTGGCCTGGTTCCCCTGCCGGCAGCACTCACCTTCCCCAGGAACGGCAGGGCATCCCACAGTGACAGGTAGAGAGTTGGCGTCAGTGGCTCATACACAGTCTTGGGAAGAAGCTCAGGTGGGGCAGGAAGAGGGCCACCTACAACACAGACAATGGGGCCATCCCAAAAGGACACACAGTCACTGCCTCCTCCAGCCCCCAACCCTGGCTCCTACCCACAGCCCATATACTCCTTAATCCTGGAGCCAACAGGGAAACAGACCCGCCCTCTGATGAACCTGGACCCCACCAGGCCAGCAACACCAGGGAGAGCACAGGGGCTTTCTCCAGTCTTTGGGAGTCTTAACACCTATAAAAAGGCAACTAGGCAAGACATAAACCATGATGAAACAGTCTCTCAAACTGGCCTGTCTCAAGGCTCTCCGGCACACAGATCTACTGGGGGTGAGGCAGGGTCCTGAAGAGGTAACTCTGAGGGGGGCCTTCGAGCAAAAGCGAGGGCCCAAGCTGGCGTTGAGCCTTTTGTTGCCAGGTACCTGAGATGGAGCCAAATAGTTCTCGGAGCTTGGTGTACTTGGCTGTGTAATCCCCAGCTTCAGTCAGCACCGCATCATAGTCTACAAGACACCAGAGCACTGTCACTGGCCACCCTGCGCCAGTGGCTGTGGCAGCAGAAAGAGCAGGCAGAAGCTGGGAGGGGGCAGCACAGTCCCTGTCCCAGCAATCTGGGATGCAAAATACCTCTGGTATGGGACATCGGTGAAAAGACTATAAATACTGAATACTATAAAATGCCACCAAAACTGCCTGTGACCACAGCATAACCCTAAACTCCAGCATCTTTCCAGCCTTCCGGGGAAGGGTCTGGATGGGAAGAAGAGGCTGCTCTCACCTAACCACCTTCCCGCCTTCCAGAGCCTCGCACACCTCCTGCAGCAGCTTCCAGAGGCTTGCGGGCATGCCAGCCGGCTCTGACTCCCAGAGCAACCCCCTCCCTTCCCCACACTCCAGAGCCAAGGACACTCAAGGTGCCAGAGCTCTGCCTGAGGACCCCCCATAAAAATCCAGACACACAAATATTGGGGTACTGTAGGGAGGGTCAGAATTGGGGAGTACTTGCCATAGCTGGTGACATCAGACTTGTATTCATGAAAGTGCATGGCACCATTTATGAAGCCAAAGTTGGTGCCTCCATGGAACATGTAGAGGTTGATGGAAGAGCCGGCATCAATGATGGCAGACACTGTTTTTAAAACATCTGCAGGAAGAGGCAGGAGAGGGGGTGTGCAGGGTGAGTCAAAGTCTGAGAAGAGCCCCAAGTCCCCGGGGCACTCTCACCTTCCCCAGTCCCTCCTCAAGGTCAGCTCTTGGTTCTGTCCTTCAGCTTTCACTAAAACCCCAATCACAGGAGGAGGAGGAGGAGAAGCCGTTGGAATCCCCGCCCCAGAGCCTGGGCCTTCCAGTTGTTTTTAAAGCCACAGCCAAGCCTCCACTGACTGTGATTCAGACAGCCTGCTGCCCCAGGCAGCCCTCTGCCTCCACCGGGCATGTTTCCAAAGACACTCCCACTTACTGAGATGCAGAAAGATAGGATTCACATTAGAGACGTAGTGCTGACTCCCTGGCCAGTCCTACCTGTATTAGAGAGCCAACCAATGACATGGGGAGGTGGTATCAAAGGAGAAATGTAAGTGATATATAAACAGTACTACTCAAAGAAATGCAAAATAACAATGACCTATCAGATGGCAAATATTAAAGATTATTTTAATACCCCCTGTTGATAAATATTGAGAAACAGCTACTCTTTTCAGTAATGGAGAGTTAAGAATTGCTGCAATCTTTCTGGAAAGCAGTTTAGTAAATATATATCAAAACTGCATTCATGTATCAATTGTATCGCTAGCAAATTCTCAGGGGCAGAAATATGCCAGGTGTGCAAAACTGGATGTTACAAGAATGCTCACTGAAATGGTGTTCTGTTAACAGAACACATGGGAATCAACCTAATGTTCATCCATACAGGTGGGGTAAATACGCTGACTTAGAAGCCAGATACCATGGGCTTCTTTGCATTCTTCAAAACAGTGATGGAATTTATAGCTAATAGTAGAGAAAAGCTGTCCACCTGTGCTCCGCACAAAGGACAGGTATGTCGCGCATTTTCGCGCCTCTCTGTCTGCTGGGGCTGCGGACGGACACAGAGGGAGAACTGCCTGGACAGCGCACATCACAGTGGTTTCTCTGGGTTCTCAGATCTTTATTTCTTCTCTAGACAGTTTCTGTATTTGCTGGATGTTTGCAATCATCATGTGTTACTGATCTAATTACAAACACATCATAAATCAACATTGAAAGCCCTATCATTCACTCAAATGTCAAGGTAAATGATCCTGGAATATCAAGAGCAGACTACGATATGCAAATAGCCCCAGAATCAATTAGCAGATAATGTGGGACTCATTCTTGCATTTTAGGGTAGCACACGTGGTGGACACAGGTAGTGCAAAAGCACTTACCAGAAGAATCCAGGATGTTGTGCGGGCCTCCCCAGGAGTCAAACCACCCCGTCCAGTACTCCATCACCATCTTGGGCTGAAGCCCCTGGGCACCACAAAATTAGAAGTTAGCTGGTCAAAAGAGGCAGATAGAAGGAGCCCTTCCCAGAGCGGAAAGCCGGCCCCTCTGCCCTACCAATTCTTCCCCTGGCCTTGGAGGCCACTGAAGGCAGAGCACAGGTGAGGATGAATGCACCTGCACTGGCTGAGCCTCCATGTGTGGCCTCCACAGGGCAGGTGGAGAGTGGAATGTGCTGCCAAAGGTGGCACACGTAGCAGACGCTGCTGCATACAGCGCTGGTGAGAAAATGTGGGTGCCTGCTCAAAAGCAAGTCTTCATCAGAGTTCAGCACCTGCCTTGGGAGTCTTTTCCTATGTTGATTCACTTTCTGGATCAAGCCAAGCTTTGCCTATCCTCTCCCAAGGAAGGAAGAATTGTCTCTCAGGGTAACCATTTCTGAGCAGCTTACTGTGGATGCAGAACCCTCTGGCCTCCTCCTTTTAGCTGGAAGAGTAGCTAGAAGAGCCAGAGGCCTGCAGAGAGGGTCACTAAGTCCAGTTTAGTTTCAAAAGCAGTTTACAAAACCGGAGTCGAAGAGCAGGGCATTGCAGTGCAGCTATTCACAGAGCAGGCTCTGCAGCCGTGCCTGGCCCCAGAGCTTGGCTGGGATACCGATTTCAGCACAGGATTGCCCGGGGCTGCAGACTTTGTTCCCAGGATTCTGCTGTACTCTGCCTTGTTTGCTGAAGCACCAGAGCAGCTCCTGGGGTAGGAGGCAGAGGGCAGGGATGGATTCGCTGACATTTTAGGATCCACACAAGAGCCTTCCTCATTAGTCACATACTTCTCTGTTAGTGACAGCAATACATTTAGATGCAACTGAATGAAAAGCAACAAAATCTGAGCCAAGGCCATGGGGCAGATTTATGGGCCATCGAATAAACGGTACCAAGCATGTCAGGGGAAAGGCCGAAGTAGAGCAAAGATTTATTTATTTTTATTTTTATTTTTTATTTGGCAAGACTGGTGGCTTGGTTTTCTTTACAGCTGTTTGCCTCCAACAAAGGAACAGGGGACATATGGCAGGACGTTCGGGTCACTGGAAATGACGTGCAGACTCAGTCCTGCAGGTCGGGGTGGGGAGACTCTTTGACTTGTGGTTGCTGGGGCCAGGGCGGGGGCATTCACCCACGGCCCCGGCCACTGCACTGCACACTGTGGCCCCAGCTGGAGCTGCACTCTTGCTCAGACTGTGTGCACCTTCGCCTGCTGCTCACGACCACGTCCTTTAGCTGCCCCACAAGGCTATCTCCGTAACTGTGGAATGCGACAGCGGTAGCCTGCTGCCATGGGTGCTGGGAAAACTAAATGAGATAATGCGCTTGAAGCCCTTGGCGCACTGTGACTGACACCAGGAAGTGCTTAGGAAACATTCTCCTTTATCATCTTCATCGCTGAGTGTGGATGTGAAGGACCAGCGAGGTGCCGCCTGGTGCCCAAAGGGGACAGAGTGAGGCCTGTTCTGTTGGACCATTCAAAGAAGCCTTTGATCTAAGGCAGCAGCCACATCCCCTTTGTACTGGGGAATGGACATCTCTGAACCTTGGACACAAGGCCTCGAACAGAGCCGCTCTGTCAATAGGATGCCCGGTGGGGGTCCACAGGTGAGGCCGATGCTCCAGGGTAACTAGGAAGGTGTCAACATGAGGCACTACTTGCTGGGCACTTTCCACACGTGACCTCATATGACCCCCAAACAGCCCCATGAGTGGGTGTTGCCATTACCCCTTCTTCCTGGAAGAGGGGGAGCACCTCATGGGTGGTGGGCAGCTTGCAGCTTCCTGAACGGTCCCCGGGTGGAAGTCAGGCAGGCACAATCTTATGCAGGCACAACTCTACGTAGTCCCTAGGGGATTGTTTGATACATCTCCCAAGTAGGCTGCAGCTCCATGAAGCCAGAGGTCCCGCTGTCCTAGTCCCTGCAGTGGAACGGGCCGAGCCCCACCCCAGGGCAGAAAGGGCACGCCGCAGCCAGTGGAGGAAGGCAAGACGGGAGAAGGGGCTGCACGTGGCCCACCAGCATCCACTGTCTTCCCCAATCTGCCTAACAAGGTCTGCCTGCCCCACCTCTTCCACAGCAGCTTTCCCACCCACTCTGCTGGTCCCTGTAAAATGCAGTAGTTGCTGCATACACATACGCACGACCCTCATCCTACATGACTTCACACAGCCATGGTGACTTCAAACAGCTGTGTCTTAGGTCCCTAGCTCTGTTCTAAAAATACACAGTGGGAGTAAAAACCACCCCAGCACCTCCCCACAGTGTCTATTCACAGGGAACGTGGACAGTTCCGCTCCAGGCCCAGGGAGCATGTGCTCATCCCACAGAGGTGGCAGTGGGGGGGTCACACCTTCAGTAACATGCAGTGACCCATGGGGCCCTCAGTGCTGTGAAAGGCCCAGCTGCCATGGCGACATCACAGCTAAACCCTCAGGAGAGAAACACACTCAAGAGAAGAGAAATCAGTCAGAATAGAATTTCACTGCAAATTCCCATCCATCTGATAGATGTTGAGATACCTCCCGAAACTCCTCTCTCCTTTGCACCTGAAATGGACCAGGCTTCATGCCTTGCGGGCAGCTATAATCTTTCTAGGCCCACAGGGGCCTTACAGGTTAAGGTCAAACATACAGTACAGGGCAGAAAGGTGGCCCCCGCCCCAGTCCCAGGGCCCAATCTGAGCAGTCTGGACCTAGCTGAATCCACAAAATTTTCGCCAAGAGGCCTCTGTGAGCACACCAAGCCTAGAGCTCAAAAATGACCCCCTTTCTCAAGAGGTAGAAACCACATTCACACATCAGCCCACACAGCAACCGCTCAGAGCAGTTTCCACACTGCCCTCCCTGCCCCTCTCCCTGCCACCTGGGGCGTGGCTACGTGGAACACACAGGGTGTGCAACGAGGGCTGTGAGCCGAAGGCTGAGAGCCCAGAGCCCCACTGCCCACGTGGGGATGCGGAGCACCAGCGCTTCCCGACAGAGAGGCTCAGCTTAACTCTTCCTCAGAATTCCCACCCTCACCCGAGCAGGGCAGACAGTTCCCCTGCCCCGACTTACCTGGACACTTGAGAGAAAGGTGCTCAGCCACTGCAGCTCGTGCTGCGACTGTAAGTTGATGGTGGCCAGCACTGTGAATGGGAAGAAGAAAAGAGAAGCCAAGTATTGTCTGAAAGCCAGGAAGACTTTCTGAATTACCCCAGGCCTTTCTTAATTCACAGCAAAGTAAATTAACTAATTTTGACATCCTTTCCCACCTCCAATTAGAGCGGAGTTCCTCTGATGTCAGATTTATCTTGTTCATCTTGACAGTTGCACTGCTGAGCACAGCCGTGCAGGGCCGTCACCCACTAAGCATGTGTTCTTGATTAATGCAGTTTTTACAACCAGAATGTGCGTTTCCATTAATGACTCTTCTGTAGGAGCCTAGAGTCTGATCTTTACTTTGCACCTCGAGCATCTAGTACAGAGTAATGACTTAAATAAAGATTCCCTTTTATTTCTTGGAGGAGGGTTAATTTTCTATTCTACCCAATAACGTGTTATTTTTATTTAAATTAATATTTGAGATGGCTCTCCACCCAGGAACAGTATACCTGAGAACGATGTGCTGCATTTGGCCTACAACCTTGGATCCAGGCCCACCCCAGTGGCGGAACTCGGCTCTGAAGCTCCCTGACTGCTCTGCCCACCAGGTGTGGGCCTCACACGCATTGGCCATCACCTGAGGCCCAGCAGTCCTGCAAAGGCTTGGCCAGCTGGGCACCTTCACACTCTCCTGTCCAACATGAGCCCCTGACTCCCAGGGATTAAAAACAATAGTGAGGCTCCTGAGGCCGAGTACTTTGCCTCAATGTCACACAACTGGTGAGCAGCAGAGCAGAGCTGCACCTCCAGGCCCATCGCACACTGACTCACTGTCCTGTGACGTCCCTGTCCCCAGAAACCCCTTGGGCAAAACCCTATTTGAGGCCCCTCCCCACCTAAAGTGGAAACTCCTGAAGACGGATACCGGTATGAAACTGACCAGGCAGAAATCACACCCCAGCAGGATTACCACGGCTGACCAAACACAGCATCTGTCCCCACCCTTCCCGAGACTGCACTAAAATAGAAATAAAGGAATGAAAAGACAGAAGGCCATGAAGAACAAGAGCTGGAGAGGAGACACAGCAGAGATGGCTTCCAGAAAACCTCAGGAGACTGGAAAAGCGGGAGGGTTGGTGCGTGGCCTAGGAAAGTAGGAGTCTCAACAGGCTCGTCACCCCACAGCCGAGGCCCCGTGCAGGGAAAGACACCCCAGCCCCTGCTCAAGTGTTCCTCAGGCCCCTTATCCCCACCGGTGGCTGTCCCGCAGGGAGGTGGATTTCTCTCCCTGGGAGGGGTCAGTCACAGCAGAGGTGGGTGAGAGATTTGACGGGAGAATGAGGACTTGCAAGGGACGCCCTGCCCATCCCTCCCACTTGCTTCCAGAATATCTCCAGCAATACACCAAAGGAGTTTTGTCTGGAAACAGTGAACAGAGCTAAAGACAAGTTCTCCAGACACCGACATTTGGGTTTGTCTCTTTGAAACAGCCCCCATGGCCTGGTCACCCCACAGAGCAGCACACCTGTCCCCAACCTCTCCAAGTATCAGTTCCCAAGTGGCAGGTTAGTGCCTCTTCCTTAATCCGCTCAGCCCAGAACCAGGCAATTGAGTAAATGCTCTCACATGGAAGATTGGAGCAGAACAGGTAGATGTTAAAAAAAAAAAAAACAGTAAAATATCTTCAGATAGAAAGAAGTACCCATTTAAAAAGTATGCCATGGGAAAAGAAATATATTCTAGAAAGACAAGACCCAGGAAGTGACAGGACTGGGAGATTAAAAGCTGAGGAAGTCACCCAGAAAACAGAATAAAAGGGCAAAGAGATAAAATAGCAAAAAGATGAGCAACTTACAGTTGCTGTGAGAGCCTAATCACAAATAACAGGAACAACCAAAGATCGGACAAAGGAGGGGAAGGCACGTGTGAGAAAGGCAACAACTGAACACCCCCCACTGGGGACCGTCACCTCTCCAACTCCAGTGGCCACAGTAGTGCTGCAAGAAGGAACACGTCTCATGTCCAAGCACAGCACCGAAACCTAGACTGTCAGGGATAAAAGGCACGTTCTCAAATTCCCTAGAAACAGCAGAGGGAAAAATAGAGCATGTAAGATGACTGCAACCCAGAATGCCCTTGTTCTTCAGCGGCAGCGACAGTGGGTGCTAGAAGATAACGTAGGTGTGCCCTCAAAATTCCGGGACACGTCTCCACAGGGACACAGGCCAGCCTCGGTGACCTCGCAGGAGGCCCATGCAGGTCAGGAACACAAGGTCACCGACAGTGCCCTGAGACACCATGCAGAGTCTGACATGTACAGGCATTTGAAACCGCCCCCCCCACATGACAGATGTGTGGAAGGTGTAAAGTGCTTAAGAGAAAAGGGGAAGGGTAGAAGGAAAAGAGAATTGAAAAGAAAAATAAAGGGGATAATTGCACTGACCATGATAACTGAGCACACGAAGTGGGTCAATTCACATGCACGGCCCAGACTATTGGACACACTGCCAGGCCCGTGGAGGACATCACCTGTCAGTCACATGCTGACCCATCACCAGCAACAGAAACTGGGAGGTGGTCACACGGGGTGGACAAGGTGGCCATGAGAACCAGAACCTCAGCCAGAACACGCAGTCAGTAGGTAGCCTTTTAAACCCATAAAGGCAGAGTACTACGGGTGTGTTATTTGGAATCATCAAGGAAAATGCCAAAATAAAAGTGAAAGTTCAGAATAAGAATAGTCATTTCTGGGCAGTGGGAGCAGAGAGGCTGCACAGTATTTCTTGATAAGCATTTCTATGATTTGACGTTTTAAAAAGATTTTATTTATTTATTTTTAGAGAGGGGAAGGGAGGGAGAAAGAGAGGGAAAGAAACATCAATGTGTGGTTGCCTCTCACATGCCCCCACACTGGGGACCTTGCCTACAACCCAGGCATGTTGCCCTGACTGGGAATCGAACCAGCAACCCTTTGGTTCTCAGGCCGGCACTCAGTCCACTGAGCCACACCAGCCAGGGCTGATTTGACTTTTATGCCTCGTGAATGTGTAACTATAATTCCGTTTTTAATTAATTGAAAAATACAACATCTCAGGCGGCAGCAGGCAGAAGGCAGCAGGCAGTGCCCCTGAGGCTGGGAGGGGCAGGGGAGATGCGTAATGGCTCCCAGCTCCCATGAAAGCTTCCCTCTGCAGGGCACCAGCACACTGAACACCTGCAGCAGCGCAGGTCACCCTGCCTCCCTACCTGCTCCAGTCACAGCTCCCCTAACCGCCCACACCCCAGCTCTGACCAGATCCCTGGCAGCTGGAGGCTTTGAAATCAGCTACAGGGAGAGAGCACCACCATGTGGAAACAACAGGAACAGTGGCTGGGCCTCATCAGGAGACGGTCTGGGTGCTGGGAGAACTCACCCCACCTGGGAATCAGAGCCTTCTCCAGCCCATCCATCCAACACTCACTCCCTGAATACCCGCCACACACTGGGTGCTGGCCCTAGGGCTACAGAGATGTGTGCCCCTCTCTTCAAGTGTTCAAAACAGTGCAGGGACACGCAGAGGCACAGTGAAGTGTGTGTGCTGCAGCCAAGACCAGTGCAGCGGCCAGAGCCCACAGGGAGGGCTTGCCGTGGCCTGTCCAGGTACAGGAGGAGCCAGGCCCTGCACAGCTTACTGCTGTGGTGAAACAGGTATATCACAGAAAAAAACTTCCCAGACTATCAGAAAGTAAAATATACCCAAGCAGAGCCCAAGGATGAGCTGCAATTTCGAATGGTGCTTGAAGGCAGCCTTGCTCTGAGGTGACCTCAGGGAAGTTGGGAGGAAATGGAGCAACCGTGCCCTGCACACCCAGCAGAAGCTGGGGCACCCAGCCTGCATGAGGAACAGCAGGGGGGAGCAAGACAGGCCAGGGATGGGCAGGAGACAGCTGGCTGCTGGGAAGCAGAGGCCATACGGGAGGCCCTTCTGGGTCACTCTCAGAATCAGGGCACACCTGGAGTTCAGGCAGGGGTAGGGCAAGCTGAATGACATTTTCAAAGGCTGCTATGTTGAGAAAAAGTTTAATGGAGTCAACAGTGGGGAGAAAAGGGAGATTAGTTCAATGCTGTTGCAGTAACACAGATGAAAGATGATGGTCATAGATGAGGTGGTAGAACTTACTTGAATTCCAGATAAACTCTGAAGCTAAAGCTACAGCTAAAAAGGGTTTGCTGGTGGCTGTGTGCCCAGCATGTGGGAGGACAGGGGCTGAGAGTGACTGGGAGGACTGGGGGCTCTGTAATTGGGGGACAATGGAGCTGCAATTTGCCGAGAACAGGAAGGGCAGGTTCTAGGTGGAAACGGGTCCCTGATGGTCCCTGAGACTGGCAGCCTCCTGGGGCAAGCCCACGAGTTTAGAAAAGGCCTTGTTACAACACAGAGATGACACTTAAAGCTACCTGGATGGCATCACCAGATGTCACCAGATAGAGGGCTCATTCCAAGAAGTGAGCCATGAAGAATTTGAGCATTTTAGCTCAGGGAGAGAGAATGACCAGGATAAAATACCAAGAAGGAGCTGCCCATGAGGTCAGAGAAAAACAGGGAAACGGTGTCCTGGATGCCAAATGGAAGACAGATTCGAAGGGAAGAGCAGGATAGTCGATCACAAATAGAATCGGACGGGTCAGAGGCGGCAGGGACCAACCACTTAAATTTATCACATGGACATGGGGAGGTGGAATGTGCTCCTCCTCCAGGCTCTAGGGGAGATGGGAGGAAAGGGGTGAGGGGCCCCTGAGTGTGCACATGGGGAGAGTTGCTGAAAGGGGAGCCTGCCAGGAAAATGAGTGGAGAGATTTTTCCATAGAAGAGAGAAGTAACAACATGTTTATATGCAGTGGGGACAATCCAATGGAGAAAAGCTGATGACCCAGGGCCTAAGGCAGAGGTGCTGAGCAAGCCCTTGAAGGGTGAGAGGAGGACTCCCTGTGCAAGTGGAGAACAGTGGGCGCATCTGCAGGAACAGGAGAGGCAGAGGAGAGGTGCAGTGCTGGTGGGGGCACCCGCAAGCTCAGCTACCTCCCTGCCAGCCAACTGCCGTCCCTGAGAGGGCTGCTCAGACCCTCGGAGGGCTTGGTCATCTCTCTAATTTTGTCAGGACTGGAGGGGGCCATCCTCGCAGCACGTCCACTGCTTCATCTGCACGGTCCTCTTTGGAGGTGTTCAGAGACTTCAGATGCCCAGCTCACACCCCTGGGTCTCACAGTGCAGAGCACAGCCAGTGTAAGTGCAAGCAGAAAAGGAAGATCAACTACAGGCTGGCCACAGCAAGTCCATCTCCGACACGGAGCCTTTGCAGGCCCAGAGCTTCGGAGCCCAATGCCATGCTGAAGGGGAAAGGACAGGCCTCAGCGCAACTCCGCAGGTGACGAGGCTGTCAGGGGAGCATGCACAGTCAGGCCTAAGAGCTGCCAGCCCTGTCCCCATGCAGGTACCTCCGTCAATGGTCCCCTTGCTCAGGCCGTCCTTGTTGTCTGAGGTCAACAGCAACTCCACAATCCCTCGGTCCTCCAAGGCCTGTGGTGGGGAAAGAGAGTCATCAGAGCCTATCATTCCTCGAGGGTCCCACTGGCTCACAGCTGCCAATGAGGCAGCAGTTAGAGAGAAAGAGGAAGAAATTCAAACACAGCCTTTATTTCTCTGCTGAAAACTGAGAAACCCACCCTGTCTGTGTGCACCATGTTTGACAAAGCTCCTGTCTGCAGGAAGTCCAGCCGCACAGCGGCAGCAAGGTGCCCTGTCTGGCTGCTGTGCTGTTCCTAGGCACGACGACCCAGAGCCCAGCTCAGCAAGGCCAGCTGCCATATTGTCACCTGGCAAGAGACCACAGGGACCCAAGAGTAGGTCAGGGCCTCAGGGACAGCCCACTGCTTCCCCTTCCCCCTCACCAGAAGCAAGCACCTTGTCCCTCCTGCATGCCCAGCACGGAGGGCCCTGGTCGCTGCCATACCACGTCACACGCCCACGATGCAGGGCATGAGCCCAGTAGAACGATAGTGCTCTTTGAAGGTTGTAAATTAAATGATGAAGTGGAAGGAATACACACTGTGCTCAGGGGCGATAACCAGTTTTTGCTCCAAACACCCGCTAACACTGCAAAGCCTTCATTGCAAAGCCTTCAGTACCAGGGCCTTCCGCCAAGCACTTTCCCTACACAGACCGCCCCCGGCAGTCTTGCCACCAGCTCTGAGTGACACAGGAGCAAGCCTCAGAGAAGTTAGACAAAGTGCCACAGGCTCAGAGCTGATGAGCAAGTACAGACTGAACCCGGAGTCTGCCTGCCTTCAAACGCTCTGGCCTGGGCTCTAGGCAACTTGGGATCAGAAAGCCAGCCAGGGGGATCTGCCTATCATTTCGCTGCGGACATTGTACAAGACTGCTTATTTCAGCCCAATCCTCTTGGAAACAGGGGAGGCAGAAAGACAACCCAATGGGTGAATAAAGCTCATGTCTGATCCCCGATCCTGGTAGGAAGGAGCAGAGGGGCCTCATTCTCAGGACAGCAGAGATGCAGGAGTGTAATCCACTAGGCAAGGTGAGATTTTTGTCAAACCCTGAAAAGCCCCTGCCTCACAACTCTCCAGCCAGTCAGTTACTCACTGACATTTCACACACTTTGCTTAGGTTCCCACTACATGCATGCAGCATTGTGGGGGTTGGGAGGCTGAAAACATGGGCGGTGACTGTCTTTTATGGCTGTACCAGTCCCCCACAACCTTTCATGGGCACTGAGTGACCGCTCCCAGGGCACCAGCCATCTGCCAAGTGCAGGTTGAGGCCTTATACCTGTCATCCCACTGCTCCCCGGCAGCCTCAGAGAAAGGCATTCTTGTCCCCACTGTGCACACGACATGATAAAGCCCAGAAAGGGAAGGTGACTTGTCCAAGGTCCTCTATGCTGATGGTGTCCCCATGCCCACAATGCCCCAGGAAAACCTGCATGGCAGGTCAGGAGGGCACCCTCCCAAGATCTCCAGGATAACAGGCTGGGCTGCCGCGTCTCTCTGCCCACCTGTCTCACTGGGGGGTGCCTCTCCCAGGCACCAGGAAGACAGCACTGAGCAGGAGAGGTCCCTGAGTGGCTGCCCGCTCCTCCCCTGCCCTCACTGGAGCTCTGCTCCTCTGCAGCTCAGTAATTCAGTAACCACCAGCTAGGGATGCCCCAGGACCCAGAGACAGGCAGAGGGAGGAGATGAAGCAGGAGGCATTCCCCCATCCTGCACCCCAGCTGGGACCTTGCCAGCCAATTCACACACAGAGAGGAAGCTGAAGGTGCAGTCTAATCAGGCAGGGGCTAGACCTGACCGTCAAGACCGAACACCTCCCTTTCCAGCTTCAGGACTGCCGCTCGTCCCAGAGTCAGCCTCGCTCCCTACGCTGAGAGCATTCCACATGGGAAGAAGGGTACAGAAGAGTGAACGACAACCAACAAGCTGATGCTCTCAAGCCTCGCTCTACCTGTCTTCAGGGACCGAAGAACTTTCCAGATGGAAAATGAATCTGCCTGTGACAGCAAAAGAGATGCTGTCTGGGATACCAACAGCCAAGGCCAGGACAGTCTTAATCAGATTCATTCAGAGGCCACTTAACATGTCCTCAGCTCAGCTCACACCGTGGCCAAACCTTCTAAGGACTCTAAAACCAATGCTGATGACTCTACCAAAGTCTTGCTGACTGACCACGGTCTGCCTGGAGCAGTGCTGAGCCATGTGACCTGATGCACAGCACAATTCAGGTAGGCCAATAACTTCTTTGGTTCTGCTCCACAGAAGGGACAATGAAGGTTTAGAAACATTAAGGCATTTTTCAAGGTCTCAGCTATGAAGGGACAGAAACCAGAGTTGAATATTCGCCCGTTCCTCTAGCCCCACCCTGCCCCGCCCTGAGCAGCTACCTGTGAAGTCAGGGGTCTGCCACCCCACCCATGCATTGAAATCAGATGTCGGAGTGCCAGACGGGCCCAGGGACTTTCCACAATTCTCAGATGAAGCCAACGTGCAGGCGATGCTTCAGATGCTGAAACAAGAGCCGCCCTTCCAGGAGGACGTGTATAACCATCACCACTGAGGTAAGCCGATTCCTTTATTCAAAGGCCCTGCAATGCCACGGAAGCACTGCCAGCCCCAGTCAGTCTCAACCAGTACAGGGGGATAAGTGGCAGCCCTACTGAAACGCACATACGGAGAAAGAACTCACTCTCTAATCAAAGGCACTGAGAGGTGTGGCGTCAGCATGAGAAGAGTGGCGGTCCTCCTGGGACACCTACGCTGCATTCTAGAGGGAGGACTATGAAGAAACGCATGAAGCCGGCACTTACTTTCTTGATGTAAGGCATGTAGGCGGGGTCTTTGTTGTAGGAGCCATATTCGTTCTCCACCTGCACAGCGATGATGGGTCCTCCATGCTTGTACTGGGGAAATGCGAGACACAATCACACACCGAGTCTGTACTGGGGACTGTGTTGCCTACTTTTACCATACTTGTCACCAGTTAGAGCAAAATACCCCATTTGCAAGCAAAAGTCTCAAAAGATTTGGTGTATAACTGAGAATGAGTTCAGTCAGACAGAGTGGGAAGCTCCAGGACCGTGTTTCCCTGTGGAACCATCATATAAACAACAGCACACTGGCCAAAACACCTCTGCAGGAGCTCTGGAAGCCAACCAAATCTTTAAACAAAGAACTGCCCAATCCAGAAAAAGATACTCAAAACGGTATGAAATTCCGTGGTGTTTTGCTTACCCTTGCCTCCTCTCCCTGGTGTAGCACAACACAGTCAGAAAAACAAAACCCAATCCCCAGTTCCCTCCCTTGAGATCAAAGAAACAAAATGGAACTTGTTTGCAATGTTCTGGGCTGTCTGTGGGCTGTCCAGTGGGCTAGGAGAGGTCTCACCAGACTTGGGGCTGAAGCAGGAAATGTTATCAAAGTCTGGACCTCAGGGTGTGCCTTTCTTTAGAAACCATTTCTAGAGATTCACAGCAGTGCCTTGGTACTCGTTCTTAACCCGTCCCCACGAGTGGCGAGCAAGGGTTGAGTGAGGAAGCATTTTCTCTCATGGGGTAGCATCATAACTCATACAAGTTCTAGCAAGTGCATCAAGCAGCGAGCAAGCATCAAGTCCAGAAACACATTTTTTGGGTCAGAATGCAACAAGTACAGGGTTTACAAGTTCTGAAGCTGACAAGTACCAAGGTGTGACTGTATTTTGTTCCTTTGAATGGGCCATGTTTCCACGTCTTGTACGTCTTGTGTTTTTT
This sequence comes from Anoura caudifer, assembly GCA_004027475.1. Taxonomy (NCBI): domain Eukaryota; kingdom Metazoa; phylum Chordata; class Mammalia; order Chiroptera; family Phyllostomidae; genus Anoura; species Anoura caudifer. Next base: position 199,640 of record PVKU01001383.1, read on the forward strand.
TTGTTGAAAATTAGGCATTTGAGTAACAGTCACCACTCCCAGTCTTTGCAGATTTGAGGGGAATGCCTTCACTATTTAACAGGCTCCTAGCCTTGAAATCAGTCTGGATGAGGGTTTAACATCTTCTCAGATAGTTTCTGGGCATCTGTCCTGTCTGGACCGTGTGTAGGGTATGTGAGTGTGTTTACTGTACCAGCTGCTTTTACGTGTCTTAATTTCCTAGGGTCTCACCCCAGCTTCTTGGGGCCTTAAATGTCCCATCATATTCCTCTGGCTTCACACCCTGCCCCCAGGCACCCCTAAGTCTGCAGTCCCCCAGCAGTCTTCACATGCCGCGACCTGCCACTGCCCTTAAAGAAACACACACGCTGGGCTTATTGGGCAAAAGTCTTTAAACAACTGTCATAAATACGCTCAAGGAGCTAGAGAACATCATGGACCAAGAAATCAGGAGAAAAATATATGAACAAAATGAGAGTATTAATAATGAGACAGAAGCAATAAAAAAAGAACTAAACAAATTCTGAAGCTAAAAAATACAGTATCAAAATTAAAAAATTCACCATAGGAGTTCAACATCAGATTCAAACCAGCAGAACTGAGCATGGGCAAACTTGAAGATGAGTCATTTTAAATAACTGAGTATGAGAAGAAAAGGAAAAAAGAACAAAGGAAAGTGAACAGAGCTTTGGGGACTAATGAAACATCAGTAAGCAGACTGCATTGCTCATTGTCTTCTCCCCAGAAGGAGGAGAAATAAAGGGGGATAGAGATTTGAAGTAACAACAGCCCAAAATCTCCAAAACCTAAGGATGCATACATACACAAATTCAAGAACCTTCGATGACTGTTAAGTAGCACTAACCCAGAGACCCACACCAACCCAGAGTCCCACACCACAACACACCACAAACTGTCAAAGGAAAAGACAGAAAGAGATTCTTCAAAGAAACAGGAGACAAGCAACCTGATGTGTACGAAGGATCCCCAGTGAAACCATCAGTGGCTATCTCATCAGACACCTTGCAGGACAAAGGCTGTGGAAGGATATATTCAAAGTTCAAGGGGAAAAATACTGAGAGTTCTATAGGCAACAAAACAAAACTGTACTTCCAAAATGAGGGAGAAATGAAGACATTCTCAGACAAATAAAAGCGGAAGTATTTTATTACCTCTAGACATGCCTTACAAGAAACGTAACATGAGGTCTCTCAAACTGAAACAAAAGGATGCTAGACAGTAACTTGAAGCCATATGAAAATATAAAGTTCTATGGTAGAAGTAAATATGTGGAAGATGTAAAAGCCAATATTATTGTAATTTTAGTTTATAACTGCAATTACTATTTATTTACAGGATTTTAAAGACACATGCGTAAGAATAACTACAAATCTGCAATAGTGGGCACACTATGAAAAGATGTAATCTGTGATGTCAGTAACATAAAGGGGCAGAGCTGTAAAGGAGCAGAGTTTTTGTTTGTGATTAAGTTAAATTGGTATAAACATAATGCAGAATGTCATAAATTCTAGACAGTACATGTATAGCAATGGGAACCACAAGGAAAATATCTATAAAATATACACAAAAGGAAATAAAAAGGGAAATTAAAACTTGTCATTACAAAAAAATTAATTAAATACAAAAAAAGGTCAGCAATGGAGAAAATGAGGGAGAAAAAGCTATAAGGCATACAGAAAACAAAAAACAAAATGGCAAAAAAAGTGCTCACCTATCAGAAATTACTTTAAATGTAAATGGATTAAGCTCCCCAACCAAAACACATGGATTTGCAGAATAAATAAGAAATTGTATTCAATTATATTCTGTCTACAAGACACTCACTTTAGATCTAAAGACACACGTGAGTTGAAAGTGAAAGGATGGAAAAAGATATTCTGTGCAAAGAATAACCAAAAGAGAGCAAGGAGACTTTAGGTCAAAAACTGTTAAAAAGAGACAACACAAGGTATTATATATACATACATACATAAGTAGTTATATAATTATAAAAATAACAAAAGGGTCAATTTAGAAGATATAATGATTCTAAAACTATATGCACCAAACACCAGAGCTCCAAAGTATATGAAGCAAATATTCATAGAACTGAAGGGGAAAGAAGACACCTATAGAATCATAGTAGGAGACTTCAATACCCATTGTCAATAACAGGTCACTGACAGAAGATTCATGAGGAAATACAGGACTTGAACAACATATAGATCGGCTACACCTAAAACAAACATATAAACATTCCACCAACAATAGTACAACACACATTTTTTTTTTCTAACTGACATGGTGTATTCTCCAAGATAGGCCATATGTTAGGCTACAAAACCAATTTTAATACATTTTAAAAGATTGAAATCAGAAAAAGTGTATTTTTTAATTACTATATAACAAAACTAGATCCCAGAAGGAGATAGAAAACTAAAAGACTCACAAATGTGTGGAAATTAAACAACACACTCCTAAATACCACTGGCTTGATGAAGGAATCATAAAAAAAATCTTAAAATATCTTGAGACAAATGAAAATGAAAACACAACATAGCACACATGGGGTGCAGAGAAAGCAGTGCCAAGAGGGAAGGTTGTAACTGTAGACACATAAAAAAATCATGGTCTCAAGTCAACAACCTAACTTTTCACTTTAAGGAAGTTGGAAAGGAGAAACAAATTAAACTCAAATGTACCAAAGGAATAAGATAATACAGATAAGGGTAGAGATTAAAATAGAGAATAAAAAAAAAATCAACAAAACCAAGAGCTGGTTCTTTGAAAAGATCAACAAAATTGACAAATCTTTAGTTAGATTAACTAAGATTCAAATAACTAAAACTCAGGAAAAAATAGCTATTACTGCCAATTTTATATGGATAAACAGAATCATAAGAGAAGAATATGAACAATGGTACACCAACATATTGGATAACCTAGATGAAATAGACAAATTCTAGAAACATACAACACGCTCACATCAAATCATGAAGAATAAAAAACCTTAATAGATTCATAATGATTAAAGAGATTTACACCAATCCTTCTCAAACTCTTCCAAAAAAAATCTGAAAAACAGGGAACACTTCCAATTTATTCTGTGAGGGCAGTATTAACTAAAACCAGAAAAGAACCTTCAAGAAAAGAAGAAAACTACAGACCAACATCCCTCATGAATACATATGCAAAAGTCTTCAACAAAATACTAGCAAACCAAACTTGACAGTATGTTAAAAAGATTATTCACCATGAGCCACACAAGGCTGGTTCAACAAAAATCAATGAAGCACATCATATTCACAAAGTGAAGGGAAAAAAACCACACGATCATCTGAATTGATGCAAATAAAGCATGTGACAAAACTCAACATACTTTCATAATAAAAAATGCAACAAATTAGAAATACATAAAACTATCTCAATATAGTAAAGGCTATATATGAAAATCCTGAGGCTGGAAGATGGCCGCAAGGTAGGTGGGAGTGGAGCCCATTTCCCCCTGCACACAGGTGGAACACCTAGCCGATCTTCTGAGGAACACAGTGAACAGCCAATGGAATCCCAGCATATATGAAGTTTGGAGGTCAAAATTGTAGAGGACATTAAAAAACAGATGGTAAAGAGATTGTGTTGGGACGGTAAGGCCCCTGAGACCAGCATGGGTATCAGGGCTGTTGCATCCCTGGGCCGGCCACAGGATCCCTGGATGACAGCCAAATCAACAGCTCCCTCCCCTACCAAACAGGGAGGACAGAGCATCACCAGGATGGACCTGGAGGCTTGAAGTCACTGGAGAGAATAAAGACCAGGTGGGAGACCCACAGGGGCGGTGTTCACCCAGAGACTGTGGATGCTGGCTGGGTCATAACCAGAGAAACTGGTGGCTGGGTGACACCTAGAGAAGGGAGAGGAGTTGGGCCGTGATGGACCCTGATCCAAATAGTCTGCGGTATAGTTGGAAAGTTGGGCTGTGTGAGAGGCCAGGTGCTGTTAAGAGTGCCAGGCTTGAGCAGGAGGATTTTCTTCAAAAAAGGCTCTTGGACGCTGTTTAGGCAACTCTCCCACAGCAGCTGCCCCCACCAGCCTGGCCTTGCCCCCAAAGCCAACAGGGGCCATACCCCCACCCCCACTGCACCAGCCACCACCCCAGCACCCCACCACCACATGGCCAGCTGGCTCACTAAGAGGAAGGAGGAGGTGCCCCCCACAGAGGAGAGCAGCAGGGCTCAGGGAATTAGCAGTCCCCAGAAACACTTAACTCAGTGGGGGAGCTAAAGTACTCTGAAGAGACTTTTGAGACTGCCTAGCACCTAAGACAGCAAAGAGGGAGAAGGTGGTATGTGAGCTGCCCCTAATTAGTGCACCTCCAGGACAGCACAACTGGTGGATTGAAGGCACTGGCCTGGCACAGATGGGCAGTGGTGGCCAGGCAGTGAATGGAGGACTTGGGCTGGAGGCTGGACTTCCATTAAGATTTCATGCCCAGATCTGGCCCTCATCCTTGCAGACCCACAGGAAGGGAGAAAAGCGAAGCCCAACCCCCCTCAGTCTACTGCATCCAGGAAGACCAGCAGAACTCCTTTGGCAGGTTTAAAGTCAGCAGCAGACTTTCTTTCCCCCCATGTGAGACAATAAGACCTGGAGCTGTGAAAGGTCCAGGGACAGATCCAAAGAGGGAGCACAAGGCTAACACCAACAACTCAGAAACTAAAACAAACTCCACTTTGCTATTCCAGAGAACTTGCATGTTATTATTTGTATTATTATTTTTTATTATTTTTACTTTTTATTTTATTAGTACTTTTTATTTTTTATTTTTCTTCTTTCTGTTTAGTTTTCTTCATTTTATTTGTTTATAATTGCATTGTTTGACTGGTTTTCCTTGTTCTCTCTTTCATATTGTATTTTAATTTTCTTTCTTTCACTTCACTTGTGTTCCAATAGCACACTACTCTAGGTTATGTACTTCCTATTCTTGTTATTCAGATCATATAGATTCTGTCATACGATTTTTATTCTAGTATTATTGTAAATAATTGTTGTTCCATACAATTGTAAATACTACACAGCACCCCTGCCTGATCTTAGCCCATCTCACTGTCTTCTAGAATTTTATTACTGTTGTGCTTAACTCTATTCTCTGGTACACTATGCCTATTTCCTATCCTTTACTCTTACTATATCTCATCATCTGACCTCCCACAAGCTCTCTGTTTTCTGGATTCAACTCACAATCCTTCCCCGTTGTATTAAGAGCCTTATCTCTTATCTTCCCTTTCTAAAAAATGGTTCATCCCAGGGATACAAGAATGATATGAGTCGAAAATCAGTAAATGTAATACATCACATAAATGAAAGGAAAGACAACAATCACATGATCACATAAATAGATGTGGAAAAAGCATTTGATAAGGTACAGTACTCACTTATGATAAAAAAACTCAGCAAAGTGGGAATAGAGGGAGCATTCCTTAACATAATAAAGGCCATATATGAGAGACCTACAGTCAACATCATACTCAATGGGCAAAAACTAAGTTTTCCCACTAAGATCAGGAACAAGATAAGAATATCCACTTTTACAACTCTTATTCAACATAGTATTAGAAGCCGCAGCAATCAGACAAGAAAAAGAAATAAAAGGCCTACAAATGGGAAAGGAGGAAGCAAAACTGTCATTGCTTGCAGATGACATGATAATGTACCTAGAAAATCCTGTAGACTCCACCAAAAAACTAATCAACCTAATAAGTGAATTTGGTAAAACAGCAGATACAAAGTCAATATTCAGAAATAAAAGGCATTTTTGTACACCAACAAGGAAATATCAAAAACAGAAATCAGGAAAAAAAATCCTACTTGATATAGCAAGAAGAAAAATAAAGTACCTAGGAATAAACCTAAACAAGGAGGTAAAAGACCTGTACTCAAAAAACTACACAATACTAAAGAAAGAAATTAAGAAAGATACGTAAAAATGGAAGCATGTACCATGTTCATGGATTAGAAGAATTAACATCAAAATGTCCATACTACCCAAAGCAATTTATAGATTCAACACAATCCCTGTTAAAGTACCAATGACATATTTCACAGAATAGAACAAACATTTCAAAAATTTATATGGAACCATAAACAACCTCAAATAGCTCCAGCATTTTTGAGAAAGAAGAACAAAGGAAGAGAGATCATAATACTTGGTATCAAACTGTATTACAAGGCCACTGTAATCAAAAGAGCCTAGTACTGGCATAAGAACAGACATATGGATTAATGGAAAAGAACAGAGAGCCCAGAAATAAACCTAAGTCTTTATGGTCAATAAATATTGACAGAGGGGGCAGAAGCATAAGATGGAGTAAAAATAGCCTATTCAGCAAATGGTGTTGGGAGATCTGGACTGCTACATGCAAAAAAATGAAACTCAATCACCAACTTAACAACATACAGAAAAATAAATTGAAGATGGATAAAAGACTTAAATATAAGTCGTGACACCATTAAAGTCCTAGAGGAAAACATAGGCAGGAAAATCTCAGATATTCCATGCATCAATATTTTCACCAATACATCCCCTAGAGCAAGGGCCATAAAGGAAAGAATAAACAAATGGGATCTCATCAAAATAAAAACCTTCTGTATGTCTAGAGAAAACAGCATTAAAATGAAGAGAGAACCAACTATATGGGAAAACATATTTGCCAATGATACCTTGGACAACAGTTTGATCTCCAAAATATATAAAGAACTCACACAACTCCACTCCAGGAAGACAAAAAGCCCAATTCAAAATGCACAAAGGACATGAATAGACACTTCTCCAAGGAGGACATACAGAGGGCCCAAAGACATGTGAAAGGATGCTCAGCATCACTAGCCATCAGAGAGGTTCAAATTAAAACCACAATGAGATACCACTTCACACCAGTCAGAATGGCCATCATAAACAAATCAATGAACAACAAGTGCTAATGGAGATGTGGAGAGAAAGGAACCCCTGCACACTGTTGGTGGGATTGCAGACTGGTATAGCCACTGTGGAAAACAGTATGGAATTTCCTCAGACATGACACGTAAACCAATGGGTGAAAAGACAGACATGTAAACTGATGGGATAGAATAGAGGCTGACAAACTCTCACATGTATAGTTGAATGATTTTCAACAATGGTGACAAGAGCATCTTTTCAACAAATAGTAGTGGGGAAAACTGGATATCCACACACAAAAACTGGACAACAAAAGTTGGACCATTCCTTATACCATATGTAAAAATTAACTCATAGCAGATTATAAACCTAACCATAAAAGCTAACACTGTAAAACTCTTAGAAGAAGACATAGGGGAGAAGCTCTGTGACATTGGATTTGGCAATGATTTCCTGGACATGGCAGTGAAAAAAGATATGTTAAACTCAATAAAAATGTAAAATTTTTATGCATTAAAGGACACAATCAACAAGAGTAAAAAGGCAACCCTTGGAATGGGAGAAAATATCTGCAAATCACCTACCGGATACAAGAATTGATATCCACCATATATAAAGAACTACTATAACTCAACAACAAAAAACTCAATTAAAAACTGAACAAAGTATCCAAAGACATTTTTCTAAAGAACACAAACAAATGGCCAGTAAGCACATGAAAAAATACTCCACATCATTAATCATTAGGGAATTCAAATCAAAACCACAATGTGATGTCACCTTATATCCATTAGAGTGGCTTTTTATCAAATAAACAGAAAACAAGTACGGGCCAGGATGCTGAGGAATCAGATTGCCCTTGAGAATACAAAATGGCACAGCTGTGAAGAAACATAGCAGTTCCTTAAAAAACTTAACATGGAATAACCATATAGTCCAGAAATACCACTTCTGAGTGTATACCTCACTTCTGAGGGACTGGGACAGATACTTGCACACCAACATTCATAGCAGCATTATTGACATGTTGCCAAAGAACCTAAACGCCCATTCAAGCATAGCTGGATAAACGAAATGAGGTATATATGTACAATTAAAAATTATTCAGACTTTTTTAAAAAAGGAAATTCTGACACATGCTATAACACAGATAAATCTTGAAGGCATTATACTAACTAAAAGCCAGTCACAGAAGGACAAATGCTGTATAACCCTATTTATCTGAGGTCTCGAGAGTAGTCAAATTCAGAGAGACACAAAATAAAACAGAGGTTGCCAGGGCCCATGGAGAGGGCCCACAGGGCGCTGGTGGTTAACAGGGACAGGGTTCCAGCTTGGCGAGATGGAAACTTTCCGGAAATAAGTGGCTAGTGATGACTGCACAACAATGTGAAGGTGCTTAACGCCAGAGCTGTACACTTAACAGTGGTTAAAATGGTTAATCTTATATTTTACCACAGTAAAACAATAAAATAATTACATTATACTCAGGGAAAAATTCCTTATTTAAGAACACTTCTGAGTCATATTCCTGGCATGAGCCTCCCTACTGCACTCTTCCTTACCATCCCAATGTGCTGACTCATCTGAATAATCCCATCTTTCTGAATAATCCCAAAAATCGTGGCTAATAATTTCCCAGCTTGTTTTGTGATTAAGACTGCCAGATTTAGTAAATAAAAGTACAAGACACCCAGTTATACAAGGGGGACCCAGACAAACCCAGTCTTTATAAAATGTGTATTTATTCTTACATGTTTAAACTTCAAGTATTCTCCATTTGATGCAATACACCTATCAAGATGTTTTTCCCACTGCTCAACAGTTTTTGAACTCATTGATTTTGATAGCTTTTAGTGCTTCTGTCGCTTTTTTGTTTCACCTCTTCCAGATCAGCAAAATATTTCCCATTGAGGACTTTAAAAAAAAAAAGATAATTCTGATTTTCTTAGGGTTCCCCTTGTACTTGAATTCACAATTAGTAATTTTTATATAAACAATGAATATTTTTAATGTATTTCCCATGCAATATTTTGGATATACAATACTAAAAACAACTATTACTTGTTTATCTAAAATTCAAATTTAACTCGATGCCTGTGTTTTATTTGCCTACCCTACATATGATCCAACAGTTCCTGCGATCTGTGTGTGCTGCTTATTCAATACCATTGATTCAAGAGCTACTTTTGTTGATGTACTAATTTTTTTATTGATGTTTAATTTGTTGATGCATTAATCAACATCATTCTTTTCATTTTTACATAAGCAATCAGGTTAATTATTCCCATTCCTGTTTTCTTATCGCTTCCAGTTTTTACAAGTAACATTAAGATACTTTCTCTCTCCAAAACATTTTAACACATTTTTAATACTGAATGTGTGTACCATACAGCACCTTTTGGCAGTAGAAGAATGTACCTTGAAAAGTCATCAATTTTAATTTTATAATTGCAAAAATCCTTCTGTCTTACAGGCATGGGCCTATCCACACACAAGAGGGGACCTCAAAAACTGAATTATCTTCCGGAGGGTGGGCCAATTTTAGTACAGGCTTCCCCAGCTAGGTGAGTGTTCCAGGAACCCATCTGTGTCAGTGTGCCAGCTGGTGTTGTTGTGGGAGGCTGAATTTGGCTTCAATGAATTTTTTTTGAAGTCTCTTTCACCCAGTTTGCCCATTTCATGATGGGTGATATGAGAATGCACCTGCCCACGTCACACTGTGTTCAGCAGTTTTTGACCAAAAACAGCATGACCCCCATGCCCCACTCTCCCTATTCACCCAATCTCGCCCTGAGCAACTTTTTTTGTCTCCCCGGATGAAAAATCTCCTCAAAGGGAAACAGTTTGTGGATGTGGATGAGGTGAAACAAAAAATGGCCAAACCACTAAAAGGCAGCAAAATCAGAGTTCAAAACTATCTTGAACAGGGGAAAAATGTCTAGATACGTGTATTGCATCAAATGGAGAGTACTTTGAAGGTGACTGAAGTTTAAACATGTAAGCATTAATACACAATTTTTTATAAATAAATTCTGGGATTTGGGGGGTGTCCCCCCTCGTATGCTCCTCTCGATGTAGAACTGAGCCACTGTGCTACCAGGACCTGGACGGGTATTTTCAGTTATACCGAGTGCTGCGGTCTGGCCCTGGATGCAGCCATGGAGCCCTCACACCTGCCTGGCTGGCAGCACTTCGCCACCTAAGACATTGCTGAAACAGATAAACCTTCAGAAGTACCTCTGCAGGCCCCTCCAATTCCAGGACACAGGCAGCAGGAAAGAATGTGTTCCTGTGTTGAAAGGGACTGTGAGGCCCTTGGTCTGAGAGCTAATCAGGACTAGTAACTACCTGAAGGAAGACAGGTGAAGACCAAAGCAGGGGTCTGGCTTGCTTTTACCTGGAGGGGCACCACCCTGGACATCAGGTGGTCAAAATAAAGGTCCACTGCTTCGGTGAAGCCCTTGTAAGTTGTTCTCAGCCTCATGCCAGAATCTTGCAGTAACCAGCTTGAATAAAAAAGCGGGGTTGGGGGTGATTAGTTCCACAGTTGGTGGGCTTGCTCTCAGCAGGTTGAGGGTGGAGTGAAAAGGGAGCAGCCACAAAGCACCCAGGGATGAGGCTGGAGACCACTCCCAGCCTCGCCCTCCACTCAGTCAGAAGAGCAGGTTATTCCAGGGACCACGGCCCAGGAGCACGCGGCCCAGCCCCAGCCCTGGACGCAGCTCCGCTTCCCTAACTGCAGACACCAGCCCTGTGGGCGACTCAGGTCCAGCTTCATGGCAACAGGCTGGCAGCCAGGCAGAGTGAGAAGAGCTTCCCACTGGACACAACGCCCCGTTTTGGAGCTTTCCCTCCACAGTCTTATGGCAAAGGTGTTAGGCCAGGACGGGAGGACACAGAGGCAACCTCCTGTATCACCCAGAACCACCAGCCTGAAACAGAGGCTGCCTCTCCTGCTCTGCTCCAGCTGCCATTCACGCTAGCCTGGCTCATTTGCATCATTTGCATCAACTGTTCAAGCTCAGCTCGGGAACAAGGGCCAGGTGAGCTGAGTGAGAAGGTTAATTCTTCCCACAGCTGGTCTGCAAATATCCCCATGCCCCAGATGAATGTGGGGCATTCATTCCAGAGCAGGACTCAAGGACTTAAATCTCATTTGAAATTCTGAGAGAAGACTTAATATTTTCTTACAAAAGGTCCTGATTTAGAAGTCCTGCACAGGGTCAGAACAGTATCAGTTTGTTAGGTCAGAACAGATGAGGAGAGAGGAGTCTCCCCTAGAGGGACAACCCCACTTTCCACCTCGCCTCTAACAGGTCCAGCGCCTCCTCCCCAAAGGCAGTCTGCCTGCTGGCTGGCGTGCCCTTCAGCCTGCTGGGGTCTGCCCACCAGCCCATCCTCCATGCAGCCAGGGCCTGAGTGAACAGGGCTGCACAAGGAGGTCTGAGTGCTGGAGGCCTGGCTGCTTCTGAGCTAAGTAAGACTTAAATCCTGTCCACCTGTCCTGCTCTGGCTGAGCCGGAGATTTCTTGCTGACACGTGGCTTTCTAATCCCCAGGTGTGGGGGAGGCCACTTGGGCTGTGTTCACAGCCTTGCTGAGGGCACCTTGCCAAGCTGAATGGCACAGTGATGGAGAAGTGACCCCGGGCAGTGAGGAGATGGAGACAGAGCCTGCCGGGGCCCCTGGGGCAGGCTGGTAGTGCTGGAAACAGAGATGAAAACAAGGCAGAGGTGGGGGTTGCGCCTGGGGAGCAGCGAAGCATCTGCAGGAGACAGCGTGGCCAACAGGGTCAGCTGTCCCCCTTGGGGTGCATGGGGTAGAAGAAGAGCAGATCTAACTGCCCGGAACATGGTGAGGATGGGAAAGATTACCCCAACAAGAGCATCTTTCATGACAATGAAGGCGACACTGACAAGAATGAGGGGTGAGTGTGGGTGGTACCAGGAGCCTCCACTCCAGCCACACAGCACGCCACGGACTTCAGTGGACACTGCGTACCCTAAGATCAATCACTAGGGCCTGAGATTGGAAGATAGGAGATAAGAACAAAAGCAACAACCTGTTTCTGTTACACTTTATCAAAATACTTGAACTTTAAAAAATAAGCCCTGATAACATCCTTAACAAAGAAGTAGGCAGGTTTGAGATTTCCTCTTTGGTAGAGTGCAGCCCAGAGCAGATGCGTGGCCTGATTGAGGGCCAGACTCACAGCAGAGCCCTGAGCCTGGGGAGGCGCAGGGCCTGGGGGTGGCCAGCCCTCCACTGCTGCCTCCCTGTGAACAACAGAGGGAGCTGGGCAAGGACAATGGTGGTGATGTCATTTAAAATGACCTCCTTTGGGCACTACTTATTCTGAAAGAGAACTTCAGTACGAAATAGGAAAATATACTTTAAAGGCAAAATTAAGCCTTTGTGTGTGATTCACTTTTTACATGAGCTGTGGCCAGAGGCCCTCACAGTCCCACTTACCTGGGCAAGCCACCAAGGTCAATCTCGCTGCAGATGTAGGGGCCTGGACGCAGAATCACCCACAGCCCAATCTCAGCAGCCATCAGGACAAAGGCCCTGGGAAGGTCAAGGACAGCCACTCTCAGGACACCCCAAGAGAAGGTGGGGACCAGCACAGCAAACATGCCTGCCTTCCCTTCCCAACCAGAGATGGGGTGAGAGAAGGGAAGGCGAGCCCCTGCCCCCAGCAGAGCAGGGAATCCCACATGGTGGTCACAGGCCACAGGCCCTGGCAGCTGGGTTCTCACTGGCTCCCAGCCTAGGACCGTCTGCACAGCCCACAGGGTCATAAGGAGGAAGGTGTCATACAGGGTCATAATAATGAACCTGACCCCAGTGGCCTTGCTACCCTCCGGGGCAATCCCTGTCCCAGCACAGGGGGTTGGACCCCATGGCACATCAGGGCTGACATGGGACCAGGCACCTCTAGGCTACAGGGGGTGGGGGGTGGGGGGAAGGCTCAGAGGAGCAGGCTCGGACCCCCGGGGGTAACAGGAGCAGCTGGAGAGCATCGGGTCCTGGGTGCAGAGCCCGTCAGTGTCCAGAGAACAAGGCTCTGACCCCAGTCTCCATCTGGTTCTCCAAGCAGAGCTGAGATGCCACTAGGGTCCCTAACAAACCCAGCCAGCCCTGTCCTGGCTCCCAGGCCCCAGGCAGGTCACAGGAGCAGCAGCAGCAGCACGTACTCCAGGTCCAGGTTCCCAGAGAAGTCAAATGTGCCCCGTTGTGGCTCGTGGAGGTTCCATGGGACATAGCTGGAACAGGAGAGATAATTCCAGGTATGACCTTTTCATTTATTCCACTTCATCTCCCAGATTACTTTCTTTGTCCCTAAAAGCTCCTGTGATGATTGCAGATGTATTTCCAGGGACACTGTCTCAGTGACATCAGGACTGGGACCAAGAACTAAATGCCGAGACAAGGGGCTTTAGAGCACCCAGGGCCAGTCCCTGGGGGACTAGGAGCCCCCTGCTCAGTGGGGGCAGGGAGGCCAACAAAATGGGAAGACGTGGCTGAAGCACAGGGAGTGCCCACAGGGCAGCTGGGGCTGTGCTGCCCTCTTCCCACCCTCCTGCCCTCTCTCTCCCCACTGGAGAAAAAGAAGTAACTTTACAGGAAAAAACAGTTAAAAGTAGAGAAGAGATCACAATTATCAGTCCTATTTTTCATGGAAGCATCAAACTCCAAACACTGTAACAGAATGGAGCTTCTAACTCTAAAGAGATGAGGAACTGAAGCAAGCACTCTAAGGGGCAGACTCAGGGGACAGAGGTATGGAGTGACCCGTGATGACAGTAAAGACAGCCGCTCCTCTCCTGGACTCCCAGCCCCCATGGCTGGTGGGGGAGGGGGGCGTCTCAAGTGCAAAGACTGTGCAGGTAAAGCGGAAGGGGGCTCGCCTGCTTCCGACTCAGACCCAACAGGGCCATGCTGAAGCAAACATAGACTATCCTGCTTTTCCAAGGCAAAACGGCTGTCCCGCATATTCCCACAAGTCCTGTGAAGTGTGAATGTACCCCCAGGATCAGAACTCGCATATGCAAATAAAGACCCTTTTAAGGATTCTAGAAAATTACACACACACTTGTTTCAACTACGTTGTCACAGCTCAGAATGCTCCTGGAGCTCTTTTCAGAAACTGTCCCCAAAACCAGTTCACGAACCCCCCCAAGAACATCCATGTTCTTGATTTGTTATTGCATTTTTGCCTCCACATAGAATGCAGCTTGATAACCCACTTTATTTCCTAGACTTGGATCCAAAATCTGCTGGCAATCTTGAAAAATAAATCCACGGGAAGATCGACGTTTGCTCACCATGCGCCTGTTTTTAAGCTAACTCACTGTGTGGGGTGCTAGAACGGACACTTCAGCATCTGCAGACAGTTCTGAAAGGAACGTGGCACACTGCCGACAGCAGCTTCCCCAGGGAGCTATTTTGAAGACTACACTCATTTCTGTATAAACTGGGAGTGGAATGCTTGCTTAAAAAAATGACTTAATAACTCAATCATGTCCTACACCTATACTGTCCTCTCTGCTCGTCCTGTGTACACTGGTGCTCTTGTTGGTCCCAGACTTATTTCCAGTGCCTGTCTCTCATTGTCACCAGTGGGGACTAGTGGGGAGTGCTGCAGGGATCAGAAAGGGCAACTGTCTTCCGGTCAGAGGCTATGTGGATCTAGGCTCTGCCAGGGCTCGCCCACCCTGCCTGGCGGGCTGGAAGCCCCTAAACTGGGCTCCCACGAAGAAGTCGAGACCCAGGCTGGAGCCCCATGGGCAACAGGCTTGGGGGTGGGGTGGGCAGCACTCACGTGGTGAGGGTGTTCAAGCCACAGGCTTTCATCTTCAGCAAGCGGTCCCTCCAGTAAGCCTTGGGCACTCTAAAATAGTGCACAGAGCCCCCGAAGATCCAGAAGGTGGAGTCCTCCAGCATAAAGTTCTGGTCCTGAGTGTGCAGCCCGAACTGCCGGCGTCTCCGCCAGGGAGAGAGCAGATGGTGCCAGTCCAGCCTGCAAACAGGAAAGGCATCCAGGAGGCCCGAAGGCTCACCTGCAGCAGCTAGCAGGGGCACTTCAGAGGCAGGCTTCCTCTCCTCTGCGGGCCCTCAGCATCTTTTCCTCAGGAGGGCCTGTTTCCAGGGCCTTCGGAAAAAGTTCCCATCCTCCACCTTAGCCCAGCCTTGCAAGGAGACTTGCTTCAGCACCACTGACTCGTCTGGTCAGCTGCAAATGAAGCGCAAGCTGAGGTTGCACTCAGGAACCAGACAAACATGACACTGGACACCGAGACTGTGCTAACAGGAAGGGGACAAGGTGGGCGCACAGTGTGTGGGAATGAAGTGCTTGTGGGTTGAGAAGCTGCTTTGGGAGCAGGGGACTTGGGGGGACTTGGGAGGACCCAGGGGCAGGTCTGCAGGTCTCCTAGGCTTTGATGTTTTGACTAAACATCAAAGCAGCAACTATTTCAAATATACCTCTGAGCCACCTCATGGTCACAGCTTCTTGGCTTGAGGTGCAAATACCTGTAAGGAAGTACCCAGGTTAGAAACAGCATCTGTTCATTAACCAAGTTTCCATGTCTTACTTATCATCTAAAGGGCAAGTTTCTTTTTGGCTGACAGATGATCCTGCCTGTCAGAAAGTCCCACCTGGGGAAGCTGTGGAAAAGTTTTAGTCCCTGAAAAAGCACCTTTGACATCTCTCAGGTTGGCCAGGAGGAGCCTGGGATTCAGTGCTCAGTCCCCTGGAGGCCATGAGAGAAAGCCAGTAAGAGAAACTGAAGGAGCCAGAGGTTCCAGCCTCGCAGTTTGGGAAACTCTGAGACAGAAAACAACAGCGGGAATGAGTCTGGTGCAAAAGCAAATTTTTGTTGGTGCCTTTTCTATACCCACTTCTCTCTGTTTTATTTATTTTTATTTTAAATATATTTTATTGATTATGCTATTACAGTTGTCCCATTTTCCCCCTTTATTCCCCTCCGCACTGAACCCCCCATCCCCGAGCATTCCCCCCTTTAGTTCATGTCCATGGGTTGTCCACATAAGTTCTTTGGCTTCTCCATTTCCTACACTATTCTTAACCTCCCCCTGTCTATTTTGTACTTACCATTTATGCTACCTGTTCTCTGTACCTTTTCTCTCATTCTCCTATCCCCCTCCCTCTCCCCACTGATAACCCTCCATGTGATCTCCATTTCTGTGATTCTGTTCCTGTTCTAGTTGTTTGCTTACTTTGTTTTTAGGTTCAGTTGTTGATAGTCGTGAGTTTGTCATCATTTTACTGTTCATAATTTTTACCTTCTTTTTCTTAGATAAGTCTCTTTAACATTTCATATAATAAGGGCTTTGTGATGATGAACTCCTTTAACTTGACCTTATCTTGGAAGCACTTTATCTGCCTTTCCATTCTAAATGATAGCTTTGCTGGATAGAATCATCTTGGATGTAGGTCCTTGCCTTTCATGATTTGGAATACTTCTTTCCAGCCCCTTCTTGCCTGCAAGGTTTCTTTCGAGAAGTCAGCTGATAGTCTTATGGGAACTCCTTTGTAGGTAATTGTCTCATTTTCTCTTGCTGCTTTAAGATTCTCTCCTTATCTTTCATCTTGGCTAATGTAATTACAATGTGTTTTGGTGTGTGCTTCCCTGGGTCTAACTTCTTTAGGACTCTCTGAGCTTCCTGGACTTCCTGGAAGTCTAGGACCTTTGCCAGATTGGGAAAGTTATCATTCATTATTTTTTTGAATAAGTTTTCAATTTCTTGCTCTTCCTCATCTCCTTTCTGGAATCCCTATGATTTGGATCTTGGAACATTTAAAGTTTTTCCAGAGATTCCTAAGCCTCTCCTCATTTTTTTTTTGAATTCTTGTTTCTTCATTCTGTTCTAGTTGAATGTTTACTTCTTCCTTCTGATCCAATTTGTTGATTTGAGTCCCGGTTTCCTTCTTGCCACTGTTGGTTCCCTGTATATTTTGTTTTATTTCACTTTGCATAGCCTTCACTTCTTCCTTTATTTTGCAACCATATTCAACCATTTCTGTGAGCATTCTGATTACCAGTGTTTTGAACTCTGTATCTGATAGGTTGGCTATCTGTTCACCGCTTAGTTCTGTTTTTGGAGTTTTGATCTGTTCCTTCATTAGGGCCATATTTTTTTTTTTTTTTTGTCTCAGCAAGATGGAGGCATGGGTAGATACACTTTGCCTCCTTGAAAAACCGAAAAAAGGACAACAACAAATTTAAAAACAAAAAATTTCTAGAACTGCCAGAAAAATCAAACTGTATGGAAGTCTGACAACCAAGGAGTTAAAGAAGAAACATTCATCCAGACTGGTAGCAAGGGTGAAGACAGGCAGCCAGGGTGGAGAGGACTTGTGGCAAAGTGGTAGCTGGCGAACCAGGCAGTCCCACATTTGCAAGTAAATAAACCGGGAGGAACAACTGGGGCAAGAGACAGACTGTGCAACCCAGGGTTCCAGCACAGGGAAATAAAGCCTCAAAACCTCTGACTGAAAAAACCTGTGGGGGTTGAGGCAGCAGGAGAAACTCCCAGTCTCACAGGAGGGTTCATTGGAGAGACCCACAGGGTGCCAGAACATACACAAACCACCCACCTGGGAATCTGCACCAGAAGGGCCCCATTTGCTTGTGGGTAGCAGGGGAAGTGACTGAAAGACAGCAGAGGCCTGAGTAAGCGTCATTGTTCCCTCTCTGACCCCTCCCGCATATACAGCACCACAGCACAGTGATGTAGTTGCCTTGCCCTGGTGAACACCTAAGGCTTCCTTAGATACTCACCCCTTATTACGTAACCAATACACATAGACAAAAAAAAAAAAAAAAAAAAAAAACACTTCTCATTAAAGTTCCTGACACTAGAGGGCATCTGTCAGCAGGGCTCTTTTCCTTTTAAATCAAAACAAAACAAAACAAAAAACCCCACCTCTCTCTTTTGGTAACACTGGCTAAAATGGTACCATCGGGGCATGTGTCTGGCTTAAGGCCCAGCTTAATCCATTCGATCAGTATTGATACACACTGACTGGGGACAGTCACCTCTTAGAAGAAATAGACATGCGTGAACCGAGAGGGGGTTGAGAGCAGCAATCTTGATTCTGGATTCAGCAACTTTCTGAGATTCTCAGAGGGGCGGCTCCTTCCCAACGCTTCCGTGTGGACTCACAGCAGGTGTCACGGGGAAACAGGGCACATGTGAGTCACACCCCTGTTGATGACTCTCCCAGTGTGCACATGGGGTGTCCCATCATGCTCTCTCTCCATCTCGGCCACCAGCACTGACTTCCTGCTGGGTCCTTTCCCTACCTACCAGCCAGCTTCTCCTCTACCTACAACGCCAAGTGCCTCAGTGCTGAACATGAGCTTGCATACCCTACCATGTAAAGCAGCGAGAGTGCTGCTATTAATGGCACCACCACTGCCACCAGCATGTAGTGAGAACTCAGGGCAACCTGCTCCCGCTCCTCAGGAAGCTCACTCCCCTCCTACCCGAATTCCTCCAAACCACACGTTATGGTCCTTTTAACAAGTTCTGATACCAGAATCTTCTCCATCACCCTGCACACTCAAATAATTACACTTCTGTGCCACGAGTACTGCTGTAAAGCACACACAGAGGTGTGACCAGGGCCAGAAGAGGAGGTGGCCAGGAGAGCAGCACGGGCCACAGACACCGCTGACCACATGGCTGCTCATGGGCAGAGAGAACTTATGGGCTGCAAAGCCGCAAACGTTTCCTACCCGGCCCTGTACCAGAAACCCTGCCATAGAGGATGAGGCCCTGGATACTGAAAGGGGGCGTCAGGCCCCTGTGGCCACTGTCTGGGCTTCTTTCTAGCCACGACTTCATTCTGGTTGTTCCCACCTGGCTCTTTCCTTTGGCTACAAGCTCCTGACTAGTCTGGCTCTCCCATACCTCATGCAAGGGAGAGTTCATCTCCCTTAGTTTTGACCATAACTGCTCCAAAGAACACATTCTGCCTTCCTGTTTCCTGTGCCCCCGAGCCTTCATACTCTCCAGGCTCACCTGACCACCCCGCCCTGGCTCTCCCAAGTGAGAAAGATCTGGAGGGGCAGATTCTTTTCTTAAAAATAAGGACATATTGACATCTGGTGGTGAGAATATTCATTCTTCCCCTCTCTGTCTCTGTCTCCCTCTCTCATTGTTTTTAAACTGTATTTTTTCAAATACAGTCTAGCAATCATTCCACAAGGTAGCAATTCTTATTCACCGGCCAGAACTTCAAATCTCCAATTCTTCACCAAGCTCGCATGACTCTCTGTCACTCCCTCATTCCTACCCAGTCCCTGCTAGTGACACACACACTCCTCAATGTGTCTGCCCCCTAGTAGGTAACTAATCATCAGGACACTTCTGTCCAGGTTTACACCTCCAGGCCATCTGGAGCTTATTACAAATGCAGACACGCAGGTCTTAACCTGAGACCGACTGAACGAGAATCTGCACTTTAACCAGACCCCAATCTCTATCTTTTCCTTTGATATATGGAAAATGGGTTTCCTGGTTAGGGCCTCTCTTTGCTTGTGTCTTTATATGCTATCATTTTCTAGTTTTTTGTTTTTTGTTTTTTTTTTTTTAATTTCCCTCAGCACTTATTAAGCAGCATGAAATTAACACTGCAAACAACAAAATACCAAATTCTGGAGAATTCAACTGTTTCCTCTCTGAAAATTATCTGGTGGCTTATTTGATGAGTCTTTAACACATTAATAAAAAGGATGAACTCACTGAGAAAATGAGGTTGACCAGTGTGGGGCTCTGCAGGGCTCTGTGGGGATGACGCAGCACCGTGCGTGCAAACGGGCGCCAACACCAAGAGCGGCCGTCAGCACTAGTAATGACCTCCATCGCTTCCTGACTGATCAACTCCACACTCACAAAATAAACACGAACTGTGGGGGTAAATCAGGTTGGGGAGACATTCCTTGTCAATTAGGCTCATTACCAAGGAGCTTAACCAAATCTGAGGAAGAGGGTTTTTTTTTTCTTTTTTAAAAAAAGATTTTATTTATTTTCAGAAAGAGAGAAAGGGAGGGAGAAGGAGAGAAACATCAGTTTCTCACCTCTCACATGCCCCCAACTGCTGACCTGGCCTGCAACCCAAGCATGTGCCCTGACAGGGAATCAAACCCACCACCTTTCAGGTTGCAGGCCGGCCCTCAGTCCACTGAGCCACAGCAGCCAGGGTGGAAGAGATTTTTTTACTTTTGCTTTTCTAGTGAGCAGTCCACTCATGATTAAACTCTTCTTGATGAGACCAGCAATATCAAGCTTCCCGCTACTTGAAGCTTATTTTCTAGAATCTCTGTTGTCTTTTTTCTCCTTGCATCACTGCAGGATAACTTTTCAGTCTGACAATAAACAAGAGCAGGCCCCAGTCACTGAAGGGGCCGGGCCTCTGGTTTGCTCTGCTCTGAGCCACACACCACTCACAGCCCACAGTGAGGACCCTGGCAGAAGGCACGCACGTCAGGACTTCTGGTGGGGCCTCCACACCCTTGTGCTACCATCCCTTCTGGCAAGTGCAAGCTGGAGACACCAGAGGTTGGAAAGGAAACATTAAGCACAGGACTTGGGTGCTGAGATCCCTATGGTGAGGAACTGTCATCAGGTGATGACTGGTGAAGGAGGAGGGACAGAGGCATGAAGCCTTCTTACACTTCACTAATCCTAGTAGTGGATCACAAGGACAATGGGCACAGGGCAAGCTCCACGTGGGCTCGATATCACTGGACACAGTCAAAAGTGCTGGGTAGACGTGTCTGCATGGAAAGGAACTGATGAGCAGGGGGCAGGCTCACAACCTCTTCCATGAGGAATGGGCCCATGAGCTGGCTCTTGGCTTTCAGAGAGGGTCTTCCAGGGTGGCTTGGGCTGGAGAAGAGCCAGATCTAGTCGCCCACTTGAATGATCTCCCTGAATGAGGTGTGCTAATCCTCACAAGTCTGAAATGTCTCTTGCCATGCCAGAGAGCATTCCCATGTCACCCTGTAAACATTGGCCAGTAACTGAGGCCATGGTGGGACTGGGAAGCCACACCTGGAGTCACAGACCTCTCCGTCAGTCTTCTGTCATACCAGGCACAGTCTGACCAGATTCAGACAGGCCAGCATCCACATAACCTGACATGGCAGAGACAGCGTCATCAACTTCTGGTACATCACACAATTTGAAGCTGGCCAAGGGTGTGGACCAGCTGGGTAGAGGAGGTGGGAATCTACATAGTCCTTCAGTTCCCAGAACGTAAGTCCCTGCTGGTCCCAAGAGTCAGTTATTTTGGCACTAAAGAGAACATGTACGTTCTTGCTAATCTGAGATGATGATTTACAAATCCAATTTTCAGGTGCACTGTCACCCTGCTAGGGCCACCCTAAGCAAAGATTCAACTCAATCTGTGACCTGAGCATCATATTAAAGATTCTGACAAAGAAAGCACCCACTCACCAATTTGTTCGTCTGAGTGGTCAGGCCAGAGACCAGGAGATAGCAGATTTGTTAAACTGCCCAAAACACATCACACACAGACATTTCCTCACTTGGGTCTGAAATACATATTCCTACCCATCACTCTCTCGAGGTCTGGATGGGGCTATAGGCTTCCAGGAGGCCCAGTGTCCTTGGACATCCCTCACTGTCCACTCAGGGATACTTCAATCTCACCAGTCTACAGCCCTGCATGCTCACTCTTTCCCAGCAGAGAAGTCTGAGAGCCTAAGAAAGGAATTTTCCATCTTTGGCCCAGGCCAGTGCCCTCTGAGCCTCAACTGCAGAACAGGTCTCTTGGATCAACCTTTGGGCCACAAGAACTCCAGCCCTGGGTAAATGGAACTCTGTCCCCATGTCTGGCCCAGCTTCCTGGATGTGCTCCTTAGCTGGGGCCCAATGCTCTGGGCTTCTGCTTTGCTGGGAAAGGCTTCAAATATCTCCAAAGGGCTTGGGCCTTTTACTCCAAAAGAGAGTACACTCATTTCGCAGAGATGATCTTGCAGATCCCTGGCACTACTACGATCCCAGCACCTCTGTCCCTCCCTCTGAAAAGACTTGTAGGTAAGTCAGGAGCTGGCCCAGCCCTCAGGCTCCAGCAAGTAAGGCCAAGTGGCTGCTGACATGAGCCAGGGACATGCTGGTAGTTCAGAGGGTTCATTTTCTAAATACAGTAGGAAGTTTACATATGGATGAGCATTTGCTAAACTGAAACCTTGAGACCTAGCTATAAAAATATACAAACTCCTCATTAGTAGTCAACTACATAACAGCAATGAAAGGTGTCCTGATGCTGTGCGACACTGTATTTCTACTTTGGGGAAATTTTCCCTTGGCAGCATCATAAATAGAAAAGGTGTTGTATCTCAACCTAGAGGGAGGTGCAAAGTCTGCTGGAAGACCCAAAGGGCTCTGCTGGTAACAAGACTCTGAGCACCTTAGCGATGCTCGTGGAATTGGAACAAAATGATTTCATGAACAGGGGACACCATACACGTGTTAAGTATTTTTTAAGTCCAGCACATGGACTTACCTACACAGATACATGGCTCACACCGTGTGAGGGTGTGGTTCTTACAGAACACAAAGAATCCAGACACACAGGTTAGCCAGAACTTCCTTCCCCTTAGACAACAGAGCCCCTCAGCCTCCTTCACACTGAAATCCAACAGAAATGTAATGTGCTATTTTACTCACTTCTTTAACTTACTTTAAATGTCTGTCAAGATTTAGAATGAACATCTCATAAGGTCAGCAATTCTATATACAGAAATATCTCCAACAGATACTCACTGCAACTTTGTTTGCAGCAGCTAAAAGAAGGCCAAGAATGGGTGCCCATCACTAGGGGATGTTTAAATACGTCATGTGGCAGATGGACAAATGGGGTCACATATATAACTGTCTTCTTCTATATGCACAGAGTTCCCCGAGCAAAACCATGACCATGAATCACCTCAGGTGAGGTGGACAGGGTGTCTGGAGCTGGGAGTGGGGGACTTACTGACCCCTGTGTATTACTTGAATAGCTCTTCCCTTTCATATATTATTTACTCACAAAATCAACTTTACAGGAAAAACATGTGTGTTCTTGAAAGGGACAATCCCACTGTCTTGCTGAGTGTGGGAGCACAGAAGCAGTGAGCATCACCTAACGTTAAAAATGCCCCTAGTAACTAGTGAGCAAAACAGAATCAGAGGCATGGACACACGGAACAAACTGACAGGTGCCAGAGAGGAGGGGGAGTGGGAAACTGGTTGAAAGAAGGTAAAGGGATCAGCCAAAAAACATCTGTGTGTGACCCATGGACGTGGACTACATTGTGGGGAGTGTCTGAGGGAGTGGGGGACACTGAGTGGAGGGGGGCAAAGGGGGGAAAATTGGGACAACTGTAATAGCATACATAATGAAATAGATTTTTTTTTAAAAAAGAAAGCAGAATAAATAAAAATACAAAAAACAAAAACAAAGAAACCTTACCCTTCCATCCCAGGAGACGTCCACACATTGGGACCTCTGTTTCAATATGGCCTTTAATAACCAGAGAAATAGATTTAAGCAAAAAGTAAAACTGAATGGAGAGGAAACAGCAAATATCCAGACACCAAAAGAACCCACTGGGTAATGGCAGGGGCGGAGCTGGACTCCAGAGTCCTTTTCAGGTACTACATGTTCTACAAAGATCTCTCAAAGCTCCAGCATCTCCTGATTCTTCATCAGAAGAGCACTCAAAGAGAAATAATGGAACTCTGAGTCATTTCCTCAAAGACTCAGTGCTTTTTTCACTTAATTCTTCCTTGACCTCAGGTGGAAAGAACTCTTGGACCAACTTTCTGATACTTCTGCTATCAAGGCTACACAGCTCTTTGCCCCAAATCTCCTGAGTATCTCCATCCCTTTAATCCAAACACACCCATAATGTCCACATTTGACTTTGGTCCCCTTCAGTCACTGGATGGCATGGCACTGTAAGACTCCCAGAGCCAGAGTGGCTCTGATGTCCCACTGCCCTCTGCCTGAGCCACAGCCCAGCTAGCTGTGCATCCCCACCCGTGTCAGAGAGGACTACCTGCTGGAAAAGACACTTCCCAGATGCTGAAAACTTCCCTATCATAAGATGAAAGGGACTGCATTCAAAGAGTTCAAACATTCCAGCACTGTGACTTGGGCCTCAAGCCCAGCAGAGTCCTGGAACAGGCAAAGCTCATAAAATCGTTGACCTCACAGAAGTCCAGGAAGCAAGGCACAATTTGCCCATGTGCCCCTGAGAGACAGGACAAGCCATGATTTGGATCAAAGAAAGTGACCTGGCCACGTTGCTATTATCTACCTCCAGCAAAGAGAAGTTGGACAGGTTCTCCTCCTGGAATCCAGATAATATCAGTGCAGGAGCAGTGAGTGAGATAGTGAAGACATGAACTTGTCCTTGAGGGGGGCATCATGCAGGCTGCCTATCTGGCTGCTTTCCTCTCTCCTGACATTTGAAAACTAAGATTTCAGATATGAGAGAAGCAGAGTTGATTCAATTATTGCTCAGTGATGCATTTTTATTAAGGAAAAAACCATGAGTGGGAACCATGCCTTGATACTATCAAACTGGCATTCTTGGGGAGCGGGAGGAGGAAAGAGAATGAAAGGTAACCAGCTCAGAGACACAGTTCATATTAATACACACATCACAGACCTCAAAGTGATATGCTGAGTGAAAGATGCCTCACCAAAACAGAGCACATACTTTAGGACTACAGTTCTATAAAACACTAAGAAATTCAAACTAATGTGGTGGTGGAAAGCAACAGATCAGTGAGCCTGGGACTGCGGGAGCAGAGGCATAGGAGAGGGGAATGCAAGGGGGCACAAGGAACTCTCTGGGGCTGGTGGATACTCACTCTCTCAATTATGGTGGTAATTTCATAGGTGGATCTGTAGGTTGAAACTTATCAAGCCTTACATGTTAAATGTGCAGTTTATCACACAATAATTACACTGCAATCAAGTAATTTTTTTAAAGACCATTGTTCAAGCTAAGAAACTGAATGTTGAAATCCTCCTCAAAAGTCATCTTGGTTCTTCTATTTCTTGCATATGATGTAATCAAACAGCTCTGTTTGACCATGAACCAGCCCAAGGTAAAATTCATGGAAAACAACAAAACATGCAGCCAAGCATTCCCCTTGCACCCCCACCAAATACCTGCCTTCTGAGGCACAGAAAAAGGGCTCATCCTGACAGCTCAGCTCACAAAGCTGCCAGCTGAGAGCCAGGTCCTGTGTGACCTATATAGCACTAGACACAACAGCACTCATAACAACCGCTGGGAGAGGCCCCCACCTCCTACTCAGTTAATAACCTCGTCAAAGAGTTAAAGCAGGAAGAGGCTGAGACAATGAGTATGTTCTTCTCTGGCCTCCAGAGGTAATCTGTGGTATCCGGCTCATGCCAGACAGAAAGAATTGGGCAGAAAGTGCCCATGAGGGTGATACAGTCAAAAAGATGCCCAAAAGACACATGTTCTAAGGGCCCTTAGGAGATGGCCTGGACTTGGTTCTGAGCTTCTCTGGCCTCTATCTTGCCTGCTGAGAAAGAAGAGACAGCAGGAAAAACAACGACTGCCCTAAGCACCTCAAACTGTTTCCAGGGACTTGAGTCACAGCTATTCATTCTCCATTGCCACCCCCTGGCAATCCCAGGAGCTCCCGCTGGACCCCTGCAGCTGTCACCCACCCAGGGAGGAGCACGGACAATTCACCTGTGAGAAGCTCAGGCTTCTTCACAGCCGCTCAGATGTCTAACACCTCATCTTCTGTCCTGCCAGACACCAATGAACACCCAGCCTCCTTCCCGCACCTTTTCTGGTGGACTGGTAGGGTGTACTTAACTGGACTACCTCAAGCCCCTCAGTGCTGGCCCTCACATGACCTGTCTGGGTCCCCTGCATGGACTGCTATATCCTTGACCTCCAACAACAGGCAAACCACATGCTACTGGAACACCTCTGGCCTTTCTCTCTGGGGTAGAGGTTCCCTGAAGCCCTGCTGTGTGCCAGAGGCTCCTGCTGCCTCTGCTTTGAGCAATTCTTCTGGGGTTTGCATCAGTCTTGCACCTGGGGGATGGCTGAGCATCCTGCAAGAGCCAGGAGCAGTCTTCAAAGAGGAAAGGGTTAGACATCACTGACAAGATGGGGAGGGCAGTCCTAAAAACAACTGGGGAAACAAAATGCTTCTTAAGTTTTCTGGGCCAGATTGAGAAGAGCACCAATTTCTTCTCCCAGACAATATGACATCCTCACTATTTCCAAAACAACAAAGCCATGTTCAGTTTTAAAAAGGTATAAATGGAAAGAGTTTCTGAATGTGTTGCTGTGGCAGCCAAAAACGTTCACATACTTAACACCATGAAAAACTTCCCTTTATCTCCCAGAGGAAGTTCAGAGAAACTAAGAAGAGTGATAGGGAAGAAGAAAATATGGAGCAGAGGGGTACTGCACCTGCGCCTAGCTCCAATGGCTCAGGCTGCAGCCTCTTCAACACAAACTTTCAGCATTTGTTACTGATGGCCTGCATGAGTAGCACTGGCAGTTTTTCCAGCAACACTGGAAGTTTTGAATATGGAAAATGCCCAGCATCTGCCTGAAAGACATGGTCAGGGCTGTAGAATCCTATAAATAGACACAGATCAGAAAAATTCTGGGCTGGGGCACCTAAACAGGCCATGGATTAAGCATTCTACCACTAAACGCAATCACTTGCCACAGACATTTTGTGAGCGGAACTGGTGACTGGTGCTTGGTGGGAAACAAAAAGCAAAGACCAATCTTATAACGGGGCATATGAATCCAGAGCCGAAGATCTTGGAGCACCTGTGGGGTAGCCTTCTCATGACTGTGCTGAGCGGGCTAAACCGACCAGAGTTGTGAGCACTGGAGCTCTAGTCCCTGCTGCTTGGAGAAGCCTCCCAAGGGGGTTGGTAGGGAACGTGGGGACCTGGGAGAAGAGCAGAAGCGAGTTCCCCAAGGAAGACTACAGCCGGGGCAGTGATGGGATGTAGGAGAGGGATCTGAAGGCTACTTCTGCTGACCTTCCTAGGGGCCTGGGAGTATCCACGAGAAAAGGAGAGACTGGCATCACGGATGCTGAAAAGGCGTGGAGAAGCTCTAGGGCACAGACGCTTGGGGACCAGGAGGGCAGCGCCCAGTGTCACTCACAGGCCTAAACCTCCAGGCAAAACCTAAGTTCCTGGAGGCGCACCGCGGCGCGGGAACTTTGGGAAGCTACAAAAAAAGAAGAGGCTGGCAGACAGTTCCCGGTGGGAACTCGAGATTCGTGGGTTGCAGTCACACGAACTCCGGGTACTGCCTCCTTCAGTTTGGAAGGGAGCTGATAACTCGAGGTGTGGAGGGTTGGGGTGTCTGCAGCTAGGGGCTCCCTCACCTGCGGAGCACCAGGAAACTCAAGATCACCAGCAGCAGAAGTCCGAACGCACGGCAGGGCCTCCGCGGGACACTCCACGTGGTCATCCCGAGTTCGAACAGCTCGTACAGTGCGGGTTCCGGCTCCAGCCAGCAGCACTCCACAGCGCACCCCAGGCTCTGCGCAGCGCTCCCTGGTCGCCTGGGTAACCGGGCGGTGGCCCGGGGCCCCGCCCCCGGGCCCCGCCCCCGCACCCTGCTGGCTGGGCGCATCAGGGGCGGGGCCTCCGCCTGATCCCTGGCCCTCGCGGTTCCCAGCTCCCTGTCTTCCCGGGTCTCCCTGCGGGCCTTTACCGGGTGTCGGAGACACGCGAAGTTTCGGAAGCAAGCAGCTTTCCTGCACGTAATATGCAAATACGTGTAGAAGTACTGAGCACGTGGTTCAATCATTCCTTGAACGCGTTTGAAAGAGCACGGAGGTCAAGTCATTCCCACCGCGCTACCTTATCAGGCATGTATTAAAGGCGCCTACAAAGACAACGAAAGCTCCTAAAACAATTCCGAATGTGAAGAGAAATAACTTTGAAATAGTGACTTATTATGTGAAAAACCAGGACGTTGTAGAATATCCTTTAGATGTATTTAATGGCTGTGTGTGCTTCACCTTTGGTGTATCATGGGGAGGAGAGAGTGTGGTGTAGTGGGGGGTGGGTTGTGGGCACCTTTGGTTTCTTTGAGTCATTTTCTCATCTTGATGCCCAGCACTTTAAGTTTTTATTTTTAAAAATTTCAGATAAAACCCTCACATTTTAGAAAAAGATGAATAAAATCTTATTCTAGAGCAGAATTATTTCACAAAGGACATGTGATATTTGGACAAAACTTAGGCTTTATCACAAACTCAACTTATCCCAAGAACAAAATTCAGATATTACTGAAAGAAAATCTAAACATTTTCTAGGGAACCTAATGTAATTTCAGGGCATCAGGATTTCTGGAAAATATCCTCCATTGCATGTTTTAAAACCATTTCCTACACTTGTATGCAGTTTTGAACTTGTAAAGCTGGTAGTAACAAGGGATTTTATTTCTCAAAACAAAAACACAGAGTTTAATGTGAAGGGTCCTTTTTCTAGAATTAACTAAATATTCAGTCAAGTAGCAAAAGTTAAACCAAGAAGAGGTGAACAAACAAGTGAACAGGTGTGTAGGGTAGATCTGCCACAACGAGAGGATGGTCGGGCTTTGCACAGCACAGTGCTGACAGCAGGGCCAGAAACGCTCCTAGTGACCCCCACAAGGAACAGTGGCTCCCTCTTAATGCCCTCTCCAAGATCAGTGGTACTTTTTCTTTATTTTTTAGACATATAATTGTTTGACAGTTGTTAAGACCATGATGAAAATATTTTGGTATGATTTGGATAAAAGTTAGCCCATGAGACATATGGAGAAAATGTCAATGGTTAGCCCCCTTTCTACCTGTGGAGGCCCATCCCAGACATACCCCCACCCACATTCACCCTCACTGCTGGTACAAGTGTAGGGTATCCTTACCCTGATAGACATCAGGGTATCCTTGAGTTACTGAACCAGTAACAGCATCTTAATATTGTTTAAGTATTAGGAAAAACTTGTTAACATGGGCTGTAAAAACCTTAAATGCTGAGCCCATTCTTGTGTCTTTCGTTTTTATTTGTGGGAGAAAAATGTAAATAACTGTGCTTCAAAAAAAATCATTACCCCTTAACTTTGTGGGAAGTGCAGAACTATAGACACACCCTACTTGCTGTTTAAGAATAATTTTACTTTATCTGGACTTCATACCAAGGAGAGTACTACAAAGATGGCATTAATTTGAGATGACTTTTGCTGAGGACCCAGCACTTTTGGTTTTTACAATATTAGCAAGATACTCTCAAGATACTCTTTTCCATCATGTTTAATGATCTTAACCTAAAGCAGAAAATGAAATGCTCAGATCCCTGGGGACAGAGGCTACAGTTAGCAAACTGGCCTGATGAGAATACATACAAAGAGGTCCTGCAAGGTGTGGGGGATGGTGAGGAGTCCCTGGTGCTTGGGAATCTCCTTCACAGGCCTCCTTTCCGGTGTCCAGGGTTCTGGTGCAGAAAATTGAAAGAAATGCTCTTTAAAGAAAGTGAAGTCATATTGTTGTCCTCAGCCCACCACACGAAGTCAGGTCTCCAACAGGCCCAGAGAGCATTTTTGGAGAAAATGGTTCCTTTCTGGAGAATTCATTCATCCCACATAATCAGTGGGAAATAGAAATGTGCACTGAAAAGCACAGGGAGAGTAAAAGCTGCAACCCTTCAGAATCAGCTCAGTGGACACACTCAAGAAAAATAAAGGTGTCAAACCAACCTCATTGGCTGTTTTGCTTTTTATTTTCAATAGGTGCCACACAGGTTTATAGGTCAGTTATTCATTCATTCACAAATCTAATTTTTGAGTGCATTGTGCTAATGCCTTATGTATAGTGTATCTGAATTTTAGGAAACATTTGACAAAATTTCTCTTTAAGTCATGAAGGCAAGATGCAAAATGTGGCTTCTGCAATAGCACAGGCATTTGGGCCCCTGGAGCACGATATAGCAACCTCCTCCTTACCATGCATGTCCATGCGAACAGACACCTTGAGCCTGCCCTCTCTACTCACACTCTCCAGCCCCCTTCCTCAGGATTACAAGAGAAGTACAGTTATGATGTCAAGTTGTTAAAAAATCTTGAGCAAAGAAAGTAAGAATAAATGAGGATGGTTGCAAACCAGGACAAAAAAAAAAAAAAAAAGTACCAAGTCTTGGGAAGACTTGATCTTGAAAAAGAAAAAGGAAAACAGATATATGTTAAGATAGGTAGTATTAAACAAAAAACTTTCATGGCCAATATCTTTAAAAAAATTGTTTAAGCCATTGCTAGCAAGAAAAAAAAACAAATAGGTGCTTGAAATATAATGTGAACCACAGCAGCAGGGCTATGTGGATGAAAAAAGGGAGTCCTATAGAAAGTAACCTCTCAGGGTGATCTGATCATAAATTCCTATCTGGGCAGGTTATGGTCGGTAGTCTCCCCCAGGCTCATAGCTTTGTGGTGACAGGGTTACCTTTGCCTTAAGTGAGCCCTGTCATGCTTTCTCTGCATCCAGGTTGCCATACCTTTGTGATAAGCCCTAATCAACCTCAAGAAAGCACATAATCTCATTAACTGTCCTGTAATCCAATCCCAGCCTCGCTTTCTCCTACCCCTTATAATTACAAATGCATAAAAGAAGCTTAAAATGTCCATCTATAGATTTAATACAATCCCTATCAAAACACGGATGGCATTTTTCACAGAACTACAACAAAAACAGTGGTACCTCAGTACTTGTTGTTAATTCATTGGGGAACTCATGAAAAGTGCCGAAACTAATGAGCAAGTGACCAGTGATAAAGCATTTTCTCTTGCTGGGTGGTGTTGTGACTTTTACTAGTTTTCTGAGCAAGCACGGAGTGCTGAAACACTTTTTTCTTGTCAAAATGCAACGAGTACAGGGTTTGATGAGTTCTGAAGCTGATGAGTACCAAGGTATGACTGTATACAATAATATTGAATATCAATTATCATTGACAACATTTTTTTTAAGTTGAAAAACTGTTATTCTTTGGAGCAGTTGAGATTTTGCTCCTTGTATACCTCATCAGTTTGGCTCAGTAAACTCCTATAAAAATTCTCCACAAGTTTGGACATTTCTTACCTTAACAATGGACATAGTCATGTGGATGTTAATTCAAAGTTCCAATGTGCACTAATGAATGCAAAGAGTACTTTGTTGGCTGTGCCCTGAGGTTGTTAACTGATTAATCTGCATTGTCTCTTCCTTCTACTCTCTGGCCTCCTCTAAATGAATTTAGGACATGTCAAAATTTTCTCGTTGTCAGTAGTCAGGTTTTTGTACCCTGAAGGTGTGTCAGTGGGACAGAAAGGGGCCTGTGTATAGTGAGAAGGGGTGTACCAAACATCATTGGTGGCCTTGGTAGTCTAAAAATACCACTTTCTATCATCAACTGTTGGAGAGCTGAAAAGCCAGAGATCTAATTCAACAGTATTTTATTCATTAAGAAGGAATCAACAAATGTTTAATTACTGCTATACGCTAAACACTATTCTAGGTACTTGGATACATCAATGGACAAAACAGACAAAGATCCCTTTGAAACTTATATTCTAGCTGCAGAAGAAAGACAACAAAAATTAACAAATGAATGCGTAAGTTGTAGAGTATGTTCAAAGATAATAAATTCCATAGCAAAAAGAAAGTAGATAAAGGAAGGCAGATTGGGAGTGTGTTGGGAAGGGGCATACATGGAAGAGGTCTTACTGGCTGTTAATTGAACACAGATCTGAGAGAGGTGGGAGTTAGCCAGGCCTGCTGATATCAGGGAAGGGCTCTACATGCAGACAGAATCTCTAGTGCAAAGACATTCAGGCTGGGACATGACACTGAGTTCCAGGAACTGCAAGGAGGTCCACAGGGGAAGGGGAAGGGGAGGGCAAGAACTGCAGGAGGTGGGGGCAGAGAAATGCAGGGGCCTCATCACATAGGGCCTTTCAGAGGGGGCTTTGACCTGCATGAAATGTGGAGCCACTGCAGGTTATGCCATGATGTTGATTATGCTTTAAAGATCACTGGCTGATGTATGGAGAATCCCCAGGAGTGGACAAGAGTGTAGGAAAGTTGACCAGTTAGGCTACTGCAGTCATCCATGTGAGACCATGAGAGATGATATCTCAGACAAGGAGGTAACAGTGGAGGGGGTAAGAAGTGTGGATTTCTAGAAATACTTCGAAAGCAAAGACAAGAGGGTTGTTGTGATTCCTGGATTGTCTGTGGGGTAAGAGAAATAAAGAGGACTGAAGAATGACCCCAACACTTTGGGTCTGAGAAACTGAAAGAACTGGAGCTGCCCTAATCTGAGATGAAGAAGGCTGTGGAGAATGGGTTCATAGGGGAATATCAGAAGCTCAGAGTAGGCTGACTGAGTTTGAGAAAACTTCAGACTTTCTTTTTTTTTTTTAGAAGGGTATTTTGTGTCAACATTCATTTTATTTTTTTAAATATATTTTATTGATTATGCTATTAGAGTTGTCCTATTTTTTCTCCACTTTGTTCCCCTCCTCCCTGTACCCCACCTCCCACCATCATTCCCCTACCTTACTTCATGTCCATGTGTCAGAGACTTTCAAGTAGAGATATCATGTAAGCTGTTAAATCTACAAGACTGCAGTTCAGGAGAGAGGGCTGGGATGGAGATATAAATGTAGGAGTTGACACAGAGCTGGTATCTAAAGTCATAAACCTGGGTGAGATCACCAATGAAGTGTGGGCAGAGAAAGAGAACCAAGGATGAGCCCTGGAGCACCCAATCTTGGGAAAAGAGAAGGAACCAGCAAATGTGGATGAGAAAGAGCAGCCAGTGAGGCAGGAGAAAATTCAGGAAGGATAGTGTCCTGAACGCCAAGGGGGAAAAGTAACTGAGGAGGAAGAAGTGATGAGATGCATTATATGCTGACAGGTTAAGGAAAGACTGAGAATGGACCAATGGGTTCAGTAGTGGAAGGTTTTGGATGACTAGGATGCATGCAACGTGGATGGAGTCAGGGAGCACGATTGGGGAAGCTGACTGAATGGGCTTTGAAAGGGTAAAGAAGAGCCTAAAAGTGAATATAGAGAACTCATTCAAGGATATTTGCTGGAAAGGGGAATAAATAAATGAGAGAGTGGCTGGTGGCTCTTGACTCTAAGCCAAAGGTAGTGTTCTATTTTCATTGTTAGTTTCAATGGGAGAAACTACAGCATGCTTGTATGCCAATAGTGATTGTGATATAAAGTGAAAACAAGTGAGGTAGTAGAGACCTTGGAGAATTTTGAGAGCAATATCCTTGAGTAGGTGAAGTAGATGGGGTACAGTGACCAAGGAAGGACAGGCTTCAGGTGTGAGCTGATGGGATCACTTAAGGCTGCACTATGTTCTCAGTGATAGAGTGATCACTTTGGTTCATTCCAAATGGGTGCCTTTTGTACAATAGGCCAAGCTACTAAGAGAGGGAGTCAAAGCAGCTCTTCCTAATACACATAAACACATACAGGGAGGCTGCCAAATTGAGGAGACAAAGAAATGTGGCCCAAATGAAAGAACAGAACAAAACTCCAAGAAAATAACTAAATAAAATGGAGATGAGCAACCTATCAGATGCAGAGTTCAAAACATTGGTTATCAGGATGCTCAAAAAAATCACTGGATACTGCAACAGCATAAAAAAGACCCAGGCAGAAATGAAGGTTACATTAAGTGAAATAAAGAAAATTCCACAGGGGAACAACAGTGGTGGGGATGAAGCCAAGATTCAAATCAACAATTTGGAATGTAGGGAAGAAAATGGCATTTGATCAGAACAGCAAAAAGAAAAAAAAATTCAAAAGAAGGAAAACAGAATAAGGAGCCTCTGGGAATTGCCAAACATACCAACATCTGAATCATAGGGGCACCAGAAGGAGAAGAGGAAAATCAAGAAATTGAAAAATTACTCGAAAAAATAATGAAAGAAAACTTTCTTGATTTGATGAAGGAAATAGACACACAAATCAAACACAGAGAGTCCCAAACAAGTTGGACCCAAAGAGGACCACACCAAGACACATCATAATTAAAATACCAAAGGTTAAAGATAAAGAGAGAATCTTAAAAGCAGCAACAGAAAAGCAGAGAGGTACCTACAAAGGAGTTACCATAAGACTGTCAGCTGATTTCTCCAAAGAAATTTTGCAGGCTAGAAGGCGCTGACAAAAGTATTCAAAGTGATGAAAAGCAAGGACCTACAACTTAGATTATTTCTATCCAGCAAAGCTTTCATTTAGAATTGAATGGCAGATAAAGTGCTTCCCAGACAAAATGAAAAGTGATGAAATCATCACCAAGCCATTTTTATATGAAATGCTAAAGGGAATTATATAAGAAAAAGATTAAAACTATGAACACTAAGATTGGAACAAATGCACAACTATCGACAACTGAATCTAGAAAACAAACTAAGCAAACAAGCAGAACAGGAACAGAATCATAGATATGAAGATCAGTTGGAGGGTTATTGTCTGGGAAGGGGGAGAATGGAGGAAAACATACAGGGATTAAGAAGTACAAATTGGTAAGTACAAAATAGACAGGGTGATCTTAAAAACAGTATAGAAAATGTAGTAGCCAAAGAACTTAAATGCACAACCCATGGACATGAACTAAGTGCAGGGAATGCTGGAGGAAATGGGGGTTTTGGGCAGAGGGAAGCAAAGGGGGAAAATTGGGACAACTATAACAGCAAAATCAATACAATATATTAAAAATAAACTAATCCCTGGAAACATTTTCTGTAAGGCTAAATTCTTATATGGAACCCAGCTGAGAAAGGCTGCTTCAGAACTTCCTTCAGTGTGTAGCTATTTTGATGATAAAATCTCTTGACCTTTTGTTTTCTGAAAGGTCTGTATTTTGTTTTCTTTTCTTTGAAAGGCACTTTTACTGGGTAAGGGATTCTAAGCTGTTAGTATTTCTCTGTAATCACATGAGTAGGATATATTCTGGACAGTAGGCTTGTGTTTACATTCAGAAAAGATTGACATGGGTAGGCAGCTGAGGTATAAACAAAAGAAGAGGCATATTCAAACACCTCTTTCAATTTGGGTTTTTCCATCTACAAAATAGGTATGTTGCATGATGGTTAAGTTTAGAAATGATGTATACATTGCATGTGAAATACAGTACATTTCCATGATTTTCATGATTATTACTCCTGGTTTTCTCCATTAGTCTATAGTTTGTCCATAGATTTCATGGGTTTGAGTCTAGAGCCCTGGAGAAGAAAGTTATATGCAGGAATTGTGTAGAATACATGATAGAATTCTCATCTACTAAACCAGCCATTCAAATTACTGGGTGAGAGGATAATCTGACTTTGTCCTCATCCCAAATAGGGAGTTTTCTTTTTCCCTTTGGACAACCAGATTACTTGTTACATTTCTTGAAGTTTTTAGGCACTATTTTTAACAAGGTTGTAGCTTGTTGTTATTGTGCATTGGTTTGAATTTCAGCCAAATGCTATATTTTGATTATAAGAATGTGGTTAGTTTTCAAAGGTGTCATTTGAAAAAATTGGCTAGGTTATTCATGCCTATGTGCCACATCTCACTAACATCTGCCCGCTGGCAGTAAGAGCTTTGACGATACCCAGATGGCTGAGGAGTGATCAGGCACAGAGTGCTCAGTGCCAGGCTTTGCTGTCACACAGTCAGAAGCAACCAACCAAGTTTCTGTTCCTTCTCTGATTGGATGTGATGAACCAGGTCACCTCAGAGACACTCAGGCTGCAGGGAAATGCCTGGAGACATTGTTCATTCTCCTTGGCGTTCTCCCTCCTACACACGCACAGAGCCCAAGCACTTGCCAGCCAGCATATACAACACTCTATCTAGCATGGAGAGAGCAGTAACTCTTACTCTTTCTTGTGTTAGAGAGCTTTCATTTCCTCCCATCTAAGGACTAAGAAGCAGAAACAAAACATGTTTTTATTTTATTCATATCTGTCTACAGGTACATTTAATTAGAGAACAACATCCTAAAGATTCAGCTTTAGGTAAATCAGTCACTGAAGGTTTGAAGACTTTTTAAAATTGAAAAATAGGCATCATATCGATATACTACAACATTTATAATAATTTCCCTATTAAAAGTTATTTCCACATATTTGCTATTGCAGGCAACAGTGTGTTTGATGTTCCAGACATAAATCCTCCTCCTGAAAACTGCTCGTAGATGAACGCCAACAATCCACAACAAAGAAGTTATGACCTAGTGTTAAAGCTTGGGTTTATCTTTGGTTTGGATGTATGAACCACTCTTGCTTCTTTCAAACAGGATAATCTAGGAAGAAAAAAAAAGACTAACAGTAAGAAAAGGTAAGCCTATTCAATACAGGATGTGACGGACACCACAATTTGCATTCTGGAGGTGAAGGCAGATCTTAATATTTATGACACATAGAGACAGGGGTGGAGGTGACTCACCTCATTGTCTTCTGGATGAAGCCAGGCACCAGGAAGGTAAAGTGTTTCCTGTGGTCCAATGTACCAATATCGCCCAAGGTTACGTCCATTGATGAACACAAATCCATAGTTCCAGTTCTGGAAAGGATGGAGGCTCGAGACATGGAAACAGACTCACACTGGGAACAGAAAATCTAAGGCACTTGAGGAGTGAGAACAAATAGAAACAGACTCAGAGAGCAGGATGACAGCTAAGGGGGGAGATAGGGTGTGGAGGGATTGAGCAAAAAGGGAGTGCAAGAGTACATGGAAAAAATACAATAAAAAAAAAAAAACAGACACTTTATGGCACTGAAAGTGAAAGTGAGTTTACAAACTTCTAGAAGTTCGACCTTGCTGTACCTGGTCTAGGGATGACAGAGAAAACATGAACCAACATTTTAGTGCTAGTGCTACTATCATTCCTGCCCTGTGGTAGATAAAACTACACATGTTTTAACAGCAGGTCTTCTGCTTCCAGAAATAAGTACTAGGTAATACAGAGGAACACTACTGCTCAGAGCAGCTGTAAAAGCAACATGATTTTTAACTTGCTTCAGTACAATGAAGAATTACAGGACCAAGGTCTAGGAGAAGAAAACAGAAACGAGGAGACATTGGGGCAGTTCTTCCACTAGAGACATCTACCTGTTCAGGAAGAAGTAGCTGAGCAGAACTTTTCATAGTCTCACAAGTTTCAAGAAACAAAAAGCAGATGCCAGGGAACCTTATTAAATAATATACACCCTGGGTTAGGAACCTGTGAGTCTACACCCTAGGAGAAGAGTAAACTAGAAACAGTCCAGTCACTGAATGGAAGCCGTGATTCAAATTGTTTCAGTCTTTACAACTGTAGTAGGTCTAGTGTCCCTGGTCACCTCCAGAAGTGGATGTAAATCCTCTGACATTTTAGGCCTCGAATTATTTCTAGCATTTTTCATAAAGTCTGCACTCAGTTGAAAAAATAACCAAACAATATAATAAAAACAGAGAGGAACAACAGATAACAAAATAGATGCACAGATGATGCAGATAATGGATTTACAAGTCACAGGCTTTGAAGTAACTATGTCAATAAACTAGTATGTTTAAAGAGATAAAAGACAAGACTTAGAATGTTGACAGAGAAGTGTAAACTACACAGAATGCTGTAGTTTATTATCAATAAGACAAGAAATAACAAGTGTTGAAGAGGTGGTGGAGAGAAACGCTCATGCATTCCTGGTGGAACTGTAAACTGGTACAGCCACTGTGGAAAATAGTACAGGGATTCCTCTATACAGTATAGACATTCCTCAAAAAATTAAAACTACAGTTACCATATGACCCAGTAATCCCTCTCCTGGATGTATACCTAAAAAGTTTGAAAACATTTATTCATAAAGATACATGAACCTTTATGTTCACTGCAGCATTAGTCATGGTGGCCAAGACATGGAAACAACCCAACTGTCTTTCAATGGATGCGTAGATAAAGAAGATGTGATAATATACACACTGGAACACTGCTCAGCAGTAAGAAAAGATGAAATACTGCCATTTTTAAAAACATGAATGAATTTTGAGAACATCATGCTGAGCGAAGTAAAGCAGGTAGAAAAGGATAAGAATCATATAATTTCACTCATCAGTGGAATATAAAACAGAAAGCAACAAATAAACAAACAAAATGAACAGACAGAAACAAACTCATTGACACAGAAAACAGTATGGCGGTTTGCAGAGGAAAGAGGGGATGAGGGTGGTTGAGAAGAATACAGGGAGTCAAGTATACGGTGATCAAAGGATGCTAACCTCTGGGGGATGAGCGCAATGTGGTGCACAGACAATGCGTAATGACACTGCCCCAATTAAACTCATGTAACATTATCAACCAATGTCACCCCACAAATTTAATTGTTTTTCACAAATAAAAATAGCTACAGTTATAGAATAAAAATATAGAACTAAAACATGTAATAATAAAAATTAGGAATTTAGCAGATGTCTTGAATAGCAGACTAGATAAAACTAAATAGAGAATATGGATAAATAGAGAATTACTTAGATGAGTAATGAGTAAAAGACAAATTTTCCAAAATGAGACTCAGAGGGGAAGAAAAGAAAAACAGGACACAAGACAGAAACAGACAAAAAAGGTATACCTAAATGGTCTAACATATAAAATTATAGTCTTTGAAATACTCCAGTTAAAAGACAAAAATTGCTGTACTACATTTTTTTTAAACATTTTATTTATTTAT
The DNA here is from genome assembly GCA_004027475.1 of Anoura caudifer. Lineage (NCBI taxonomy): Eukaryota > Metazoa > Chordata > Mammalia > Chiroptera > Phyllostomidae > Anoura > Anoura caudifer. The sequence goes on from PVKU01001383.1 coordinate 238,390, forward strand.
CTTTAGAGGGGAAGGGAAGGAGAGAGGGAGAGGGAGAGAGAAACATCAATGTGCAGTTGCCTCTTGTGCATCCCCTGCTGGGAACTGGCCTGCAACCCAGGCATGTGCCCTGACTGGGAATCAAACCGCGATCCTTTGGTTCACAGGCCTGCGCTCAATCCACTGAGCTACACCAGCCGGGGCCTGTACTGCATTTTAAATAAAGCAGTTATATGTTATATATAATAAAATCATCTAAAACACAAAAGTATTAAAAATAAAAGATAACAATGAAAAATTATAATAGGTAAATATTAGTAAAAGAAAGTTGCTATAGCTCTATTAATATCAGAAAAAATGATATTAGGGCAAGAAGCATTGCTAGCAATAAATAGGAATATCTCCTGATGACAAAATTTTATATGAATATATATAAATATGAGTATATATAAATATGAGTATATATAAAATGAGTATATTTTATATGAGTATATATAAAATGAGTATATTTTATATGAGTATATATAAAATATAGAGAAGCTAAAAGCAAAGATTCAAAATAGTATATAAGCAACACTGATAGAATAACAGGAGAAATAAAATTCCAGCCACAGTGGTAAATTTTCATACAATGCTTCAATAGCTAACAAACAAAGCAAATATGAATCAAGACATAAAACACTGGAAACAAGACAATTAACAAAATCTAACTAATTGATGTGTAGAATATTGATCTAAGACATCAGAATACACATATTCTTTCCACTATACATCAGAATCTCTATAAATTTGATAATACATTGGAATAAACAAGTGTTAACATTTTAAAGTTCTCAGGCCACAGTGCAATTAAACAAAAAATTGATAAGAAATAGTTACCATAAAATGTCCTCAATAATTTTTATTAGCTTATGGATGCAATCAAATCCATGCATAAATGAAAATAGCCTAAATATATATTTAAAAGAGTAAAGATTAAAAATCAGTTATCTAATCACATATTTAAAGCAAATATAAAAGGAAAGCAGATAACTTCTGTGATAAAAAGTGAAATAAACAAAATAATAAAGGTAATGGCAGAAATTAAGCAGAAGAAATATATAATACAGTAACAGTCACAGGCAAACATTCAGTCTTTGAACAGTTAATCAAATGGTAATATTCTAGTGAGACTTATGAAGAAAAAAATGTTACTAAAAATGATCCAGACATTAAAAATGAACAATTTAAACATAATATATTTGAAAATTTTGAATGGAAAAAAAATCTTAGAAAAATGTATTTTATTTAAACTTTTAAGGAAACAGAAAATCTAAAGAGTACTTTAATCTTCAAGGAATTTTATCTACTCTTAACAAACTTTCCCACAAAGAAAATGTAGGCTCTAGATGATTCCCTTGATGAAATCTACGAAATACTTAAAAAATAATACCAATCTTACATAAATTCTACTTGTTAATTTATGAAGGCATTAAACCTTGACAATAAAACCTGACAAAGAAGATTTCCAATCAGGATGGAAGTGTAGATAAACGTGGTACTAACATCCTCCCACAAACTACATAAAAAATACAGCTAAACTACAGAACAACCATCCTGCAGAACTGCCTGAAATCTAACTGAATGGAAGTCTTACAACTAGAGTTTTAAAGAAGCCATATCCAGACTGGTAGGAGGGGTGGGAACACAGAACAGGCAGGTCTCACACTCACACATGGCAGTTTAGTATCAGAAGGGATATCTTGGCTGCAGATGTCCTCCCTGAGGAGCAAGGGGTCCCAGCCCCATACCAGCTCCCCCATCCCACCACACCAGGGCTCCAGTACCAGGAAACAAGTCCCCATAACTTCTGACTGTAAAAACTAGTGAGGGTTGTGACTGAATGAGATGAAAGGCTTCTGGAGTCCCAGGCAGTTCCTCTTAAAGGGCCCACACAGAAACTTATTCAGACTCACTCCCTCTGAGCTCCAGCACTGGGACAGCAGCTTGAAAGGAACCAGGGACATAAGCAGAGGAACTAAATTGTCTGGCACTGAGAAAGAGTTGGGCAGGGCAGCAGCAGCTCTCTGCCAGAAAAAAGTGATGGCAGAGGTCATTGTTCCTTTTCTAAGACCCCCACCCTCCACAGAGCCAACAGGTGGGCACCGCATCTGAGTCTCCATCAGGGTGACTCACACTGTTTGCCCCACACTAGTGATTTTCTGAGACTTGGCTGCATCCAACTTGCAGGCCAAACATGCAGCATCTGGTCCCTACCTCTTGCTAAGTGGCCCCAGGCCCAGCACTAGCAGCGGTTGGCCTTCAGTTGCAACTTGGTCTCTTCTGGGCACCTCCAAGCCCATCACAATTAGCAGATATCTGCAGATCACTATGTAGCTTGTGCTGGTGGCCTCAGACAGGGTACAGGAGGTGGCTGATGTTGTACCTCCCAGGATGCCCCAGAGCCAGTGCACCTGGTGGACAGCTTCCCGCCATGTTGGATTTCAACCCTATCTCCACCCGTGACCCACTGAGGAGACAGACATGGTGAGTTCCAAAGCCCCTCTGAAGTTGTAGGGGGCTCCAGCACAGCAGCTCCCCTGTTCTAGTTGCAGCTGATCCCCACAGCTGAACACCCTGGGGGCCAATCTTTCCCAGGCATGCCAATAACAATCACAGCTCTACTGCAACAGGACATTGCACACAGCCCACAAAGGGGCACAGGTGGAGTGCCCAGCTCAGGTAACTTGGAAACTGAGCCCTAGAGGACATCTACTACACAAGGCCATTTTACCAAGTTTGGGAGACATAGCAGCTCTGCCAAATACATAGAAACAAACATGGGGGCAGACAAAATGCAGAGACAAAGAAACAGATTCCAAATGAATGAATAGGAAAAATCTCCAGAAAAATGACAAAATAAAACAGAGGCAAACACACTACCAGATACAGAGTTCAAAACAATGGTTATAAGGATGCTTGAGGAACTTGGTGAAAACTTCAACAGCATGAAAAAGGATATAGAAACCATACAAACCAGTCAGAAATGAAGGATACACTAATTAAAATGAAGAATAATTTATAAGGAATCAACACTAGAGTAGATTATGCCAAAAATTAAATCAGTGACTTGGAATAGCAAAAAACACCCAGTTAGAAGAGCAAAAAGAAAAAAGAAAAATAATCTAAAAATATGACGATAGCGTAAGGAGCCTCTGACACAATTTCAAGTATATTAACACTGTATCATGGGGAAGCTGGAAGGAGAACAGAGAGAGCAAGAAACTGAAAACCTATTTGAAAAAATAATGACAGAAAATTCCTTCACCTAATGAAGGAAATAAGACATACAAGTTCAAGAAGCACAGAATGTCCCAAACAAGATGAAACCAAAGAGGCCTACCCCAAGACACATCATAATTAATATGCAAAAGATTAAAGACAACCTTAGTGCACTATTGGTGGGAATGCAGACTAGTGCAGCCCCTGTGTAAAACAGTATGGAATTTCCTCAGAAAACTAAAAATGGAACTGCCTTTTGACCCAGCAATTCCTCTGCTGGGACTATACCCTAAGAATCCTAAAACACCAATTCAAAAGAACCTGTGCACCCCAATGCTTATAGTAGCACAACTTACAATAGCCAAGGGCTGGAAACAGCCTAAGTGCCCATCTGTAAATGAGTGGATCAAAAAACTGGCACATTCACATGATGGAATACTACACAGCAGAAAGAAAGAAGGAAGGAGCTCTTACCCTTCACAACAGCATGGATGGATCTGGAGAGCATTATGCTAAGTGCAATAAGCCAGACAGTGAAAGAAAAATACCATATGATCTCACTTATAAAAGTGGAACCTAATCAACAAAACAAGTGAAATACAACCAGAGACATTGAAATTAAGAATAAACTGACAGTAACCAGAGAGGAGGTGGGAGGAGATTTTAAAAAAATGGTTAAAGACAAAGAGAAAATCTTAAAAGCAGCAAGAGAAAAGCAGTTAGTTACCTACAAGGGAGTTCCCATAAGAATGTCAACTGATTTTTCAACAAAAACTTTGCAAGCCATAGGGGAGTGGCAATAAATATTTAAAGTCATGAAAAGCCAGGACCTACAGCCAAGATTACTCTACTTAGCAAAGCTATTATTTAGAATTAAAGGACAGATAAAGAGTTTCCCAGACAAGAAAAAGCTAAAGAAGTTCATTACCATCAAACCAGTATTATAAGACATGTTAAAGGGTTTACAATAAAATGGCAATAAATACTTAACTATCAATATTGAATCTAAAAATCAAAATAAACAAACAAGTAGAACAAAAACTGACTCATAGATACAGAGAACATTCTGATGTTTGCCAGATGGGAGAGGGGTTGGGGGGGATGGATGAAAAAGGTGAAGGGATTAGGAAGTACAATTTGATAGTTTCAGAATGGTCACAGAGATGTAAAGTACAGCACAGGGAATATAGTCAATAATATTATAATGACTATGTGTGGTGTCGGATGGGCATGAGATTTATCAGGATGATCACTTAGCAAGTTATATAATTTCTAATCACTGGAGTGTATACCAGAAACTAATACAATATTGTATGTCAACTGCAATTGAAAAATTAAAAAACGACTTAAGAAAAAATATGACAAAGATATCTCATTCATGAACATAAATAGAAAATCAGCCTCAGTTACTTTTAATAGCCAAACACTGAAAATAATACATAGGACTACCAATAGTAGAATGCTTAAATAAAATATTAATATGATATATTTATAAAATGAAATCCTGTACAACTGTGAAAATGAACATTGCTAATGGTTGAATCCACAATGTTGAACAAAAGAATCCATATAAAATAAAGAAAACCTGCAATTATTTCCATTTACATGAAGTCAAAGGAAGAAACACTGAATGAGAGCGTTAGGAGTAGAGACAACGGTTTCCTGTCAGGGAGAGGGGTGGCCGTCACTGGGAGGACTGGCGACAGCGTTTTTCACCTCAGCAGTAATTATTTGGCGTTCACGTTGTAATGTTTATTCAACTCTATGCTCATGGTTTGTGTACCTATGCTATCTATGTGAGTTCATACATAAAAGATATATGGAGTAAAAATTACCCCCCAAAGAACAACAAATTGAATATAATGGATGAAATGATCACCTTAGTGCAAAAAGTGACTGTATATGTTTTGGCAAAATTATATATAAAATCACACATACTGTTAGTAGTGCTTACTTCTAAGAAATAGAGAATAAGTAGAATAGGGTGAGTTTCAAGGAAAACTTCCACCATTTGTTCTCTACACCTGTTATTACTTGAGTTTTTCCATTGTGTTTTGAAGTATTATTTTCTCATCACTAAAAATTTTAACATGGTTAGGAAGGTAATCAGATGTTCCATTATGAAAAACAATTCTGACATTACAAAGAAAGTAGTTTATAAGAGACAGGTTTTAGTGTAATCTCCAAAGTTGCCCAAAATGATGGCTGTTTTTTTTTTTTTTCAGTTACAGTTTACATTCAATATTATTCTATATTAGTTTCAGGCATGCAGCATACTGGCCAGACGACCATGTACTTTACAAAGCGGTTCCCCCATATTTCAAGTACCTGCCTGGCCCCACACATAGTTATTTTAATATTATTGACTATAGTCCCTTTGTTGTACTTTACATCCCCATGACTATTCTGTAACTACCAATTTGTACTTCTCAGTCCCTTAACCCTTTCCACCCAGCCCTCAGCCCCCTCCCCTCTGGCAATTGTTTGAAAAATGGTAACTTTAAAAGATTGGAACATGGGAGATGGCTTGTTTGGCAATGAGGAAGAAAGGGGAAGTATCCTGGCCAGGAACACTATGGCTTTGCTTCAAGACTCATTAAGAAAGAATAGATGTAGCAAAGAAAAACAAAAGAAATTTAAAAATTTTTTTTAAAGGGAAAGAAAGAATGGATGTTTGAGACACCAGAGCCAAAGACAGTAACACTCACCGGCAGTTTCAGGAAGGTGTCCTTAGGCTCAGAGCCAGCCTTTAGGATTCCAAGGTAGAAGGCAGGGCCCAGGTGGCTGTTTCGGACAGGTCTCCAGGTGGCAGAGCGGAGCCTGGAGAAAGGGCCACACCTTGAGGGTGAGGAAAACCCTTTCCCAGTTCTAGTCTCAATATTGACCCCAGATTTCCCATGCAGGGACTAAGATTCTGTTTCAGTGGGACAGAGCAGACTGCAAGCACCAGAAGTAGAGCCAGGAGACTTGTTCCAGGACTCCAGTCCTGATTCTAAAGGACTCTACAGTGCTGAGCTAATCACTTTAGTTCCCTGAATCTTGGGCTCTTGATCTGCCAAATGAAAAGTGTGAAATCTCAGAGTTCCCCAGTCCTTCCAAGTGTCTTCTGGGAGTAAGTGGGAACATACCTCTCAAAGAAGCTCATTTTCATTTCCAGAGAATAGATCGTGAAGCCCTTCAGGGGAATGTTGTTGATGGTAACAGATCCAGTTATTCCTGCAGGTGGGAGGTAGGAAGGAGAACGTAGTTGGCGTTGAATACTCTCTGTGCCTGAGACAAAGCAACGCAGACTGGATACCCTCTGTGACAAGGGCTCAGATGCGAGGGCAAACCCTTGTCTAACGCACTATGACTGAAAGTTTCTTGCTGTATGGTTTCATACTACTGAGGAGGTGCTCCACTGAACATCAGGGCCTTTCCCAAAATTCCCAAGGAGTCCTGCCCTGCTCTGAGACAAGCCAGCACCCAGCAAAACTGCCCCATGTTCCTACTCTGGAGAACTGAAGGGGGCAGGACAATTAAGAGGAAAGGAGTTTACATCTTTGGTCCTAGAACCCAAGTCTCCTACTGCCTAAATGTTTCTTTTTTCCTCCCAGCGCTACATAGCCCCAGTCTTAGGGCCAGGTCACCACAGAGAGAGATTACAGCATGTTTCTCAGGCCTAGAGCCCACCTTTTTGCTGATGTTGAATTTTCCATGAATAATTTACTCTTCCTTGATTCTCCACCAGGATCCTCAGAAGTTGACATCCCTGTTTGGGACAGACCGGTGCATGAGAACCATAGTCACACAGGGGTTTTACTCCAGAACCCAGTCTTTTCTCTGAGTCCCAGATGGAAAGGCAAGCAAATGGAAGGCAGGAAAGCATCAGAGCCCAGCGGTCCTCCCTCTCCCGAAAGGTCCCTGTGTGTTCCTGTCCCACACTCAGTCTCTCCTGTCTTCTGCTGGTCTGCCTTAGGAAAGGCAGAGAGACTCAGCTGTGCCTTTGATAGGGCCCAACTAGAGGCTGGCTGATGGCTGACTCGGGGCTTTATGGGGAAACACCTTTCAAATGCAAGCAGTGTACTGCAGCTCCTGACGTGTCTGGGCCTGGGAGATGCAGCTATGCTTATAGTTCTAAACAGATGCTTCCTGCTGGGACCCAAAATGAGAAGTGATCCCCAAGGGCAGTGGCAGAGAAAAGAGGCAGTCTACATCAGAAGCAGGCAGTGTTTGCATTTGAGTGAGAGGTCTAGGGCACCATCTAGACTCTTGAATTACGTACCCTGACTTTAGGAATGTTCACGTTCTGATTACCACCATCCAGAATGCCTATTTTTTTCTCATTCAAAAACACCTGCAAGAGCAGAGCTGGTGTCAGACTGGCAGGCCTCCCTGAGGAAGGGAGAAGGGAGGTTTGAGAGGAGGTTTGGGAGGAGGTTGTTGTAAGGATGGACCAGCCTTGGCACTCACAGGTGGCTAGAAGCTGACACAGAGACCCCAACATACTTACGTCATGATAAGGCAGAAAGTAAGTCTCTTTGGTTTGACTTTGTATTTCCAATGCCTCACAGATAGTAGGTGCTTAAAAATACTATCAGTCAAGTTGACCAGTGGCTGACTACCCTCCCCTACAGCAGAGTTAGGCTGAATGTTCTGCTTACTTGCACAGACAGCCTACTGACCCTACCTGTGCTGTATCATGAGCATTAGCATGCAGCAGACCTCCAGAGCAGACAGACGTCTCATAAAGTACAAATCCATAGGACTGACCACTTCCATTGTATATGGGAAGACTTTCCATGTTGACTGGCTTACTGGACACGACTGGCTGTGAGAGAGACATGGCAGAAACAGGATCCAGGGTGACAGGAAGGCAGGATCCTTCTTCATAAGACCCTTGTCATTTCTTTATTGTACCTCCTAATGATCCCCAAGAGATCTTTGGGTGAGAAACACTGAACAGATGCTATGCGATGACTCTCTTGTGCTTTATCTTCCCACTGACCAGGGAACTGGGTTGGTGGGGGCACAGTAAAGGGAACAATTGCTGTAATTGTGAGAATTAATGGAGAGAATATGCTGTGTTCTAACACAACGGAAGTCAAACAACAAATTATGCACTAAACATTTATTTAGCATCGGCAAGGTGTCAGGCACTTCTTTTTATGTAAAACAGCAATAAAAGAAGTAAAATCAATATGGACTCAAGAGCTGACATTTTCCAAACAATTTCCACCCTTTCTTTAAAATAGGACAGGAGGTCTAATGTTAAAGGGCAAGCAGGCACCCATAGAAGTTCAGTGATTTGGTCTAGTGGATGGTAAAGAGTCAGAAACTCAGTTTCACAGGTTCCTAGCTCAGCAGCCTGTCCCAAGAGGATCATGTCCCCACAAGAGCATTCACCAGGTGGGTTCATTTGAGCTGGGAAGCAGGATCCTCCAATATCCTGCCTTGCCTCTCACCCTTACTCACTCCTCAGGTTCAAGCCCCTTCATAGTCCCCCAAGAAGGAGCTTGTGGGTCTTATCCCATAGTTCTAAATTGGGACAAAATGCAGAGAATTACTTTCCACACTTTCCATTAAAAGCCCTTGAAAGAATCTCTACTCTGTGGCCTAAGACCGCTCCCCCCATTCCAGTGCCCAGGCAGTACTCACCTCATGTAAGTACTGCAGGGCATCCCACAGTGGCAAGTAAAGAGATGGCCTCACCGAAGGGTACGCAGCCTTGGGAGCGAGCTCAGGTAAGGGGGGCAGGGGAGTTGCTGCAATGAAAATGGGCCTGAAATAACTGCTGCCTTCTCCAAGCCTCCCCATCCCTATACATAAATGCTCATATCCCAGAGCCAACCAGAGAAATAGGTCCTAGCCTGGCACATGGCTATGGCTCTACAAGAGTGATGAAAAACTGTGAAGACCTAAGTTGGAGCCATTCTGCGTGCACAGAAAGCCAACAGACACAGACTCCGAAGAGGCAGTGTTGGTCATATAGATTGAAAGCTCTTGGGGAGCAAGAATTCTTCATTATGCCTTTGGCAATGCCAGTGCTTACCTAGTTTCTAGCACGTGGTAAAAGGTTAAACTAACTTTATTTAAATAAATAAAATTAAGTAGAATTATTTTTGTTATTGTGTGTAAAGGTATACTGTATTACATCATATTAAGAGCTTTACAAACTGTAACTTAATTTTCACAATCATTATAAAGGAGATTGGTATCACTGTTTTCATGTTTCGAGGAAGAAACTGAGGCTTAAAGGCCTTAAAAATACTCATGCAAAACCACACAGCTTTTATGTGGGAAAACCAGGATTTGAACCTGCTACCCTTGCTCTGAAGCACTTCATTAAGCTTATGCCCATAGGAAAAATCCTTCCCTTTCCCCACCATTCCAATTCATGAGGAGGGCCAGTGCTCAAGTCAGAATGTGCTGAGTACCTAAGACAGATCCCAAGAGTTTCCGAAGCTTGAAATATTTTCTTGTATAATCCCCGGCCTCTGTCAGCACAGCATCATAGTCTGCAAAACATCAGGACACAATCACTGGCCAGTCAATCCCACACAGCAGATGTGCCCTGACACTTCTGGCATGAGATGGGCCACGAGCAGGAGACAGAAAACCCATCTTTCCTGCTCCTGACCTGGTCCACCAGCTCAGGCCAGGCTGTGGAGCACTAATGCCAACCTAAGAACATTCCTCACAGCCCTTCCTGGGATCCAAAGGCTGCCATGACACTGGGCCCATCCTCTGTTTCACTATCTAATGGACACGCTCTTCTTCACTCAGTCTGGATCACCCAGCTGTGTCCATCGATACCCTCATAGAAATCACCATTTGTAATCTGTCTCTTGGAAGGGTCAAGTCAATGGGTCAACGTACATGATGATGGAAGCTGAACTTTTAGTCATGGGCAGCCCCACTTACTGCAATGACAGCCTGTTGGGGACTTTATGAACAGCACAGGAGAAAAATAGAGTAAAAAATCCTCAACACTCAACATATAGGTCAAGAACACAGTGACGTCAGACTATGTTTTCAGAGCCTCCTCTGTTATGGTCCAGCAACACCTACACTGGCAGGTGGCCAAATCAGTGAACACTTGCCATAGCTGGTGACAACACCCCTGTGCCTGCCAAAATGTGTGGCCCCATTCATGAAACCAAAGTTGGTTCCACCATGGAACATATATACGTTGAAGGAGATCTCAAGTTTGATGAATTCAGACACAGTTTTTTCAACATCTGTAGAGGAGAAAGATAAGAAAGTATAGAAAATTAAAAAGCACTAATTTGATAAGACATATGCTCTCCCATGTTCACTGCAGCATTATCTGCCATAGCCAAGATATGGAAGCAACCCAAGTGCCCATCGATGCACCACTGAATAAAGAACATGTAGTACAGTTATACAATGGAATATGACTCAGACATTAAGTAGAACAAAATCTCACCATTTACGACAACATGAATGGACCTACAGGGTCTTGTGGTAAGTGAAATAAGTCAGACAGAGAAAGACAAATACCATATGATTTCACTTATATGTGAAATCTAAAGAATAAAATAAATGAACAAAACAGAAACAGCCTCATAGATACAGAGAACAGATTGATGGTTGCCAGAGAGGAGGAGGATTGGAGGACTGGGTAAAAAGGTGAAGGGATTAAGAAGCATAAATTGGTACTTACAGAATAGTCATGGGGATGTGAAGTACAGCCTAGGAAATATAGTCAATAATATTGTAATAACTATGTGTGGTGCCAGATGGGTACTAGACTTATCAGGGGGAGCACTTTGTAAACTATATAAATGTCTAACCACTATGCTGTACACCTGAAACTAATATAAAATAGTATTATGTGTCAGAAATAAATATTCAATATCATTAATAAAAATTAAGAGAAAACAGAAGTTGCTAATGCAATCTTATCATTCTAAACCCCACAATCAACTTAATTATTTTGTCCTTCAACCTCCAGTAAGATTCTAACCAGAAAATAGGTGGGGTTGGCCAGAACTACTGGCGGCAACCACATCTTGTTTCCTAGAACCTTTTTTAGAAATAATTTTCCTCAGAGTATGAACATAATTGGACCCCTAACTATAGCCTAAGAACCCTCATGTCACTTAAATATCTAATGTTCATTATATTTTTGAAATTGTACAAATAATTAGTAAACTCTCATTACTACCTTCCAGGGCATCGCCTCTAGGGACTCTGGTTTAGAATGTCAGCAATAGTGCACAACTGGCCATTCTCCATTTTTCAGGCAGAAATTCTGGTCTTTGTCACCATCATTTAACAGGTGTGCTCATCTCTCCACCGGTTGTAAATAAGGGAGAGCAGGGTGGTTAAAGTTAGCTGTGGGGTCTAGTCCTGGCTGCGCTCTTCACTGTCTGCGTGATCTTGCATGGCCTGCTTTCCTCTCTCAGAGCCTCTTCTTCTTTAACAGCATGTCCCAGTGCCTACTAACTCTGTCACAGGACTGATGAGAGAGTTAACTGATGAGAGAATATAGGGAAGAAACGTGGCATGGCCCCTGACATGTAAGTGACAGGAAAAATGTTGTTTGGTCGGGTGTCAGGGGAGTTCTATTTTCAGGCCAAAGCAGACTTTTCTCAGTGGTTGGTACTTTCCAATGGCTCTCTTGACTTCAGGTGCAAGTGAGCTTGTTTTCACAATAGCAATAGCAAAATATTTTTAGCAGCAAAATTCTTTTATTAAAAACATCTGCCAGGCACTAATCTGAGTGGGTTACGTGGGTTGCCATGTTTAACCTGCACAACAACTGTATGAGGTAAATTACATGGTGATCCCCATTTTTGGATGACACTGAACCTGCGGCCAGTACAGCTGAGCGGGGACGGAAACCATGACCTCTGGCTCCAGGATCTGCTCTCTCAGCTGCCACTGCCTGTCTATCAACAATCACTGCCATACCCTTGACAACTCCCTAGCGAAGGCCTGTGCGTTTCCCGGGGATGGTTAGGAATTTTGGCAGATGTGTCCCCTTCTTCAGAGATGTTGTTTTGTCAGAGACCCTCTTGTGACCACCTTGACTTCCCTCTGCAGGTCTGTCCCTGTCTATCACTGTGTCCTCTTTGTCAAATACTGATTGCTTTATTTCTTCATTATCTGCCAGCTTCACTAAAGTACAAGCTCCCTGAGAGCAGGAGCCAAGCAAATTTTCCTGCCAGTGTACCTCTAGGGCTAGCCCTACCCCTGTGCATTTTATGTGTTGAATTAATAGTCACAGTTGAATAAGCTGAGTAGCCAGCAGAGAAATGTGTGAAGGACCCACAGCCCAGGGCTGTATCTGCTTGCTTACAAGAAGCACTGAGAAACACTTACCATTTGCATCTTTAACCATGTGTTCACCTCCCCATGTGTCGAACCAGCCAACCCAGTATTCCATAACCATAGTGGGCTTATTTTTCTAGAAACAAACCAAATAAAATACTCACAAAAAGGGAAAAAATCAGAAAGACTGCATACAACAGATACAAGTTTAGGAACTTGCACTTTTCACTTTTTTCCAAGTCAGCCCAACTCCTGCTCACCCACTGCCCCTTGGTTTCTCCTCCTCTTGCACATTTATGATCGCCAGTCCCCTTCCCACTTGAAGCACCTGCTTGCCCCACCCAGATAGCACCACCTGTAGTCCAGCCTTGTCATAGAGGAAGCTGGTATTGAAAGAATCAGCTTTGGATACATGAAGACCTGACTGCAATTCCTCATGGAGAAACTGAGGCTCAAAGATTACACTGCTGGTAAGTTCAGAGACACAGCTCAAATCCAGGTCTGAGCCAAACTGTCAGCCACTACAGTACATTGCCTAGTATAATACCATTAGGAGGGAGCCAGAGTAGCAGAATAGGTGTATGGCCCACTCACTTCCTCCCTGGACCACATCAAAATTTCAACTAAATTATGGAACAATCAACCTGGATCACCATCTGAACACTAGTTGAATAGAAGCCTGATGAAGAGCTTCTCAAGTAAGAAAAAAAATGAAAAGAGTTCAGCACCACAAAACCTGTAGTACAAGAAAGGCCAAAGGAACTTCTTTAAAATTATAAAGGGAAAAAAGGGGCATACAGATGTATGATAAAATGGTATAAATACTTATCGATAATCACTTTAAATGTAAATGGATTAAATGCTCCAATCAAAAGACATAAGCAAAATGGATAAGAAAACAAGATCCATATGTATACTGTCTGCAAGTGACCCACCTCAGATCAGAAGACACATACAGACTGGAAGTAAAATGATGGGAAAAGTTATTTCATGCAAATAGAAATAAAATAAAAACTGGAGTGGCAATATTTATATCATACAATATAGAATTGATGGATTGACTGATTGATGTTAGAGAGGGAGGGGAAGAGAGAGAGAAACATTCATTTATCGTTTCACCTATTTATGCATTCATTGGTTGCTTCTTGTATTGCCCTGACCAGGAATTGTAACCATACCCTTGGTGTACCCTTGGTACCCTTGATGCTATAACCAACTGAGTTACCTGGCCAGGGCCAGACATTGTAGACTTCAATATGAAAGCTATAATAAAAGACAAAGAAGGATATTACATAACAATAAAGGGATCAATCCAACAAAAGGATGCAACCCTTGTAAACATGTACCCAATATAGAAGCATCTAAATACATAAAGCAAATATAGATGGACATAAAAGGGGAGAGATCAACAGTAATACAGTCATAGGAGGGGATTTTAACACCCCATTGACATCAATGAATAGATCTTCCAGACAGAAAATCAACAAGGAAACAGAAGCCCTAAATGACACAGCAAACCAAATGAATTTAGTTGCCACTTTCAGAGCATTTCACCCAAATCAGCAGAAGACACATTCTTTTCAATGTACATGGAACACTTTTCAGGACAGACCACATGTTAGGCCACAAAACAAGTCTCAATAAATTGAAGAAAATTGAAATCATAATGAGCATCTTCTCTGACCAGAATAATTTTAAACTAAAAATCAATTACTGGAAACATACTAGAAAACACAGAAATATCTGGAGGCTAAATAATATGTTATTATACAATGAATGGATTAACAAGGCATTAAGGAAGAAATCAAAAGACACAAATGAAAATGAAAACACAACAACCAAAATTTGATGGAACACAACAAAGTAGTCCTACCAGGGAAATTCATAGCAATACAGGCCTACCTCAAGAAACTAGAAAAATTTTTTCAAATAAACAATCTAAGCTTACATCTAAACAAACTAGAAAAACAACAAACAAGGCCCAAAGGGAATAGAAGGAAGAAAATAAGAATGATCACAGCAGGGCTGGTTCTTTGAAAAACAACAAGATAAAGAAGATAAGATAAACAAGAGTGATAAACCTTTATCCAGGCTCAACAAAAATATGAGAAAAAATCCAAATACATAAAATCAGAAATGAAAGAGAAGTAACAATGGACAGAACACAGTTAAAAAGTATAATAAGAATATACTACAAATAATTATATGCCAACAAATTGAACAATCTGAAAGATATAACTTCTTGAAAACACACAGTCTTCCAAAATGGAAACAAGAAGAAATGGAAAATATGAAAAGACCAATTACAAATAAAATCAAACAGTAATTAAAAAATTCCCAACAAACAAAAGTCCAGGGCTGGATGGCATCTCAGTAGGATTTCATCAAATATTCAAAGGAGAACTAATACCTGTCTTTCTCAAACTTTTCCAAAAATTCAAGAAAAGGGAAGATTCCCAAGCCCATGTTATAAGGCCCCAAGTATAACTGCTATTATACTTGGGGCCTTATAAATACTAAGTAATAATAAGTAACTATAAGTATTACCCTGATTTTAAAACCAGATAAAGACACAACAAAGAAAGAATATTATAGGCTAATATCTCTGATGAACATAGATGCAAAAATTCTCCACAAAATATTAGCAAACTGGATTCAGTAATACATTAAAAATATCATACACCATGATCAAGTGGGATTTATTCCTGGAATGTAAGGTTGGTACAATGTATGCAAATCAATTAATGTGACTACTACATAGACAAAATGAAGCATAAAAACCATAGCAATGTATCAATAAATGCAGAAAAAAGCATTTGACAAAATCCAGCACCAATTTATGAGAAAAACTCTCGGCAAAGTGAGAATAGAGGGACCACACCTAAACATAATAAAGGCCTTGTATGACAAACCCACAGCTAACATTGCACTCAACTTGGAAAAACTAAAAGCATTTCCCTTAAGATCGGGAACAACTCAGGGATGTCCATTTTCACCTCTCTTATTCAATATAGTACTGAAAGTCCTAGCCATATCAATCAGACAAGAAGGAGAAATAAGGTATCCAAATTGAAAAGGAAGATGTAAAACTGTCATTATTTGCCAATGAAATGATGCTGTATATATAAAACCCTGAAGATTCCACCAAAAAGCTACTAGAATTGATAAATTCAGTAAAGTAGCTGAATACAAAATATTCAGAAAATTGCTGCATTTTTATACACCAATAAAGAGCTTTCAGAACAAAACCCTAAGAAAACTATCCCATTTACAATTGCATCAAAAAAACCCAAAATACCTAGGAATAAATTTAAGTAAGGAGGTAAAAGATATATATTCAGAAAATTATAAGATATCAAAGAAGATACTAATAAACAGAAGCATATGCCATGCTCATGTATAGGAAAGAATTAATATCACTAAAATGATATTAATGTTCCATACTTCCCAAAGAAATCAATAGATTTGACACAGTCCCTATCAAAATACTAACCTTATTTTTCATAGAACTAGAACAAATAATCCAGAAATTTGTATGGAACCACAAAAAAACCTGGAATGCAAAAACAATCTTGAAAAAAAATAACAAAGTAGGAATATCTCACTACTTGATAACAAACTATACTCTATGGCCATAGTAATCAAAACAGCATGGTACTGGCATAAAAATAGACACATAGATAAATGGATCAGAATAGAAAGCCCAGAGATAAATCTACACCCATACGGTCAATTAATCTTTGACAAAGAAAGCAAGAACATATAATAGTGTAATGTCAGTCTATTTAATAAATGGTGCTGTGAAAAGTGAACATATATATGCAAAAAATGAAACTAAACAAACTTCTTATACCATATACAAAAATAAACTCAAAATGGAAAGACTTAAATGTCAGACTTGAAACCATAAAACTCCTAGGAGAAAACATAGGCAGTAAAACCTCTGACATTTTTCTTAGCAACATTTTTCTGACATATCTCCTGGGGCAAGGGAAACACAACAAAAAAATAAATAAATGGGACTATATCAAACTAAAATGTTTTTGCACAACAAGGGAAACCATCAACAAAATGAAAAGACAGCTGACTGAGTGGGAGAAGATACTCATCAATGATACATCCAATAAGGTGTTAATATCCAAAATTTATAAAGTACTCAGCTTAACACCAACAAAACAGAACTGAATTAAAAAGTGGACAGAGGACTAGAATAGACACTTCTCTAAAGTGGACAAATGACCAATAAACATATGAAAAGATGCTCAATGTCATTAATTATCAGAGAAATTCAAATTAAAACTACAATGAGATACCATCTCACACCAGTCAGAATGGCTATCATCAATAAATCAACAAACAACAAGTGCTGGCGAGGATATGGACAAAGCAGAACCCTAGTGCACTGCTGGTGAGAATGCAGATTGGTCCTGACACTGTGGAAAACAGTGTGGAGATTCCTCAAAAATTTAAAAATGCCTTATGAACAAACGATTCCACTTCTGAGTATATAAGAGCATATGCAATGGAATGTTATTCAGTCTTAAAAAAAGAATGCAGTCTCCGCATTTGTGATAGCCTGCATGGACCTAGAGAGTATTATGTTAAGGAAATAAATCAGTCACAGAAAGACAAATACTATATGATTTCATTTATATGCGGAATCTGAAAAACAAAACAAACAAAATTGAAACAGACTCACAGACACAGAGAACAGACTGATGAGGAGGCTGGGGGAAAAGGTGAAGGATAGAGAAGTACAAATTGGCAGTTACAAAATAGTCACAGGAATGTAAAGTACATCATGAGGAATACTGCTGTAATATTGTAATAAGTATGTATGGGGCCAGATGGTACTAGAGTTCTCACAGGATCACTTCATAAATTATATAGATGTCTAACCACCATGCTGTACACTTCAAACTAATTTAAAATAATATTGAATGTCAACTACAATTAAAAAAAACATTTCGGGAAAGAAAACTAAAGGCCAGTATTCCTCATAAACATGGAAGCAAATGTTCTCAACAAACTATTAACCAAGTGCATCCAGCACTGTACAAAATGAAAATACATCACAATCAAGTGGGATTCATTCTAGGGTTGCGAGACTGGGTCAGCACTCAAAAGCACCATTAAGGATATTAGCACAGCAAAGGAGAAGGACCATGAGAAAAGCGTCAGGGCCCTTGGATTTGGCTTTAACTTCAGACGGATGACAACAAGAGCAAGAGGCACTCGCTCTCAAAAGGACTGAAGTGCTCATTTCTGCTGTGGCAGAAGTGAACCTCAAAGCCATCAAGCTGCATAAGGAAGACAGACAGGCATGAAAGACTAGCTGGTGTGTGACTCTGTCTATGCAAAATGTCCAGAAAGGCCAGCTGTAGAGAGAGAAAGCAGATTGGGGTTGTGTAGGGCTGGGGGTGGGAGGGGTATTCACTGCTGATGAGCACAGGGAACCTTTTCAGATGGTGGTGGTTATCCTAAAATTCTGTGCATGGAATTATGTGCTCACAGTGGGTGAGTTTAATGGCGTATAAATTGTTTCAATGAAGCTGTTGTAAAAAATGACAGGAAAATAAGAAACAACAAAAGAGACATTCAAGGCATTAAAACTAGAGAGAACTATGGGTCTACCCCTGGCTGAGTCCTTTCTTTCTATGAGGTCAGAAACTCTGTAGAAATTAGTGAGACAACAAATAGGATAAATTGGCTCTTTAATTAAAACTGGTGAAGGAAGGAGCACTGTGGGAGGCTCTGGCCGAGGGAAAGAACCATGCTTCGAGAGGCTCACGGAAGGCCTCCCTGCGTGGGGAGAAGAGCAGCGCCAGCTGAAGCTGGATGAGGACTGCATGAGGTACATAGGCCACAGCACAGGCCTGGAATATCATGCTAAACACAAGGGAAACCTAGGAACGTGTGCTAAGCAGAAGACACCATAGTCACATTCGGTCTATCAGAGCTCAATCCAGCTGCTCTGTGGAGAGGATGTAAGCCCTGAAGGCATGGGTGATCCACCTTTATAACTATCACAGGGGTCACCGGTTGAGAGGAAACTGGGATGTCGTCAATCCACGCGTGTTAAATGAATTTGTGTGCCATACAGTCGTTCGTTCCCATAATTTGCACAGCCTGGCAGCTTTGACCCACCAAAGCTGGGTGAGACTCTTGTGTCAGCAACATGTGTAGCCCACGTCTGAGCTCTGTCCTCAGAGAAGAAGGAGTGTGCCACCTCCCTCTGATTCCCCTCACATAACCCCTCACCCTTCCTCTGGTCATCTCCATTGGGTGCTCCACTAAGAGGTGACAGAAGTGGAGTTTCATCCTTATTGCCTGTGACAAAAGACATAAACTCCCCAAACTGCTTTGGCACACAGCTGAGGCCCCAGGAGGAAAGCCATCATCTTTCGGCAAGCCTGCTATCCTCACCAAACACTGGCTGTGCAGGCTGAGAAGGTGGTCATGGCGGGCACAGGGATTAAGATTCTTCACCTCTAAGATGTCCTTACCTGCACATTATAGAGGCTTGTGAAAGCATCCTTCCTGAATGAGTTTATATTGATGGTGGCCAGTGCTGTAGAAAGAAAGGAGAGACGCTAAATGAGGCCCTGTCACAAGTCCTACTAGGGGAGGGATAGCAGCCCACTCCTTGCCCACAAAAGGAAGTTGTGTTGAGTAGTAAAGATACCACTTACTACAACATACACAGGGCCGTCATATATGTCCTCACATAACTGGACATTTGCAAGGACAACATTAGGGAAGAAGGGCAGTTAAAATTAACCATATTTTGTGCTAAGAAATAGAACAGGCCAAGGTCACACAACTTGATTAAACTTAGGAATTGAGTGCAGGTTTCCTGATCCCAAGTCAAGTACATCTTCCACTGTATCATAACGGTGTGCGGAAGAGCCACCAAAAAGGAGGAGAGAACAGCCAGTCTGGAGCTAAGGCCTACCTGAAAGATGTTTCCTTGGAACCACCTGGCAGGGTCTACCTGGTTCATTGCCCTCACTATCATCATTTTATCATTTTTGCTCTGAATGTTTCCATTACTAGATTTTCAAGGACCTTCTCAGAGTCCACTGTGCACCTTGGGCAGCAGAACCCCAGGACTGGTCTATGCAGAGGCTCGCTTCCTGACATAAGACCCATCTTTCTGCTTCTCCACAGGATGCTGGATGTTGGGGGAGACGGCTTTCATTCCCAGCCATGCCCAGCACCAGTGCAGTTTCTCAGCCACAGAAAATTTATGGAAGATGGAAAGGTAGACCAGGGACAGAGGAGCTCCTTTATAGCTCCACCATTGAAAGACAACAGGAGCAAGGAAAAGTGATGGGGTTGCCAAGTGAACTCTTCACTTTGACCTTGAGTTCCCATAGTGACATCAGAGCTCCAGGGCCCATTTCAATGTACATGAAAAAGGGAGGCAGCAGAGATAGTCTTGGTTCTTTTGATGCTTGTTCAAGATTCAAACTGGCGGGTTAAGGGCCCCAGTTCTCCCATAAAAAGTCTAAATTTGTACCTCCTTCTACTCGACCTCTCAGCACTTCTTTCTCACCATCTGAGGTCAAGAGCATCTCCACTATCCCTCTTTTCAGCAGGGCCTGTTGAGAAAACTGGATAAAATGAACCCACTTTTCTTTCTCCCTTGGGAAGAAGGAAATTAGAAAATAAATACAACTGGGTTGAGATGGACAGCATGCGAACTAGAGAAACAGGTTTGAATGGAGAGTCTGACCATCTGCAGCTCTGTCCCCCTCAGGTGTTTCTCCCAGTGACAACCAACCACAGAAGCAGCTGAATAGGATGATACCCCATGGTCACAGCCCCCAGGGGAAAAGCACAAAGCTGAATTTAGGAGGAAATACCCCAAGGGAGGATCTGAATCCCAGAGGAAGAAAGAAGACTTGGGAAACTCTTTGTGCTTGAAGGGGAGAGGCTGAGGCTATGGGGCCCTAAGGAAGGACAGAGAGAACCTTCAAACGTGGGTCCTACTTAAACACTCACAGGCAGCAGGAAGCCTGCCATGGCTTTGGGGAAGAGGAGGACCTAATTAAAAAGTCATGTTTATTAGGAACATAAGAAGCAGACTGATGACCAGAGGGCAAGAGGACCCTCTCTGTGTGTCTTATATGTTCACTGAGCCGTATCTGGGATTGGGAGTGGACCTGAATGGCAAACTTTAAAAATCAAGGAAAACTAATGCTAGCTGAATGAGACTGACGTGAAGTGGTGTGATGCCCCCGAGAAACATCAGTGTGGGCAGTTTCTCAATGACCTCGTCCAGCTCCAGAAGCCACAAGGGTAGTGCCTCTTCCCTCTCTGTCACCTGATCTCTTCCTTGCCCAGCTGGCCACTCCCCTCCATGGCTTTCCAGGACATCCCACCCAGAGGTTTCTGTGTGGACAGGGCTAACATGGGACCCTGCCTCCTGCTTAGCAGCCTGAGGAGGGATCCAGTTTAGACTAGAACTCCTCAGCCTCCAGAATGTGGGAAGTCACAGACAAGAAGGAGCCTGACCCACCAACAAGGACACCCAGATGGACTGCAGTTATTCACTGGCCTGAGACATGGCCCCCATGAAGGAGCAAGGGCAACAGAAGAAAATATTAGTATTGGGTTGGCCAAAAAGTATGTATGTTTTTTTCTACAAAATCAAAGATGTATTTTTCATTTTCATCAATAACATTATTGATTTGAATATTTTTAGTATGTCAGCTATCTCCCATGTAGTAGAAGGTTGATTGTTCTCAATTAATGTCTTGATTTGATTGCTATCAACTTCAACTGGTCTACCCGACCATGGAGCATCATCCAGCAAGAAATTTTCTGCATGAAACTCACAAACCACTTTTGACACGTTCAATCAGTCACAGCACCTTCTCCATATACGGCACAAATCTTTTTTTTTGCATTTCAGCTGCATTTTCCTTTCTTGAAATAATAAAGCATAATATGCCAAATATGTTGTGTATTTTCTTCCATCTTCAATATTAAAATGATACACAAAATTCACCAATTTTGATAATTTTTAAATGCACGCTGATATGACAGCTGTCATACAGTCTAAGAAAATTGTTTAACATGAAGTCAAAAACAACTAAGTGCTTACTACAGCCACCGTATGGAAAAAAAACAAAAGATCTTTTTGGCCAACCCAATACTACAGGTCAGAGAGCTGCCAGGTGACAGCTGTCATCCCTAAGTTCACAGACATTATCTCCTATTCACCAACCCCCAGCTTTCGAGAGCACTGTGGGTCATAGAGATAGCAGCGGGAAGGAATAATCATTTAACATCATATTTTACCTCAGAATAAAGTTATTTCAGTGCATCTTAACCACTCTGACCATATTGTACATTCAGAGAAATTGAACTTGATCTATGTATTCACATAACCCACAGAACCTAACAGAGTCCTGTGGCAGACTCAGATGCTGCAAAAGAGGCAGGTTGAGGAAGAAAGCACATAAATATGGAGACAGACCAAGTGTTTCGCACCTTTTGAAGGTAAGGCATGTACTCTTCATCCTTATCAAATGAACCATACTCATTCTCCACCTGCACTGCAATGATGGGGCCTCCCTGGAGGTACTGAGACAAGCAGAGAAAGGGCGAGAGTGAGGCTGCAGGTGGAAAAACCTGGGGCCTCTGGGTCTGCTGCTAAAGATAGCATACCTGGTGCGGACACTTTGCTCCAAGCTATTTCCTTACCTGAAATCTCTCTCCTCTCCCTGGTGCTGTAGTCAGAGTCCCCTCCAGGCACCGCACCTGCCTCTAGGAGTCCTGTGCTCCCTAGTCTTTGTAATGACTCCCACAGTTCCTCCTCTACTTCTCATACTAACTAGCTATTTAAACATGAGAGTTCATACCTACAAACTCACCTGCTTCCACACCCACCTTATCTACTTTCCCACCCAACAAAGAAATGGGCTTCCCTCCTCCTTCCTCCCATCATAGGGCAATGCCACCCACCACCCAAGCGGGAGGCCCCTTGCCAGCTAAGCAGCTAGTTCTCTGTACTGCTTCTTCTCCCTTCTGTACTGTCAACCTTTCTTCCCAAACTGTCCTTCTTCCACTTCCCAGAAACTTGCTGAAAACAGAGTGTGCTCCAGATCCTTCCCTCTGCCTTTCTCTTGCTCTCTCCCGCCCCTCCCCCCTTTTAAAGATCTTTACAACTAATTTGTTTTTGTTTTCTTTTTCACTTAGTTGACATTCAATTCAACATTACTTACAGGTGTGCTGCTTGAATGGGGCCCCCATTGGCTACACTTCCTCACTGTATCCTGCTCCTCCAATCACTGTGGTAAAGCTTCCACCCCCTCATGCAACCTCAGCCACCAACACTGACCCTGTCGTGCTGAAATTACACCACCTTTCACTCTACACATTCAAGTCAACGCTTTGCTTCTGGGAGCCACTCCACACTGAAAGCAGAGCGAGCTCTGCGTGGTGGGTGGCTGATCACTCCACTCCCCACATGGCTCCTACTACTCCCAAGGGAGTACCATTCAGAGTGAGGGGTTCCCTTTGGGAGAGCCAGCAAGTGCAAGCTCCTGGGCTGGAACAGGGAGAAGGAGCACGTTTGGTGGGCTTCCCTGACAGCCTCATTGTTTGTCTCTTTCCCACCTCACTATGTTCCATACCAGCTGGACTTCTTTTAGTTCTTTATTTTTTAAATATTTATGTATTTATTTATTCTTCAAAGAGAGGGTAAAGGAGGGAGAAAAGAGGGACAACCCAGACATATGCCCTGACTGGGAATTGAAACAGCGACTTGTTGGTTTGTGGGCCGATGCTCATCCAACTGAGCCACACCTGACAAAGCACTTCTTTTAGTTCTTCATACTCCTCGTTCCATCTCTGGTCATCAGGTCTTCACCCACATTGGGGACTCCTGTCCCCCGGCCTGGCCAATGCCTGCTCACCCTTCTCGTCACTGTTGAGTTTCGGGCCTCCCTTCTCCTACACTTCCTTCATTTAGCAGTTATCACTCACGTTACAAGTGCTCCCTTGTCTCTCACACGGGGCTAGCAGCCCTGTGGGGCGGGACCATGTCTGTGCTTCTCTCACCTGGAAGCTTAGCTGCTACACAGTGCTCGACACATAGTAAGTGCTCAATAACTATTTGTTGAATGACCATAAGTATTCTGAACTGATGAACTGAGAACGATGATTTATATTATTGAAGAGTATCTCCCCAGCCTGAAGGGTGATATTTAAAACAAACAAACAAAAAAAAAATCATAGCGGAATTCATAGTTAACCTTTTAAAATAAACAAGATTACAGGAATATCTAATATCTTACCTCCAGTAAAGCAGTACATACACTCTGAAAATTATTTAAATGTAACAACTGAAATTAAGACAGCCAATCATATTGAAAGACCTTAAAATACTAATAATTTATTAACAATAAGCCTTATACTTTTCATTTGCACTTACAATTCCCTGTTTCTTAAAACCTTCCTAGAATTATCCCCCTCGTGATTTCAGTGGATGTTTCTGAATTTGCTTTGTTTGCCACATCCATACAAGGGGTAAGCAGCATGTGTACTTGTTCCTAACCTTCCACCTATTCAGAGTCTTTCTAGTTTTAAGGATCAGATTTTTTACTCCTGCCACCCAGTCTCACCCCAGCTGCAGAAATAAAGCCAGAAACACACACCTAGTCCCTTCTTACAAAGGACGAACCTGACCCCACCTGATCCCATGGCTGGTATGGCTCAATGGATTGAGTGCTGGCCTGTGAACCAAAGGGTTGCAGGTTGGACTCCCTGTTAGGGCACTTGCCAGGGTTGCTGGCCAGGTCCCCAGTAGCGGGTATGTAAGCGGCAACCACACCTTAACGTTTCTCTCCCTCTCTTTCTCTCCTTCCCTTCCCCTCTCTCTAAAAAATATAAATAAATAAAATCTTTTAAAAAAGAAACCTTAAAAAAAAGGAGTTGCAGGTTTCAAAAATATATTTTCAAGTGACAAAAGAAAAATGTCTGGCCAGAATTATAAATTTTTGAATAAAAAAGTACACATACACACATGCACATGTATGAGTGTGTGTATAAATAACTTGCTTCCATGTGCATAGAAAATCTCTGGAAAGACACAAACGTTTGGTGAAATTGGTTGTCTCTTGAAATGGTAGCTGAAAATTTGGGGATAGGGTAGAAGGGGAGACTGTTATTTACCATAAACTCCTTTGTACTTCTTCGAGCTTTCTCACCAAGTATGGGTATTAACTGTTCAAAACAGCAAAGACCATTTAAGAGTAGAAATATGTAGAATAAAGATCAGTGAGTTTAGTGAACATCAAGTACATCGGAAACAATGGCAACCACACACCCTTGCTTTCTGTCAGTCCAGTGTGGTGTGATGTGTGTCTTTCCAGAATCCCTGGTGCAAAGGCTGAACTTGAGATGAGGGTCTAAAGTTCAAAATCGCAAGAGTGTCAGCTTCAGCACTCATAGAGGCTGGGCCTGTCCTGTCCTGTGAACAAGTCAGAACAAGCTATTTTCCTAAAGTAAATATAAAAAAGAAGGAAAAGGTACTTGGGCTTTTACCTGCAGAGGAACCACTCTGGCAATCAGATGATCAAAATATTTATCAACTGCTTCCACAAAGCCCTTGTAGGTTGTTCTCAGTCCCATCTCGGGGTCCTGCAGTAGCCAGCTGGGGTGAAAGGAGAGGAGGCCAGCATTGGAGACAGGAAGATGGGAAGATGGGAGTCAGGGTGAGTCAGGGCCAGGGGCGCAGGACAGCTCGCTCCTTGTCAGCTCCCTGCAGCAGCCCTACAACTTCGGACCCGTGCCCATAGTCTGGCAGACTCACAGGTCCTGAAAGAACGCTCTTTGGAGCCTCTTACAGCGTTGTTGGAGGTACAAGTGTCTAGTGACACTACAACTTAGGAGCGGCTTGCTGCTCCACCGTGGCTCATACACCCACATCTTAATGAGAGCCTAGGAATCCTTTCATCAAACGCTCCCCTCTGCTCTTTTTCCATTCATTACAGGCCTTTGTCCTGAGCACCGTGTATGTACCTTAGGCACAGGGCTACACCACTTCTAATGCTTGACTCCAGCACAGAGCAGGAGCTTTCAAGCCAGTGTGCACACCCCCATGGCACCTGTTGGGGGCTGGGCCTCTGCTGACCCTCAGGTGAATCATTGCTCTGCTAGGATATCAACTTCCTTCAAGGTCAGGCTTTTCCCACTCCTGAGCTGGGATGGGAGCACAGTCCCTTCCTGGAGAAAGCAAACCCCTTCCCTGAGCAAGAAGGGCGAGATGCTCACCTCAGGCAAAACCATGGACTAAACAGAGAGTCCCATCGGCTTGCAGAGTCAGCAGAGGAGCATTCTGTGACTCTGACCCTGAACCTCAGTTGTCTGGGCTGAAGTCCAGCATCACAGATGAGAGAACAAGGTGAAGAAACATGAGGGGGAATGGAGGGGAGCAGTGGTTTCTCAGCTCAGGGGAGAATATTGTCTTCCATTGATGAAATAAGAGAAAAGTCAGAGGTCCTCAGACCAAGTCCAGCTGTGAGAATCTCCCTTCCACTCGCTAAAGCTCCACTTCCTTCCTTCCCGACACAAGACACAACAAACATTGGAGACAGTTCCTTCCCACAAAAAGAGAAGAATGCAACCCTCCTGATGCCTGCCCTCCCCACCCATGCTTGGCCATGCCAACAGCACCAGACCCAGCTCTCAAGTCCCTCATCTGTCACAGGAGCACTGCAGCGGAACCACGACTCACCGCATTACTGCAAGCGACCCCTGAGATGCCATGTGAAGCACACCCAACAGTGCAAGACACAAAATACGTGCCAGCGCTGCTAGATTTAAGTTTGACTTTTAGTAACAAAAACTACCACAACCACAACTGCCCCCTCAGCTGTGCTCACCTGGGCAAGCCGCCAAGGTCGATCTCACTGCAGATGTAGGGGCCTGGACGCAGAATCACCCACAGCCCAGTCTCAGCAGCCATCAGGACAAAGGCCCTGGGAAGGTCAAGGTCAGCCACTCTCAGGACACCCCAGCAGAGGGTGGGGACCAGCCCAGCACACACACAGGTGGCAAAACTGCCTGGGTCATCTGCTCACCTGCCTTCCTCTCCCAATTAGAGATGGGGTAACAGAAGGAAAGGCCGAGCCCCTGCCCCCAGCAGAGCAGGGAATTCCACATGGTGGTCACAGGCCACAGGCCTGGCAGCTGGGTTCTCACTGGCTCCCAGCCTAGGACCGTCTGCACAGCCCACTGGGTCATGAGGAAGAAGGTGTCATACAGGGGACAAGGGTCCTAACAATGAACCTGACCCCAGTGGCCTTGCTGCCCTCCAGGGGCAATCCCTGTCCCAGCACAGGGGGTTGGACCCCATGGCACAGCAGGGCTGACATGGGACCAGGCACCTCTAGGCTACAGTGGGTAGGGGATGGGGGGAGGGCTCAGAGGAGGCAGGCTTGGACCCCTGGGGGTAACAGGAGCAGCTGGAGAGCATCGGGTCCTGGGTGTAGAGCCCGTCAGTGTCCAGAGAACAAGGCTCTGACCCCAGTCTCTATCTGGTTCTCCAAGCAGAGCTGAGATGCCACTAGGGTCCCTAACAAACCCAGCCAGCCCTGTCCTGGCTCCCAGGCCCCGGGCAGGTCACAGGAGCAGCAGCAGCAGCACGTACTCCAGGTCCAGGTTCCCAGAGAAGTCAAATGTGCCCCGTTGTGGCTCATGGAGGTTCCATGGGACATAGCTGGAACGGGAGAGAGGGAAGCACAATGAGCATCTTCCTATTTCTTTCTTTTAAATTCCTAGGTCAGCTCCAAACCCATGCCAAAACCCAGGAAAATTCTATTTTGGAATAAGTTGAAGTTTCCCATAGCAATTAAACCTGTATTACAGGAACAATAATTCTATTCGATAGCTCCTCCCTCTCTTACCCAGTTGTGGTCCAAGCTGTCAATAACCCTGACTCTAGATTCCTTGGATTTATACATTAATTATCCCACTCACCACTCATTCTTTGTAATATCCATTAAAAATATAAAGGAAAGGACTGGCTGATGCAGCTCAGTGGATTAAGCACCAGCCTGCAAACCAAAGGGTTGCCGGTTCAATTCCCAGTCAGGGCCCATGCCTGGGTTGCAGGCCAGGTCCCCAGTGGGGGTTGTGTGAGAGGCAACCACACATTGATAAACCTCTCCCTCTTTCTCCCTCCATTTCTCTAAAAATAAGTAAATAAAATCTTTTAAAAATATATAAAGGAGAGTAAAAAAACCCAAATGTCTATATATGCCCAATAAAGTATTGCTAAGAATTAATCAGTTTAAGAATCAGGAGGCGTTTCAATAGGACAATGGACATGCCATGAAGGAAGGTGCCATCACCATCTTGGGGCCCAGCCAGATGGACATGGCCAGGCAGTGCCCCCTTTGCTGAGTGTGCAGGGCAGAGGTCCATGTGTAAAATTTTATCAGGTGCTTTCTTTTTATTAGGTGACTATATTTTGTGTATGACCAATAAAGTGTTTGCATATTGTTCTCTAATCTCATGTTTCTCATAAGCTTTATAGTTGTTAATCCTCAATTTTGCACAGTGTAGAGATTTTTAAGGTGTGTTGCATTATGGCAGAACTGACTATATTTCAAGATTTTTTTGTGAGTGGGAATGAAAAGTTAGTTTGTTAAAGACTTCAAATATGCATGGTAAAGTTTATAACTATATATTGAGAAAATAAAAATATTTCGCTAAATGATGCTTACAAGTGACTTACTTTAAACAAAATTGCTTAAAAATAAAAAACAAAACAATGAAAAAAGATATTGATGAGGCAAAATTAATCTAGCAGTCTTAAACAGGAGGAAAAATGGATTTTAAGGCAGAAAAATCACAAGCAGATGCTATGAGAAGTATCAAATAATAGTAAAAGGAGCAATTCATCAAGAAGATATAATAATTACGGCCTTCTGTGACCTTAGTATCGTAGCTTAAGTAAAGGAGAAGTTTAATGAATCAGAGAACAAATGGCTAAATCAATAGTCATAAATCGAAGATTTAAATATTTCTATAAGAAACAAGATGACAACAATCTGTGTGTGCAGGCGCACACACATGCATGCCTCAGAATCAGACAAGGTTGACCCAGAGCTGTGGACGGGCTGAACACCGGAAAAACTGTCAACATAACTTACTGCTTTAACAGAATACCATGTAACAAATGAAAACCATACAATCCCCTCATTAGATTCAGAAAAGGCTCTCAGGAAAACTCAGCAATTACTTATGATTAAATGATTCGCAGATTAGATGAGCCAGTTATCGGTTTATTGCCTCTCAGCTTCAAATTCCCCCTCTGCAGTACCGGAAGGGCCCTTGAAGCGTTTTCTCCTTCATAGCGAATGCAGTTTTTATCTCTGCCGTGAGCTGGCGGTGGAAGAACATTGAGGAGGAAAGGGGCATCTAATTGCCGTGCAGTTTTGTGGGTGTTGTTTTAAATTTCTGTGGTCCTGCTATATGGCTGGTTAGTGGTATAGGTGGGTGAAGACATCTAGTGGTTCTTTCTTTTTAAAAAATTCAATACATTACAGATATAATCTCTACCGACCAATGTAGAATTAACCCAGACCAGCAAGGAAACTTAAATACAGGGTGTGGCAAAAGGAGGTTTACAGGTTTTCGTTGCAAAACAGTACAATAATTAATAAATAACAACACAAGAATAAACTTTGTGTTTCAGGTACTCACAACTGTGAACCTGCTCATGCCCCATGCTGTGTTCTGGAATTAGCATCACTGATACAGTCACAGGGGAAAGACACAGCGTCACACATCCTGTTGTGTTTGCTGCCACTTTCTGCTCTTTCCCCTTCCATACTGAAGGTCTGAGCCTCTCTGGGTCGCCTTTACTTTTTCCCGTGGTTAACTAATAAAAGCCCACCGCCTGACTGTGAAAACAACAGACCTTTCTAATTTCTGGAACAAACATTTGATCAGGAAATAGATACATTCTGCAACATAAAATGATAATCTGCACTGCAGAGGCCCGTAGGCTTTACAATAAGAGCCGCAAAGCACTGTGAACATGATCCTCAATCTCTCAGCAGAGCCCACAGTTAGGAAAGGACCTGCCTGTTTGGCAGCTGGGCTCCAGAGCCTGCTGAACTCCAAGCACACCCCTCTCCTCCTAACCGTGTGGTTGTGGGAAAGTGCCTTAACCTCTCTCCACCCGAGTTTCCTCAGAGGGGATAACACTGCATACCACACAGGACTGCTACGAAGATAACTTCCAGGGTTCAGAACACACCTGGCTGTGAACCAATACTATATACATGTAAGTGGGTGGTCTTCCTTTATAATGGTAGGTGTGTTGCAATTAGCATCTCTGTGTACCAGCAATGGCAGGATGGCAGCGATGGCAGCGAGGGTGAGTTTCCCTGCCTTTCCTCCAACCCTTCCAGGCTGGCACCCGCACACCCTTTTGCACTCAGCTGCCACAGTGCAGTTTTCCACACATTTTTTTCCTTTGGCCCTCCCTTCAACTCACGTTTATTGATTCCCCATTTTTTCAGTATCAAGACATTTCTGGAAATAGGTCTATTATGAAGGGAATGCCACATTCCTAATTCAAATGTAATTTTTGCTTTGGGCAAGGTTTTTATTGGATGGGCAGTCTGTGCACCCATGGGAGCTCCCACCCTCTGTGAGATGTGGGTTCATCCTTAGTCCCAGCCGCATGGTCCCACCTCCCTGAGCTGCTGGGATGGGGTGTCCTCCTGAGTTTGCTAAGCCCTGTGCGCTCTGGCTCCTTGCCCTGCACAGCAGGAATTATACCGTACCTCTCAAGGGGCAGCTGTGAAGATTAGGCAATTTTGGTGAAAATGCCTAGAAAATGCCCAGCCATCAGTAAACCCTAAATTAAATACACATTACCTTCTGTCAGCAAGTGCATGATTGTGTTAAATATCATGCTAAATTTATCATTGAAATGTACATTAATTCAATCATGTCGAGTTCACATTTAAATCCTTCTGCTGGACGAAACTGGGCTCGTGTTTCTGCTGCCACCACAGCTGAGGGCATGCACGCTGCAATCGTGGTGCAGGGCGTTTTCAGAGAAACACGATAAGGGTTTTATCTACGTAATCATCGCACAACTGTGTGGGGCAGGCGCCACTCTGCCTGGTTTCTGAGGACAACCCTGGGCCCTGCCAGGCGTTGGCTGGGGGCAGAGCTGGGCCAGTCGGCCAGGCCTGTCCCATCGGTCAGCTATAGTATTCATTCCCTTCATTCTGCTGAACTTCACTTTCGTGACACTAGCATCTCCTTATGTGTTCATTTTGATACGACTATTACTATTACGCCTCTACAGGTTCATTTCCATGTACATTAATAAGAATTGTTTCAGTAAGGAGGAGCTCTACGTGACCCTTGGGCATAAAAGACACATGCTGGACATGACTAAGCAGAAGGTCAATCCTCAGGCCCGGCTCCTCAAAGCAGCTCCGAGCCCAGTCTCAAGGCTAGGAGCCCCTGTGGGGCAGCGAGCTCCCGGAGGGCGGGCAGCCCCACTCACGTAGTGACAGTGTTGAAGCCACAGGCCTTCAGCTTCAGGAGGCGGTCCCTCCAGTACTCCCTGGGCACCCGGAAATAGTGCACGGAGCCCCCGAAGATCAGGAACTTGTGCCCCTCCAGTGTGAAGTACGGGGTACTCTCAGCTGCGCTTTCCGTCTGAAGTCCCACAGTTCGGTTCTTCAGCTCAAGTGGGGTCAGGTGAGACCAGTTAAACCTGCTGAAAGAGAAACTGAGAGAGACGCAGAGAGATGGAGCGAGAGATGGACAGGGAGAGACAGAGACAGCAGAGGCTGCTGAGCCCTGGTGGAGAAAGAAGCCCTTGTTTAGCAGGACGTGCTCTGTGCATGCTTCTGATGCTGTTTTCTCCAGAAAAGGGGAGAAAGCCCCCCTGCCCCCAGCTCTCCCCACTCAGGCAAACCTGTACTGGTGCAGCTGTGACTCAGTTTCTTCAGAAATAAGGTCCTCATTATAGTTTACCCGAGGAGCAAAACCTGACCAGACAAATGGCAGGAGGAAGATGCACACGATTCTTGCCCACGGAAGGCACGGGCTGAAGGAGAAAAAGAAAGAACAGTGACAAGGGGAGGGCGCGGCCTCCTGGAACTAGAAGCCCGGGCGCTGGCCCAGCGGTGGCGGCGGGGGTGGAGGCAGGGCTCCTGGGCCTGCCTGATGCTAAGGAAGGCTGGGGCTTTGCCTGGGACCCCGCCGGAGACCCCCGTCTGGGACGCGCCTTCAGCACACACACAAGCAGGGCTGACCCACAGTCCACCGCAATCAGGACAGAAAGCAGGGGCGCGACTTTTGGTCCCAGAAGCCTCGGTCAGGAAAGATAGGGCTGCCACAGGGTCCCAGGAAAAAAGGAGAGGAGGACTCGGGCTCAGTGACAGGTGCCAGCGCTTCATCCCCGGGCTCAGGAAGGACGCCGTGTCCCGGCTGTGGACCGACGTCCTGCGATGTGCGCATAACCAAGGTACGGGAGGAAGAAAGCTTGTAAGGGGAGCCGAGTCCTGGAGGGCGGCGGAAGGGGCAGCGACCGTCACCTGATGCGCGGCGGGGAATTCATGTCCGCGAGGCCAGAACATTGAGGTCCCGCGCTGCTGCCGCCGCCGCCTCCCCGCGGGGACACCCCGGGGTTCAGGTGCGCTGCGTGCCAGGAGCCCGGGATCTGCCAGCTGCCACTGCGGCCGCCCCCGGGGACTGTATCCTGTCTAACGGGGCCAAGTAGCAGGCCTGGGGCTTCGGGGGAGCGAGATGTATGGCGCCCCGCGTCGGACCCAGGACTTGGAGCCGCCTGCGCACAGTCTCTCAGCCAGGGAAGTAGTAAGGCGGGAGGGGCATCTGTGAGCGCCCTGACCTTGAGTTTCCTTCAACTATGTGTCCCCAGCCAACTGGAACAGAAAGGCAGATGCGAGTGGGAGGATGGGAGGACAGTTGGGCCCACTCCACGTATCAAAGCAGAGAAGGTTTGATTCGGCGGCTTCAGCAGCTTCAGCAAGGGCCCCTTGGTTCCAGACAGCGATTGAGGCGATCAGATGGGTCCTTCGCACAAGGAAACCGGTTTCAATACAAGTACTACTAAAATGACGTTCTACGGAGTGCAATGGCCGGACACGCGAGGGGCGCAGGCTGCCCTGAGCAGTAAAGTTTTCTCACACAGAACATCGGTAAATGAGTGAGAACTATCAGAGGAAGAAAAGTGGGAATAGCTTCGAGTGTTTACACAAGTATGTGCAAGAAGAGTTTGGAATCCCTTGGTTACAAAGTAGCAGGAGGTGGGCGGGAGAGACCAGATCCGGCAGAGGCAGGTCAGAGAGGACTAGGATGCAGTGCTAAGCAGGACCTAGGCCAGAATCTAGCTTTATGAAGAGTACTTGGCTGCAAGGGGGAGGCTAGGTGGGGAACAGAAAGAAAGGTGCTATCAGCAGACCTGGTGATCCAAGGATGAGGCGACGATTTGTTCTGGTAGTAACACAAAGCAAGATGAGGGAGTGGATTCAAGGAAAAAGTTTCAGGTGGAACTGGTAGCTCTTGGAAACTGGTTGGATGAGGCAGGCGACAGAGGGGAGAATGACGACCAACACGTTTCAGGCTTACATGGCCTGGGAAGATGATGGTGACATTTACTGAGATCAGAAGCACAGATGTGACAGAGGTCCCAATAGAGGGAGAGGAGTGATGAACCCAGTTTTGGACCAGCTGGATCTGAAGTTCCTGTGAGGACAATGAAAAGGAAATCTTCCAATGGTGTCTTTTTGAAGACTCTGCTTTTCCTCTCCCATTCAAAGAAACAGCGCCCGGGACACCAGACCGCAGTGTTCCGGGAGCAGGGTGGGGTCTTTTCTCTCGTCTCACACACACAGTGCACTTTCCTCCCTGAGACCTCAGCTCCACAGAAGTTTTGTGGGCTATTCATCTTTTTTCCATTCTTACGGTGGAGGCAATGGACTTCGGTGACTTTCTACATCTTACACAGAAACATAATATTTAACTTATTTGAATATACCTTGTTGGATAAATTTGGATTTACAGCCAACAAAACTTCATTCTTCTTTGTCAAGATTTTTTCAGCTATTCTAGGATCTTTGCCTTTTCATATAAAATTTAGAATAAGCTCATCTATTTCTACAAAAAGCCATGCTAAAATTTTGATAAGCATTGCATTAGACCTATTCATCCAATTGGGCAGAACTGACATCTTCACTGTGTTGAGTCTTCCGATCCATGAACATGTGTCTCCTCATTCATTTAGGCCTTCCTCCACTTGTGATTTTCAACACACAGATCCTGTGCGTGTTTTGTTAGGTTTATACCTCAGGATTTTAAATGGTATTGAATTTTTAAGTTCACATTCAACATGTTCATTGTCAGCATGTAGAAATGCAATTGAGTTTCTTGTATTGATTTATATTCTGGAAACTTGGTAAACTGACTTGTTGACTCTAAGAGGTTGTTTTAGAAATTGAAAATCCATTTCCTTGGGATTTTCTACATAGGCAATCATGTCATCTGCAAATACAGTTTTATTTCTTTTCAAACTCTGTCTTTTATTTCTTTTTTCTTTTTTTATCTTCTTGTGGTAGCTAGAATTTCTAGTACTGTGTTTTTTAGGGTGGTGAGAGCTGACATCCTTACCTTATTCTCTGCCTTAGGTGGAAAACATTCACCTAAGCATGTCTTTCACCAGTAAGCATGTTAGCTGTAGGGCTTCTGTGTATGTTGTTCATCAAGGTCTAGTAGTTCTCTTCTCTTCTAATTTGCTGAGATGTTTTATTATGAGCAGTGTTGAATTTTGTCAAAAGCTTGAACACTCTCTCCATTGTCTACAACAGTACTATCTTACTTCCTTCTTGACAGATACCTCTGACAGATATAGAATTTGCAGCTTGTGATATAATAAGAAATATACATTTGGTTTTCTTTCCCAGTACCTGGCACGGAGTTCTTAAGATACTTGGAATTTCCTGCATTACAAGGATGAGAAGAAGAGCATCTTTTGTTATTTATAACAAGCCTTTTTCAACCACACCTGTGTTTATATTAATGAGGTGGCTTTTTGGAAAGCCCTTAAGGATAAGGGGCTGGTTGCTAGGGGACCCAACCCTGTGATTAGAGGGTTGGAACTTTCAGTCCCACCCCACCCCCCAACACTAACCTCTGGGGAGGGGGAGGGTCTAGAGTTTGAATTAATTACCAACAGCCAATGATTTCATCAACCATGCCTACATTATAAAGCCTCCATGAAAACGCTATCTGAAGAAGTCAGGGGGATTCCAGGTTGGTGAGACACTGAGGTAGTGGGAGAGAGATGCACTCAGTGAAAACACAGAAGCGTCCTGCCCCTTCCCCAGGCCTGATCCTGTGCAGCTCCTCCATCTGCCTGTCCCCGAATCATATCCTTTATGATGAGCCTGTAAACCTAAGGAAGTGTTTTCCTAGTTCCATGAGCAGTTTCAGGAAATTAGTCCATCTAAGGAGGAGGCCATGGGGACCACCAATTTGTAGCCTGCTGATCAAAAGTACAGGTGGCCACCTGGACTCACATCTGAAACAGGGAAGGGGACATCACATGGGCCTGGGCCCTGAGGGGTCTGTGCTGACTCCAGGTAGTAAGTATGAGAACTGAGTTAAAGCGTAGCACACCCAGTTGGTATCTGCTTAGAGTTG
Organism: Anoura caudifer; assembly: GCA_004027475.1. Taxonomy (NCBI): domain Eukaryota; kingdom Metazoa; phylum Chordata; class Mammalia; order Chiroptera; family Phyllostomidae; genus Anoura; species Anoura caudifer. Next base: position 273,625 of record PVKU01001383.1, read on the forward strand.
GAGAATTGGTTGGTGTGGAAAAACCCACATGTTAGAAGAGCTGCATGATGAAAGGAACACAGCTTTTCCATGAATCGACACTACTGTTCTTTCAGCACTTGAAAAATATGGTGCCACTTCCTCTGGCCTGTGTAAAATAGGGTTGTGTTCCATGTCTCACAATTTTCTGCAACCCCAAGTAGGTAATATATCACTTCTCTCACTTCAAGATTTTTCCTTTATTTTCAGTTTTCTTTTACTTTCTTTCCCTTTTCTAGTGTTTCAATTTTTTGAAGACTTTATGTTTTAGAGCAGTTTTAGGTTTACAATAAAAATGAGGATCTTCTCATTTTTGAACAAAACAGTAAAAATTCAGGATCCATGCCCGGTTCTCATATTTGTGTTTTTTTCTAATTTCCGATAATTCTTTATAAATTAATCTAGAACTCTTAATTAAGTATCCATGCTACAACAAACTGTATATTATCTGGTTTCTCATACTTATTCTTCAATAAACTTAGACATTTGAATAAGAAGAAATTAGGACAATTTTTATCATCTTAAAATCTAGATAGAGGTCTTCATCCAGCCAGGGTGGAATAATACGGAACAGATTTATCCTCCTGCCTTAAAACAGCTAGAAAACCATGCAAAACAAAAGTGTTTGGATATATATTCATTATTCATTTAAGATATTTTTAAAAGACTTTTCAGATGTTGGACAGAAGGCACCATAGGTCTGTGACCCCCGAGACAGAGGAAGCCAACAAGATAAGCTCTGAGCTTACTGCCTGCAAGGAGCTTCCTGTATGGAAGGAATCTAAGCATGAGGAAGGAATCTAAACAGAGACCAGCATTCTTGCTAAGTTGAGAAAATAGAGATCAAAATGTAGGGGCACCCAGGCAGCTACTTTGCAGAACAATGTATCAGAGAGGAGAAATCTCTACAGGGAGTTCCTGTACAGTTCCTGTTCCTCCACAGAGATCTGCAGAGAGGTCTTTCAAGTCTTTGGCTCAGTTCTGAACTGGACATGTGAGAAAACTACCAAGGCCAGGGAAAGAGTCATTAAAAAAAGCAGAAAAAGTCCTCCAGGCTGGCACGGCTCTGCAAATAGTTCACGTAGCACCAGCCAGAGGGCAAAGATGATCTCCTAATGTCTCACACGACTACTGAAATCTATACACCCTCTAACAAAGCTAAAAATCAATTCTTGAAGAGATCAAACTAATTTCAAGCAACTTAATGGCATCCCAGGACAAAGCTCAAAAAAGCCTAAAGAATTACAGCATATCCAACAAACGACAACATAAAATTCATAGTGTCCAGCATCCAGTAAAAAAATACTATCCATGCAAGAATCAGGGAAGTATGATGCCAGATGAAACCAACCAGATGAAAACTCAACAATAGAAACATACTAACATGTGATGTAGATGAAAGAGCTGGCAGAAAAGGGTATTAAAATAACCATTATAATTATACTCCCTTTGGTAAAGGTTGAGGAAAACATGAGCATGATAAAAAGTAAACTGAAGATTTACAATATATCCAAACTTCTAGTGATTAAAATACAGTATCTAAAATAAAAAATAGACTAAATGGATTAACAGAACATTAAACACTAAAGAAGAACAGGTCAGTGAACCTCAATAGATAGTAGGAGAAATGATCCACATTAAGAACAAGGAGAAATTAACAGAGAGAACACTGGCATTCTCCGAGACAGTATCAAGTGGTCTAGCATATGTATAGTTGGTGTTCCAGAAGAAGGGGAGCACAAAAAAATACTCAAAGAAATAACAGCCACAATGTTTCAAATTTGATGTAAAGATGTTTACCTTAGATCCATGATTAATAATCCCTATGCAGAATAATCACCAAGAAATCACAAGCCAACCCTGGCTGCTGTGGCTCAGTGGATTGAGCACCAGACTGCAAACCAAAGGGTCACTGGTTCAATTCCCAAACAGGGCACATGCCTGCATTGCAGGCCAGGTGCCCAGTAGGGGGCACACAAGAGGCATCCACACATTGATGTTTCTCTCCCTCTCTTTCTCCCTTCCTGCCCCTCTGTCTAAAAGTAAATAAATAAAATCTTTAAAAAGAAGAAAAAGGAATCACAAGCCAAGAAGAGAGTCTTCACCAGATCTCACCATGCTGGCACCCAACCTTGGGCTTCCAGATCCTACGTCTGTGAGAAATAAGTATCTGTTGTTTAAACCACCCAGTCTATGCTATTTTGTCATGGCAGTCTGAACAGACACTAGATTTATTGGTAGTTAATTAAAACTAGCAAAATTTGTAAAAGTAAAAATTTAGCCACTTTTACTTGTATACCATGCTTGCTTTAGGAACCTGTTTAAAGTAGTAAGATGTTTATTATAGGAAATGAAAAATGCTCATTTGAGCTATCAAATGGACTCAGTAGTTTATTTGATCCATGATGATGTACAGTTGATAACATCAGATGGAGGAGAGGTGAAAGATATCTTGCTAGTCAGAAATCTTCAGATCCCTAGTTTTAAGTTTATCGCTGATAAACATTTTCAAGTAAATTGATAATCCCCTCCATCAGATTGAGCTGGAAATAAAATGGATATACTACATGTCACATAGGGTGCTATACAAAGAGAAATGAAGCAGACAGCTTCAGCTCTGTCCCTGAGAACCAGAATCTCTAAATGAGGTTCTCTGTGGCAGGTAGCCCATCTCAGCTGCTGTCTCTGGTTTAGTGTCACTCAAATGTGTCCTTTTTAGGGGGGAGGACCACGGAATCTGCTAGAGACATTCATTAGTTAAGGAAATGGAAAGTCATGCGTGGATCTAGGTAAGAATCCAAGGTTAAAATGTGTTATCAAGCCTGGCTGGTGTGACTTGGTTGGAGTGTCATCCCATAGACTGAAATGTTAGGGGTTCAATTCCCAGTCAGGGTGTATATGAGAAGGCAACCAATCATTGTTTCTCTTTCTTTCTCTTCCTTCCTCTCTCCCTGAAAGCAATGAAAAAGTATCCTCAGGTGAGGATTTAAAAAAAGATGTCTTAGCAAAAGGGTTTTCACCCTGGCCCTGGCTGGGTGGCTCAGTTGGTTAGCGTGTCATCCTGAACAACAAAATGTCATGGGTTCAATCCCCAGTCAGGGCACATACTGTGCCTCTGTTGTGGGTTAGATCTCCAGTCAGGGCACATATGAGAGACAACCAGTTGAAGTTTCTCTCTCACATTAATGTCTGTCTCTCTGTCTGCCTTCCTTTCTTTCTAAAATCAATAAACATCCTTGGGTGATGATTGAAAAAAAATAAAAATAAATAAAAAAGTGTTTTTTCCAATGAACTAAAGTTAGTATGTGATCAGGTTGAGGTGGAAAGATTGGTCTCTGCTTCAGTGCAGCTTTGATTATGGAAACAACGCCAGACCTTTAACTGGTACAACAGGAAAGGAGGACCCACCCTGTAGGGTGAATGGTAAGTGGGCTGTTCTTCTTGCAGATAACCTGAGCCATTACAAGGTAAGAGCTGGACAGGAATTGTCTTTAAAAATATTAAAAAGCTTTGCCCTAAAGCGATTCATTTCCATCAGGTTTTTTTTTTTCTGTCATTAACAGCTAACATTTGCCAGGCACAGGCCAGGCATCATTGTAAGTGTTAGCATTTCTTAGCTCAGCTCTCACTGCCTCATAAAGTGAGTGCCGTCATGACCCCTACTTTAGCAATGAGGAAGCTGGGGCACAGAAGTTTCAGCAACTTGTGTCAAGTCACACAGCAGATTGCTGACAAAGCTGGGATTTGAATGACCCCCTAGTAATCAAGTTAGGTCTCTCATTGCACAAATGCTCATTGATTCAATTCCGTTCAGCTGGACTCAGCTCAGCAGATGCTTATGACCTGGCAGCTACATGCAAAGCACCACACAGCACAAACCTGCAAGGAAACCCAGAGGAAAGGGCTTTAGGAAAATGTACGATGCATTTAAAAGGACAGAACAGGTGACTAGCAAAGGGGAAGTACAATGCTTCTCAAAATCTATAAAATAAATTATGGAGAACATGGAAACCTTTATTAGCATGTTTGAAGGCTTGAAGAGTCTCCTGTTTTCTTTTTTAATAAAGCAATCTGACACTTCTCCCAAAAAGACATGCAAATGGCCAACAGATACACAAAATGATGCTCAGCATCACTAGATACATGGGAAATGCAAATCAAAACCACAATGACATATCACCTCACACCTGTTAGAATGGCTATTATCAACAAGACAAGAAATAAGTGCTGGAGAAGTTATAGAATAAAGGAACCTTCATACACTGTGATAGGAATGTAAATTGGTACAGCTGCTATGGAACAGTATGGAAGTTCCTCAAAAAATTAAGAATAGAGCTACCATGTGACCCCGGAATATCTCTTCTGGGTGTCTACTTGAAAATTTTGAAAACATTTATTTATAAAGACATATGTACTCCTATGTTCACTGCAGCATTATTTACAATGGCCAAGACATGGAAACCAATGAAGTGTTCTTTGATATATGATTAGATAAAGAAGAGGTGATACATACACACAATGGAACACTATGTGCTCATAAGATGAAATACTGCCATTTTCAACAGCATGAATGGATTTTGAGATCATCATGTTAAGTGAAATAAGTCAAATGGAAAAAGACAAGATCCTACAATTTCATTCATATGCGGACTATAAAACAGAAAGCAACAAATGAACAAGACAAACAAAAACTCAACACAGACAATATGGTGGTTACCAGAAGGGAAGTGGGGTGGGGTAGGGGAGGTACTAGAGGGTAAAGGGGGTCAAATATATGGTGATGGGAAGAGATTTAACTTTAGGTGATGATCTATGAGGGAGAACGTCCAAAATAAAATTATCTTCTGGAGGGCAAGCCCCTTGTAGAACAGGGTTTCCCCACTAGCTGAGTGTTCTAGAGACCCATCTGTATCAGTGTACCAGCTGGTGTTGTTGTGAGAGGCTGTGTTCAGCTGTAGTGATTTTTTTGAAGACTTTTTAACTCTCATTTAACATTCATTTCATGATGAGTGATTTACAAGTGCGCTTGCCCACACTGCACTGACTGTTCAGCAGTTTTTGACAAAAATCAGCATGAACCTCATGTCCCACCCTCTCTATTCATCTGATTTCATCTGGAGAAACTTTTTTTTTTTGTTTCCCTGGATGAAAAAAATCCTCAAGGGAAAACATTTGCCCATGTGGAAGAGGAGAAACAGAAAAACAGCAAAACTAAAAGGCTTCAAAGTTGATGAGTCCAAAAACTGTTTTGAACAGTGAAAGACAGTTTTAATAGGTATATTGCATCAAATGGAGAGTACTTTGAAGGTGACTGAAGTTTAAAAATCTGAAAATGAATATGCAATTTTTTTATAAAGTCTGTTTGGGGGGTCTCCCCTCATATTGTAGAATTGTACACTTGAAACCTATATAATCTTATTAATCAATGTCACCTTAATGAATTTAATAACTTTTTATTTTAAATCATTTTTAATTTTTAAATTTCAGTTGACACACATTATTATACTAGTTCAGATGCACACCTCAGTGATTAGACACTATATCACTTACTAAGTGATCATCCCCACAAATGCTGCACCCATTTGACACCACACATGGTTATTAGAATAGTGTTGACTACATCCCTGAGCTGTACTTTACATCCCCAACACTATTCTGTAACTGCCAATTTGTACTTCTTAATCCCTTCACCTTTTTCACCTATCCCCTCAACCACCCTCTCATCTGGCAACCATCAAAATGTCCTCTGTATCTTTGAGTCTGTTTCTGTTCTTCTTGTTCATTTATCTTGTTTTCTTAGATTCAATTATTTATAGCTATGTATTTATTGCCATTTTACAGTTCATATTTTTATCTTTTTTCCCTTCATCTTAAAGAAGACCCTTTAACATTTCACATAGCTCTGATTTTGGTGGTGATAAACTCTAGCTTTTTCTTGCCTGGGAAACTCTTTATCTGTCTTTCAATTCAGAATGATAGCTTTACTGGGTAGTTATAGGTTGTTGCTTTTCATGACTGAATATTTACCACTCAATTCTGGCTTGCAAAGTTTCTATTGAGAAATCAGCTGACAATCTTTTGGGAGCTCCCTTGTAGGTAATTATCTGCTTTTGCTGTTTGTAAGATGCTCTCTTTCTCTTTAACATTTTGCATTTTAATTATGGTGTGTCTTGGTGTGGACCTCTTTGGGTTCACTTTATTTGGGATTCTCTGTGCTTCCTGGGTTTGCATGTCTCTTTCCTTCACCAATATAGGGAAGTTTCCTGGTATTATTTTTTCAAATCAGTTTTCAAATAGGTTTTTTGCCTTCTCTCTTCTTCCAGCAGCCCCGTGATGTGAATGTGGGTACACTTGAAGTTGCGCTCCTTTCAGTATCCTCATTTATTACAATTCTTTTTTTCTTTTTGCTGTTCTAATTGGTTGTTTTTGCTTCCTTGTATTCCAAATCACTGACTTGACTCTCAGTATCATCTACTCTACTGTTGATTCCCTATGAACTATTCTTCACTTTGATTAGTGCATCCTTCATTTCTGACTGATCCTTTTTTATGCTGTTGAAGTCCTCACTAACTTCACTGAGCATCTTTACAACCAGTGTTTTGAACTCTGCATCTAGTTGATTGCTTGCCTCTATTTTGTTTAGTTTATTTTTTTCTTCTGAGTTCTGTTCTGTTCTTCATTTTCGACATGTTTATTTGTCTCCTCATTTTGGCAGCTTCCCTGTGTTTGTTTCTATGTGTTAGGTAGAGCTGGTAAGTCTCCCAGGCGTGGTAGAGTGACCTGTGGTAGTAGGTGTCCTGTAGGGTCCAGTGGCACAGCCTCCCTGATCACCCAAGCTGGGCCCTTGGAGGTATAACCCTCATATGGGTGGTATATGCCCTTTTCTTTTAGTTGAGCCTTGATTGCTATTGGCCTGTCAATGGGAGAGTTTTACCCAGGCCAGTCAGCTGCAAGAATGGGCTGCAACCACCTACCACCAAGCTGTGACCACTGACCACCAACCTCTGACCACTGTAGAAGATCAGCTGTGCAGGGACCCACCCCCACAGAGCAGGACTTATTCAGCAGGGCTCTGGTGTTGCTGAGTTCACCCCTTGAATGTCGCTTCTGGGGGTAGTTGGGTGGTGGTTCTTGGAGGTTGCCTGAAGCTATCTGTTGGGTACACTGGCTCTGGGGCCTCCCAGAAGGTATAGGCCAAGGTCAGCCACTATCAGTGTTCTGCTAGGGGTCACCCAGCATGACCTACAAAGCATTCTTCAGATGACTGCTACTTGTGCTGGGCTTGGAGATGCCCAGGCAAGGCCAGTCTGTGAACCAAGGCCAGCTGCTGCTAGTGTGGGCCTGAGGCCACTTAGTAAGAGGTACAAGGCATGCTGAGGCCAAATGATACTGAGATTTTAGGAAAATCTCAGGTATGAGCCATGACAGGACATTTGTATACAAAAGCCACTGGAAACAGCTTGTGTGGGCCTGCAAGTTGTGTGGGTTGGAATCTTAGGGGATCCCCAGGGCAGGACACACAGTGTGAGCCAGGTTGATGGTGACTCAGATATGGTGCCTGCCTGCTGGCTGTGTGTGAGGAGGTTTCAGCAAGACAACCATGGCCTCTGCCAACACTTCTGTCTGGGAGAAAGCTGTCCCTCCAGCTCTCACCCCAAGGCCAGACAGTTCAGGTCCTCCCCTTATGTCGCTGGTGCCTTTCTACCTGCTGCCTCAGTGCTGGAGCTCACGGCAAGTGTGTCTGAGTAAATTCATGGATGTGGGCTTTTTAAGAGGAACTGCCTGGGACTCCAGAAGCCCTCTGTCTCACTCAGCCTCAAGTCCTGCTGTTTCACAGTTAGAAGTTACAGGGACTTCTCCTCCTGGCACTGGGACCCTGGTGTGGGACCGAAACCCCTCACTCCTTCAGAAGACCCTCCTCAGTAGAGATGTCCTCTCTGATTTTTATCTATTACACACGGGTATGGGACCAGTCCTTAGCATCTCCACCCCTCCTACCAGTCTCATGTGGCTTTTTTAATTCCCTGGTTGCAGGATGATGTCAGGCAATTCTGAATGATGGTTGTTCTGTAGTTTAGTTTTCATTTTGATATGGTTGTGGGAGGAGGTGAATATCACATTTGCCTACCCCACATCTTGACTGGAAGCCTCATTCTGACTTGTTCTGATAGATGATTTTGCCCTTGCTTCTGCCAGTGCTTTGAGGCTACAATATTCAAGTCTATAATTCCACTGTGGAAGTTCATAGTTTATGTATTTGGGGCTGCCAAAAGTGACTTCAGGATAAAGCCTTCTATGTAGACATACAGCGGTAATGACTGTGAACGTGTGTGTAAAACCCCATATACAATTAGTTTTTTACTTCTGAGTGAATCTTAGAGAGTTTGTAATACTGTGAATTTTTATTTTTTTTCTTTTAATAACCAGTTTTCAAATAAACCACTTGGTTATTGTATTTAATTTAAACCAGATTTTATTTAGCTGAAGATACCCACTTACACATACATTTTGGAGCAGCCATAAGATATATCAAAGGGAATTATGGTTCAGTATTACTTTTATTACCACTTCTTAAATACATATTATAATTATCACTTACTTGAAATACCAAGTCCTGAAATACCAACATCACATTCAGCACAAGATCTGATTTAGAACCTGTTTTGGAATATAGTGCCCAAGTTCACTGTTACATGATGCTTTCTTCTGTCTATCCTGGATGAATAGTTCCTTGAGATGCACTCACGTACTGTCATCTTGTGATTTTATAACATATTTTTAACTATAGCTTTTACTTTGCATTTTTCCAATAATTTCATACTGTGGATTTTTACCAGAATAAAGATTCCTCCAAATCCCCTCAGATTTACTAGTCAGATCATGATTTTACTTCGACATGAACAAAAAAGTGAAATTTTATGAGTGACACCAAATGTATATTTAAAGATTATTTTATTAGTTTCAATTAAATGTTCTTTTGCCTTTTGTAATTGGAACTACCAAGTCTGAAGGCAACTGGATATTTCAACTAAAGCTGTTACACAAAAAATGTGGGTAGAAAATGGTTGTGATGAAAAAGTACAAATAAGTAAACATTATTTGCTCCTTTAGGATAATGTTCAAAAAGTAGCCCAGAAGTCAGCATGGAGGGCAAGCTCACGGAGGACTGCATCACTCCCCGGGTAGCCCTGTGCACCGTTCTCCTGAGTGAGGCACTTCGCTGCCTTGGTGGCAGAAATCCGGTGCTGACTCCGGGAATTTTATTGCTTGCACACTGGTGAACAACCAACCAAATTCCTTCCTTTTCCCCACCCACAGACATTTTGTCACCACTTCTAGAGAAAGAAACAGCAGTTGGTCACCCTCTTGGACATGCCTGGACCAGGGATCGAACTGCAACCCAGCAGTGTGCTCTGACCCACGACACTTTGGTCCATGGAACAATGCTCCAGCCAGCTGGTCACACCAGCCGGGGCCCAGCTGAATTCCTGAGCCCCAAAAGAGGAAGATTTGCCTGCACGGACAAAGCCTAGGAATAATAAATGACAGTCTGTCCCTTCTACTGAATCTTAAAACTTGTAGAAGATAAATTCTCAGACCTCAATTCCTGGGGTGGGAAATCAAATCTAAGTCATTAACAAACTTGAACAGCAACTTTCAAGGTTTCAAATTTCATATAGTAGAGACTGAATTGAAGTTAGAAAGTATCACTTTAGTTGTTACAGAAACTAGCATTTTGCTGTATCTTAAAGTGACTTTTTTTCTTTATTTTTATTATTGACTCTATCACAGATGTCCTCGCTTCCCTGCCCCACCTTTGCCCTCCTCCTCCTCACAGCCCCCACGCCGCCTCCCTGCTGGCCATCACCACACTGCTGTCTGTGTCCACGGTAACACTTCTAAAATGGCTTTTGAGAGAGAATGATGTTGTACTCTGGTAAAGCCAGTTGTTCAATACAGACGGACCTTATCTTCATCCCAGGACGTCAACGTTCCCTGCTGCTCACAATATGGAAACTTCAGTGAGTCCACAAAATGTATCAGTCCTGGCCACCTCTGCTGAATGGGAGGAGCCAGGGAGTATGCCCAGTCAAAGGGGGAAAGGGACAGAGAAATGTAAGTACAGTAAAATTGTTTAGCCTCCAACTTAAATTATATTAAATTAAATTAACTTTCCCTAGTTAGATATGTCAACTAGGTTCAAGAGGGTATCATTTGCAATGCTTGCATTGGTTTAAAATACATGATTTTAAGATCCTCCAACATTGTACTAAAAGCATTTAATAAAATCATGCTGTCCACCTCTTCCTTTCAAAAAAATAATATTCAATTCCCACAAATCTATTTTCTGCAAGGGCAGAGATGGAGTGTCGAGGTCACTGTTGGATCCTGGCACCTGGAAAACTGCCTGGTATGTAATAAGCCCTCAGGAAGGGCTTGCTGGCCATGTGAGTGGTTTAGGCGGCCCCGGGAGGAGGACTGGGTCCTTCTTATAGAAAAGAAATGACAGCCTGAGATGGGAAGTACCTGGCTCAGAATGAAAGAAGCCTCTGGAGTCTTGGAAATAAGTCTGGGTGAAAAGAAACACAGAAGACAGAGCTGGCCATTCTTTGAGATAAAAAGTCATCGGTCTTCATGAAACTACTTTAGTCAAATCATGCCAACTACTCTTAGGCTGGGCAAAAACATGCACCATTCGATAGGAATACCTTTAGAATTGAGATGTCAGAGGTATTCTTGGTTTTGCAAAACTCTTCCTATAAGGAAACTAATGTGCACTTTAATTTTTACTATGGGTGTAATTAATAAAAATATCTATAGAACCAGGAACCATCAGTTCACATGTCTCCATAACAACCTGTGAGGAGACGTTAGCGCATTCTTAAATCCACACTCGACTCTGTGGAGCCAGCCCACAGGCGGCTCTCCCCACCAAGGTCACTGAACTCAGTCTGTTTCCCCCGGGTGGGGTAGGGTACCCGGGGGAAACCCACCAGAAGGTTTGTGGCCAGGGTGATAGCTGGTTCCAGGAGCAGGTGCTGTCACTAAAAAGGTGAGTGGGTATGTTTAAAGCAGGAACCATGAACTACCCAATAGCATGAGGAAGGAGACACCCAGCTTTAAGGACACATCCGGCTGCTGTCCTCACTGAAGGGCTTTCCCGTTCAATCACCCTAAGAAAGAGGCTTGCTCTGCAGTGGATTGGGAAACCATTCTAGCTCGAGACAAATCACTCCAGTCCAAGGGGGGACCTGAACAATAGACCCTAAGACACTGACAATAAAAAAAGTACAGTTAGACTTTCCCCTGAGGGGCCTTTAAAGTAAAATTAGCACTAGGACTGAGATCTAGAAATTTCCTTTTAGTTAAAAAAAGAGAGAGAAGCAAACAAACAAACAAACAACGTGGTCTGTGATACAGCCTAGAGGGGAAAAAAATTGAAGTGAGGATGTAAACAAGTAAGGCCATCTCAGGTTTCAGTTCCAAGGGTGAGGTGGAGCCAGATAATGGAGACAAGTCACAGGGATGCGGGAGCTGTGTGCATGGCAAGATCAGGAGGCGGGGGAGCCTGCTGTGATGGAGAGAACCGCGTGCAAGGTTTCTGCCTCATGGAAAGGCAGACGGCGAGGATGGAGAAGACTCTCCCCCGGCCATCCCTTAACTCCAGGGCCATCCACCCCTGGTTTAAATGTATCCAGAGAAAGTGAGGAAAGAGAAAATTAAAGGAGACTTATACTCCCTGTTATTTTTTCTCCTACCTGCACGGCAAGCACCAACAAGGTGGAAGTCAGATTCTGCAATGACAAAAGCCCAATATAAAATTCTACGTTGCTAGATTACTGGGCTGCTTTATTTAATGATTCATCAACTACAGAGATGTTATCAAAGCTCCCTGATGATTTTATTTATAAGAAATTAAACCCCAACAAGCAACTTGTTCAAAGAGAAATTTGGGTTGACTGCAAAGAGAGACAGGAGTTACCTTCAAAACTAAAATCCTACCTGAGAATAAGGCAAGAACTGAATGACCCTCTGGGTGACAGAGGAGAAGCCCAGCAAGCGGCCAGCAGGAGTGGGGAACTGGAGACAGGATGTCGCAGAGGGGAAAAAGTGCTCCCCAGGAATCTGAAGCATGACCCCAGGTCCTCGATTAGCTGCATGCACAACTTTGGAGGATTCCCTCTCTTCACTGACATGTTCCCCTCAAGACTAAATTCAGTCCCATTGGTCACTTTTCCGTCATCTCATCTGTCAGGGGCTGTGCAAGACAACCGAGAAACCGAGAGAACAAGCCCTGGCATCGTCCTCAACACAGTCACCTCTGATGAGGGGAGGTAGGTGTGTTCAAACACACCTTACTGCCTGAATCATAGAATTAGAGAGATGTGTACAAGATATAGAAATAATCTATTTTCTTATTTGTTCAAAAGTACATGTGTCTCCTCAGTGATACTGTGTGCTAGACTCTGGGGATTCAAAAATCAGTGACATGTTTCCCATTCTCAGGCCCTGCTGCCCCAAGTTGTTTGGCCATCCTGCATTCAGGTGTTCGGGCCTCCGCGCAGTGCGCTGAGTGCCACGGTAAGGAGGGCTCCGCACAGGCTACGAGGACAGGGGGGCTCGTTTAGGCCAGAAAGGCTTCATGCACCAGGACAGGCTCTGAAAGGGTGAGGAATTCACCAGGTGTATAAGCATGGAAAGATATTTAGGACATAACAAAAAATGCAAAAACACAATGCCAGGAAATTACAAGCAACTTTTCAGAAATACAGAAATACTTCAAACTCCTAAAGTGGAACAACAACAAAAGCGGGGTGATGGGCTTATCAGTGAACTCTGTGGGCCAAGCACCCGGGGACCGTGGCTGAGCTTGCCCTCGCCCTCTGCGGAAACAGGGGCCGGAGGGATTTGGAACATGTCCAAGCCCGCACTTCAGCAAACGCTTCTGGGTGGTAGTAGAGAAAATGCGTTACAGGGGTCTAGCAAGATGACATTATAAAACCATTAAAACACAAAGATCAAACTGATGACATGGATCAAACTGATGACGTGGAAACGAGTCTACTACATAGTGTTAAATTTAGAAAGTTACAGAACAATATGTACCATATTGTAACATTAGTTACTGAGACCTCACTGTGCTTCAGGCTTTGTGCTAAATAGCAGACAATGTAGTACTTTCATCTCACATCCACCTCTCAGTAACCAACAGAAACCCATTTAAATATGACCCTCATTTTATATCTGCAGAAACAAGGCTTTGCCTAAGCAACTTGCCCAAAGCAGAGGGAGAGCCGAGAACCAGACCCACAAAGTGCAGGGCGCGTTGGCTAACCTCCCCCACCTGCACTGAGCTGAAATTGTAGAAAAGGTTTCTAACAAAATAAATCTATAGCAGCTGTGGAAAAACAGATGCCTATTTCAGCATTGAAACATCTGAACATTCACATTAAGAGCAATAAATAAAGACAAAAAGTGGCATATTGATTCATGGTGGGTTTTGCTTCCAAATTAACTGATGTTCAGTCAAGCTTTGCTGCCAAATGATTGGTTAAAAAAAAAAAAACAAGGTTCTACAGAGTTTTGTGGATGTCAGAATTGTAGGTGAGGAATTGTAAACTTGTGGATTTTTACATTAATATTAGAACATACATAGGGTTCTAGTTTCAAGTTAGCTAAATGAACATATCGTGCAATCTTCCTCCCTTGTACCAGTGAAAATGATCAACATTAAGAAGACACATTTTATTTTCAATAAGTGAACAGATAACTAAACTCAAAGGCAAGGAAGGGAAATGCTCAGACATCCAGAAAGCAGGACTCTCTTAGGGACAGGAAAAAAAAAAAGGACGATGTGAGGGGGCAAGCCTCCTAGAACATCCATGGCTGGTGCCCATCACCACAAAGGAAGGAAGCAGCCCACTGGAGCCCAGGCTTGGTGCAGTGAGGTCTGGCAGCTCCAGGAGGCCATGGGGCAGCCTGTAGATGGAGCACTTCAATGCTCCAGCTGCACACCTTGGCAACAGCTGGTAATGGCTTGCCCCCTGCACCCTCAGGCCTGGGGTGGAAGTGGCTTCTCAGGGTGCATCTGCATCCCTCATTGTTTTCCCTAACTTCCACCTTCACTGCGCTTCCCTCAATTCCATCTTCTGAGTGTACCACCCCTTTCCTGCTAGAAACCAGGCTGGTTTGATACCAGAAGTAGCCCCAGAAAATAGACCCTTAGAAGGAGGTTTGGGGACCAGGTTAAAAGGCATTTAATAAACATGCTGGTAACCTTCTTGGTGGGGGAACGTGAGATATTGTGGCTGCTGCTGGGGGGCATGATTACTCTGAGGACTGGGCTTGAGTGTACACTGGGGGTGGGGGGGAAGGCCCTGGTTTCCATGGCAACAGTGATCACAAAGACTATGCAGCGGTCAGGGTAACTGTACAGATAGAGAAAAGTATACATGAAGAAAACTTTAAAATCCCACTCAGGGAAAGGGTAGAAGATCAGAAAACCTTTGATGGAGGCTGGTGCAGTTCAGGGTGGGCTCCAGTCAGGACTCCACAGGCCCACGGGGGCTGGGAACAAACCCCTTCGACTTTCCTGAACCAACCAGCTGCACCCCGCCTCAGCCCAGCAGGAAGTACAAGTCTGGTCCAGGGAAACAGTCTATACACCATAGACGGTCAGCATTTTACCAATGTGTATTGACAGGAGTCTGGGACCATGTACGGGTGGCATTGGGCTGCAAGGGTGTCAAGCCAGGCTGAGGGGGAGGAAAATATAAAATTAGATCAGGCAGAAGTCACTCACATGATGGCAAGGAGAAAAAAATATATATATATATCCTCCCCAAAGTGGGTACAGCAATACTTAGTAAATGACAAAACAGAGTTTAAGGCAAAAAAGGATTTAGTAGCATTAAGGAATTATATTACTTACATAAAAAAGGGAGTGTGCAGCCCCTGGCTGGTGTAGCTCAGTGGACTGAGTGCGGGCCTGTGAACCAAAGGATGGAGGTTCGATTCCCAGTCAGGGCACATGCCTGGGTTGCAGGCCAGTTCCTGGCAAGAGACGCATGAGAGGCAACCATACATTGATATTTCTCTCCCTCTCTCTCTCTCTCTCCTTCCCTTCCCCTCTAAAGATTAATAAATAAAATGTTAAAAAAATAAAAAAGGGAGTGTGCAAAGAAAACAATAATCCTGATCATGTAAAAATTTTAACAATGTAGCCTCATAATTATAAAAAGAAATTAAAAGATTCAAAGTTGTATAAGGGACCTTACAATATATTTTTCTGAAAACATAGCTCAATCAGACAAAAATAAATAATTTTGAATAATATGTTTAATAGGCTTAAGCTAATAGATATATAAAAGCTCTTTCATGCACAAAAACTCATACAAAAATTTTCAAACTTAACTATATATTAGGTTACAAAGAAGTCTTTACAAATTTCATCTTATAAAAAGCACTTCCATACACAGGGAGGCCCCCCATGCTGCTGGGCTCCAAGCCCAAACAAGGTTACAGGAGATTTTTATAAAAATAGACCACCTCTCTCTCACACAAGTTGTTCCAGATAATAGAATAAGATAGGAACCTAACAAGCTCATTTTATGAGGCAAACTAACTAAATGAGGGGAATAAAAGAAAAATCAAATATCACTAATAAATGCAGATGCAAAAATGTTAAGTACATATAACAAATCAAAGCCAAAGCATGGTGACTACATGGGGGTTATCTGACAAAGCAAGGGTTCAGCATGAGGAAACCTCTGTACATAATTTACCATGTTAACAAATTAAAAGAAAAATGCCATATGGTCATCTCAATAGACGGAGAAAAGCATCCGACACACACATGAAATTTAAAATAACACTTTTACAGATTAGGGTGGGCATTCTTTTACATGATAAAGCACTGTACCTGTCCAGAACGTTTTTATTCAGTTGCCTCAAACAATGAGATTTTGTTCTCTCAAAGCAGGAAACCTGGATGAGAGCGATTCTAGGATCAGTCGTTTTAGGGGTGCGTTCCTCCTCCCCTCTCTGCCGAGCTAGGAGAGGTGGCTTGCTCCACACGGGCCTCCTTCCAGCGCCTTGTGTGGCGAGGGCTCCCAGCATGCGGCACTGACTTAAGACGTCAGCATGGGCATCTATTCTTGAGGCTCTTCTTATCGTATTTTTGTTTTTTTAATGACGAAGTTGAATGCTTTATTATCAAATTTTCCTCTTTTTCTGCAAGGCTGTTGCTTCATTGTATGGAAACACTACCAGCAAACACAATCTATTGTAAAATTGAGGTGGTGTTGTTCATTACCCGACAGTAATGACACACGGAAAGTTTTCCATGCCCCAGGCCATTTCCCACGGAAGGACCACTGAGTGCTGCGACCTCAGTCCAGAGGCAGACATAAGCAAGTCACTTTATACATAAGCAAGTATAACTTCAGGCTCAAGATAATAATGTTATCCTTGAATTGCATAATTTTATAACTAGGTTTCAGCACAGATAATTTCAAGGCTTCTGAGTATTATAACTGTAGCCTCGCCTAAAAATCCTAGGGTATTGTCAAAAAGATGCAAATTGTATTTATCTGCAATTGTTAGAAAGTTTAGGGGTATTTTCTGCCAGTACTACTGTTAAAATTTTTTCTCATTGGTCTTACTATAAGTTGCAATTTTAAATCATCTCTTCACCACTAATAATTTAGACAATTATGTCTGATGAAGCTGTTTCATGCTACTTTATTTGAGGGAGGGAGTCTCCACTGTCACTCTTCAATAGAGTTTAAGTATTTCTTGTAAGCTTCTTCACCCATTAGTTCTCCAGTTCTGAAGGGTTATGCAGTGTCATCCGGATGAGACAACCATCTTCATAACAAGATTTGTTCACAGGTCCTGGATTCTCTGCAAGGGCTTCATTACCTGCAGTTACTTCTCTGGATGGAGAAGAACAGAGTTCACTAGCAGCCTTCACAACTTTCCAAAGCTTCCAAGTCATCTCATTTGTCCCAGTTTCAGGCGGACTACAATAAACATCTCCCCAAACTTCCTGTGCAAAATTGCTGATTCCCACTATGCCAATAGTCTGTTGTTACCCATTCATGTTTCTTTGTGCCTTTACCCACCGAAAGCAGGTGGGCAGGACTGGGTGGGCCGAGGATGCTCTGTGCCCCTGGCTGCACCACGTTCAGGAGGCGGGGGGTGGGGATGGCCTGCAGCACAACTCCTCTGCCACCTCTGCCAGGGCTGAGTCTCTTTTTGACAGTGAGAAAGGTTTTCAGGAGGCAGGCTTTAAAAGCCTTAACAGCTTTTTACTTATGTCACGTGGTTCATCAGAGGACCATAGGCCCACCCCCAAAGCAGTCACTGACAAACAGAACAGGATTATCATAATCAGCTTAGAACAGTTAGAATTTAGTGCTGTGTGGCAGTTAAGGTTATCCTTTCTAAGGTGTAGATTCTGCAGCAAATTTCAAGTTTTATAGGCCAGGAAGACTGGCAGCATGGATTTTGGGGAGCGTCGTGCACAGAGGTCCCAAACACACACCACCGGCTCCGTGTGATAAACATATACAATGTGTTATAGAGGCGAACTTGCAAGCGGCAAAGTAGCAGAATTTACAGAATCCCCCAACTCTTGCCATCGCAGAGCTTCAGCCAGGTCGCAGGCTGCAGCACGGCCCCTCCCCACAATGCCCTACGTCCTTGCCGGACAGGAAGGCAGGAAACATTCTGCACCATGATGGAGGCTCCCTTTTGAAGAAAGGACTTTCCTGGAAAGGAACCCTGCAGCTGCCATCCGCCTTCTGCTGAACTAACGCAGGCCAGGCGAGCCAGCTTTCTGCTCAGCTCACTGGCAGTGAGGAGGACAAGTACCTCTGGGGTCATTCACATTTGTCTCCCGTCAGCCCTTGGCCAGGTCCCCGGAGGCTCATTAGATGTCACTGCTCTCTCCACTAGTTCTGACTGATGCCCGGCAGAGTGGTTTCCACAGCTCTGTCTGGGACTGAGGCCTCAGCAGCCTCCTATGGTCTGGGACAGATGAAGTGACGTGTTCTGCATCACAAGGGGTTCAAACAATGAACATTGCCTAGAACAGTAGGGAAGGATGTTTGAGGCTATTCATTTCTGTAATAGGAAAAGGAGGAATTCAGTTCCGGCCAGTTTAATGGACTGGCCCTCCCCTGACATCAGAGAAAGCACACTGTGATCCATGTGCCTGCTGAGGTTGAGCAGGCACAAAATGAAAAAATAAAAGGAAAGGTGGTTGCTGTCCCACAAAAAAGGAAGAGGAGCATTCTGTTCCTTCCCAGACTCTCCTAGTTTCCCATCCCCTGAGTTCTGGGCACCTTGGTGCTCAGCAGAAGCTGAAGCAGCCTGGCTGTGTGCACGGTGTCTGTAAGCGGAGGTAGCCAGTCGAGCTGAATCCATGCAAGTCATCATTGAAGGGAGTGGGGTCTTCCGGCACATAGCAGGAGAACTGGATGTTGGGCACCCCAGCCCTTCACAGTGGTTTCATTAGCAGGAAGACAGCCGTACACGCTTGACTGGCTCTGCCAGCCCAGATGGAGCTGTGTCATGCCCAGGTACGTGCGTGCACACGCACCACAGAGAACAAGTGCCTGGCAAATTGCACCTGTCTCCATAGAGAGGCCTATAGAAATCCAGTCCTGAACTACAGGGAAGCCATTCGTGCTGGTCTGCTGAGCTGTGTAAAGGTATCCCGGTGTCTCTGCAAAGGTGTGCTCTCCAGTCAGGAGCACCGAGCAAAGTGCCGCCTACTGTGAAAGCTTCAATGCTGTGGGCGACAGGCAATTCATGGTCACTTGGGTAGTGTGCTACACACAGCACTCCACTGGATATTTCCACTTTGGGGCAAGCTTCTTCACCTTGGAACCAGGCTGTCTTTTTGGGGGGTTAAGTCTTTACACAAAGCTCCCATCTAGTAATGCATTAGGCAAAGGCACCTTGGGTGGCGAAAGGGCCCCCTGTGTATGAAGTGACTGTGGTCTTTGGGGCCAGCTGTAGCTCATAATAAAATGTATCATTTTCCTACCACAATGGAGCTTTTTGGAGTTTTTCCCACCATACAGAAATTTAGTTACAAGAGGACCTTTCTCAAGGCAAGAATGCTGGGTCAGATGGTCATGACTATTCTCTGAGAGGCAACTTGTTTCCACAGATTCCTAGAAAAAAAGAAGTTCTCAAGTTTGAAGGCAGAGAGACTGACAACAGCAGTGGGGCTGCAATGGGATAGGTTATATAGAGGCTCTGAGATGGCTACAAATGCTTGCAATTCTATGGGGTCAGAGGAGATAAGAGGTTCTGGGGCAGAGACTGATTTACTCTCTCCTGGGCTACTTCCATGGCTTCTGGCTGTAGGGGGCCCCATTGAAATGTGGCCATATGGCCAGTGATTCAGTATAGTTGCTTTAGCAAAATCCACTGGTGTGGAATACACTGTCTATAGTTTTCAAAGAGGCCAATCAAGTGCTTGCCCTTTTGTTTCATAATTAATGGCTAATTGGTTTTATAATAGAATGTCTCTTCAAGCTATAGCCCAGAGCTTTCCAAAGATGATCACTTGGAAACAGGGGCTTGGGTTTTGTCCTCATTCAAAGTCCATGATTTCCTGATCAACTGTACTTGGACAGTGCAAAATAGAATGGGAGCCTTTTTATAAGTAAAAATGTTATCATTGAAAGAGAACCTCTGAACATCCATCAACAGTTTACATGGGGCAGGGTGTGTTCAACACAGTGATAATACATTGCTGGTATGCCATCCAGGGTAAGATAAATGGATTTTGATTTTTTTTCCAGCAGAGTATACATAGGGCACAGCAGACCAGGTGGAAATTAGAGTGGCAGACTCAATCACTATTGTGCATGGGAGTATCAGTGGCCACTTCCTTGTGCGAATCTCTGCAGTTCGTGAAATGCCAAGAGGCAGTGGTTTCCACTGGCCAGAAAGCACTGTTGAACTTGGTGGCAGTGTTGTATGCCACCCATGCCTCCATTAAATGTCGTGGGGAAGGGCCACATACACTTCCTTCTCTTGGTCTGAGATATTTCCATTGCGCAGTTTTGGCAAGCTTTACAGGTCATTCCTCGCGACATTTTCAGCTGGCTCTATGGGTGCAAAAGCCAGAGGTCACAGCATGTAACCAATCATCAGTCCATGCAGTCCAGTATAAAGAATCCCCATAGCAATTGTGCAGGCTGATAAAAGAGCAGCAAGTCTAGTCCCAACTCACAAATATGAAACACTGAAATAGCAGGCCTGTAAGCTCTGGTGTGTGGAAGGCAGAGGGCACCCTGTCGTACAACCAGACTCCGTCCCAGTTAACCCAACCACTATGCAGAGGGACCCTACATACTCTCCATCAGTGCTCTCCATGCCAATATGAAAAGGGTCCTTGGGGAGACCGGCACAGAGGTAGCAGAGCACACAAACCCCTCCCCAGGTCTTCTCTTCTCACAGCGTAGACTGCACATGCCAGGGGCCCTGCCCTCACAACACTCCTCCTGCTTACAGGGCTGAGGAAGCAGAGCGTGTCTACGCAATCATGCCAAAGTGGAAGCTCCCTGGTCTAGGAAGTGGCCTTGTTAGAAAGGGGAGCCTCAAGAGCCCAGCAGGTCTTGGGCTGTCCTGTTAAGCCACCGCAGTCCTGCCGAGCCGGCTCTGTGGTAAGCTACTGGAAGGGGAGGAGAAGGTCTTTAGGATGTCAGGTTTCTCTCTCATTAGGTGGAGAGTCAATATTATCTGCAAATCTTCCACCAAACATCTTACTCAACGGTGCAAGTATAGAAATAAATAGTCACATAAAATTCTGGAGCAACACAAGGAGTTCCAGTATTACCATTTTCAATACTATATTAAAGGTCCTAGCCAAAAGGCAACAAAAATGCAAGTGGAAAATGATGAAAATATAAAAGTGAAATTGTCATTGTATGATCACCATTATACAAAGCTCAAGAGAACCCACTGGCAAACTACGTGGCCTACATACTGGCATAGGGGGCTTTCCAGGACAGTGCCAACCTCCTGTCCACCCCCAGTTTGGAGTGAGTGCCCCTTGCAAAAATGGTTGAAAGTCATCAGCTGGAATGGGGTCGTCGGTATACCATGCGGGTCAGTCACCATGTGGGACTTGCTGCCTGGCAGAGCTGTGGGCTTCTTCAGCCATTAAGATGTTCAGGTGTCTTATTGGTGGGAAACTTTGCCCGGTTGCTTGGTTTCACTTTATTTGCCATCCAGATCTGCCCAATCATCCTTGGGGAGCACAGAAAGAACATATATGTAGGTAAAGGCTTTTAATTAATTAGGTGAATGCCACATTCCCTGTAGAGCCAACATCTAGCACCCTGCCTCACAGAAGACCAGCCTGTTTCCTGGTGCCCAGCACACCAGACCTGCATGGTCTCCACACCTACAGTGGCCAGGGCCTCCCCAGAGTGACTTCCCACTGCCCATCCTCATGATTGGAAGGAGCTCTTGCCTCTCCCCCAAAATCAAAAATCATTGCGAGGTGGCAGTTTTAAGGCAACCACGTCCAGTTGTTCCCCATTTAGACTTGCCGCTTGAAGGAGTCCGGAGCTTCTCCAGACAAGAAAGCCTCTGGATGTCTCTCGCTAGCAAGAATGCAGGGGCTAGCCACATCTCACTTGCCAGAAGTTTAGATTTTTCTAGCTCTGCTTTAAGGGGAGCAATGTCCATACATGTAGATGAGGGGTTTAATTAGGCAAATGCCTTGACCCCCAGTGAGCCAGCTTCTGGGGCCCTGCCTCTTATGGACAGCAGCCTACTTCGTGGTGCTCAGAGCCCTGCAGCTGTGCTTCACTCCCCATGCTCCACCCCACCCACAGGTACAATAGGGCAGTGAGGGCCCTACAAGCACGAGAAGCCCCTGGAGGCAGTTTCCAGCATCCTGCCTAGACCCAGCTCAGAGGGAGCCCCCTACCACTCCTGAAAATGAATCCCTGTGAGACAGCAGCTTTGCAGCAGCAGCAGTGGGTCAGTCACCATGTGGACTTGCTGTCTGATAGGGTCTCAGGCCTTGGGTTGTAGCCGGTCAAGGCCCGGCAGGTCCACTCTGGGTAGACAGAAGATACCTCGAGGAGCCATGGGGATGCTTCATATGCCTTTGTTCACTGGCAGGCGAGCCACACACACCGCAGGCTGCGTGGGTCCAATGGGAAGCCTCTACCCCCTTAAGTACTCGAAAGAAACAGAACTGGCAGGGTGCCAACAGATCTTATGCAACAGAGCTTCATACTATGCGTGTGAACCCACTCAAGGCTATGGGAACCATTTATCAGACCCAGTGTCAAGGCTATGAGAACACTACTTATCAGGCCCATTCTCCAGGTTATGGGAACACTGCTTCCCTTAGTTGCTCAGACACCTAGGTGAGGAAGCCAGACTGCCTCTACTTACCCTACAGGCCTCTTTAGCCATCCAGACATCCAGGTGCCTCTCACTGGGAAGAACTGTGGCAGGGCCACCCAGTTTCACCCTGGGAAGCCAGTCTAGACTCTCCCAGCTCAGTCTTTTGACAGGAAATGTGCACATGTGTGGTTGAGGGCTTTTAATTAAGTCTGGCTTGTCCCTCAAGTGGAGGCTTCTCAGACCAGGCCACTCTCTGCACCTGCCTGGTTCCTGGTTCCAGTGCCTCTGACCTGCAAGGCTGGCACATGTGCAAAACACACCAGGAACAGACCTGGGACCTGTAGAACTGTGTGGCTCTTTGGGGCAATTCCCAGCTCCCTACCTAGACCCCAGCATAAGGGAGCCTCCGCCTCTTCAGGAAATCATTGTGAGACAGCAGCACTAAAGCAGCCACAGCCCTGTCAGTCCCCACGTGGACATGCTGCTCGAGAAGACTCCTAGCTTGTCTGGCCATTGAGATGTCCTGGTGTCTCTCACTGGAGGGAGCCCATGGCCAGGCCAGGCAGTGCAGACACCCCCAGCTCAGCCTTTAGAAGGGCAGTAGGCACACATATAAGTGAGGGATTGTTATTAGGCCTGTCCTTTGTCCCCACAGGAACCCACTCCTGGAACCCAGCCCCCTCCTATGCCTGCCTGGTTCCCGGTGCCAGGCATCAAGGGCCTGCATGGTCCCCATGTGGAAACAGGTTCCTGGAAAGGCCTGGGGCACTCCAGGTTGGGGATAAGGTGTTCTTCAGAACAGTTCCCAGTCTCCTATGGAGATCCCAGGATAAAGGGGGTTCCCACCCTCTCAGAAATCATTGTGAAGCATCAGGTTTACCACAGCTTTCATGCAGCCAGAGTCCAGTAAGTCCCCATTTGGACATGCAGGCTGCTGAGGTCCCTGGCTTCTCCACTCTTGAAGCTGTCCAGGTTTCTCTCATTAAAGGAAAGAGAGCAAGGCGGTACAGACTCTCCCACCCAGTCTTCAGGAGGAAAGTGTGCGTGTGTAGATGAGGGCCTTAATTAGGCCTACGCCTTGTCCCCCAGATGAGCCAGCTTCTCCAACCAGGCCTCCCTGTAAACCTGCCTTGTCCCTGATTTTGGCACCCCTGACCTGCATTACCCACCCATGTGCAACAGGTACCTGGAACAAACAACTATTTGGCAATGGGGGGATTTGGAGGATAATTCCCAACTCCCTACAGTTCCCAGAATAAAGAGTGCCCCCAGGCATACAGTTGTGAGGCTTCAGCTTTAAAGCAGCCACAGTTCAGTTGCCACTGAAAAGGGACTGGGACCGAGGCAGGTCTGTCCCTGCACAGTCTGGAATGTGCGGGTTCTTAACTTCATGCAGGAAGGATTTAACAACACAAGTGCAGGTGACCATGAGAGCACATTTACTTCACTGGAAACAAAGAAAGGACTTACAGAAGAGGCGAGATCATAGCAACACAGGTGAGCCTAGGCAGAGCTAGCTGCCTTGGCCCTTTAGAAAGAAACTCACAGAGGCAAAGAAGTGAGCCAGCTATGCTGCACAAACTCAGGGAACAGGTTACAGAGGCAAAAGGCAGGCCCTTGGAGACAGGTTCAGGGGGCAAGCCTGGGATGAGCTGCCACTGCCTGCTGCTCCCCTGGTGGCAAGTCTTGTGGAAAACCTTAGAGCTGAAAAGAAAGAAAGCAAAGATACATGCCTAATAAAGAAGGGGAGGAAGGTGCAGGTGTGTTCAGGGGTGTTTTAATTAGTTTTCTGAAGGCAGAAATTTTAGGGGAGGTTTCAGAAGGATCTCAATAGAATATTCATCAGCTTTCTAGGTGTGTTTTTTAATATGCCGATGCATCCAAAAGAATGAACAGAGAGGTCGTGGTCATTCTGTGGTCAGTTCCACCTTCAAAGGATGTCACCAAAAGGGGAACCAGGACTGAGGTGGCTTTGTCAGGGCAAGATCTGTTATGAGAAACCATGTGCTCCTAAGTGTCCTTGGTTAGGGAAAATAAGAACCTGTGATTTATTACCTGGCTATAAAGTGCTCGACTGTTTAATTATCTGTCTGAGTTCCACTTGCCAAGGAACTTTCCTAGCTTCCTACTAACCTGCCTTATAGTCAGCCCCCATTTGGACTTGCTGCCAAAGGAGATCCCCACTTGTCTAGCCTTCAAGATGTCCAGGTATCTCTCAATGTGGAGAACCTTGGCCAGTGAGCCTGGCTGTGCCCTGGCTGGGAAGTCCTGATTCTCCCAATGCAGCCTTCTGCAGGGGAAAAGTGCCTATGTGTGGGTAAGGGTTTATAATTGGGAACAGGTCTTGACTTCCCAAAAGCCAGCCCCCAGGAGCTCGTCTTGACCTACACCGGCCTGGTTACTGGTGCCAGTGCCTGACCTGCATTGCCTAAGAAGGCACAGTAGGTGCTTGGAGGAAGCTGGGGGACCTGCAGGCCTGGGAGGCTCTTCAGAAGGATTCCCAGCCATCTTAACAGTCCCAGCGTGGAGAGAGCCCCCACCCATGCCAAAACTCTTGGTGAGGAGGCAGCTTTAAAGAGGCCACACTCCACCCATTCCCTATGGGGACTTGCTGCCTGATGGAACTCTGGGTTTCCACAGGCATCAGAACGTCCAGCTGCCTCTCACCAGAAGGAAATATCACCAGGCCACCTGACCGTGCCCTGACTGGGCAGTGTAAATACTCCCAGTTTAGCCTTCAGGAAGGAAATGCATGTATACGTAGGGGAGTGCTTTTATAATTAGAAATAAGCCTTGTCACCCTCCTCCTCAGAACTAGTCCCTGGGAGCTGGCCTTTAGGGTCACCAGTCTGGTTGCGGTGCCGTGTCCTGAGCACGCACGATAGGCGCCTGCAGCCGCTAGGGGTGCTCCAGGCCTGAATGGTTTCAGAATGGTCCTCACCCCGCTACACAACTCCTGGTTGGGGGATCTTCCACACCTCTCGTAAGTCTCAGTGAGTCGGCTGCTTTCAGATGGCCACAGTCTGCTCAGTCTCCCTTAGATTTGCTGCCTGTTGTGGCCCAGGATTCCCCGGCCATTGGAAAGTCCAGAGGCCTTTCACTGGAGGTGCTCTGGCAGCCGGGAAAGGGCTCACCCTGAAACGGTGGTGCAGATGGTCCCAGCTCACTCTTCAGAAGGGAAATGCTCATAGGTGTAGGGAAGTGCTTTTAATTAGGCATACGCTGTGCCCCGCGCCCCACCGAGATGGCTCCTGGGACCTGCCTCTCTCTATCCGGGCCTAGTTCCTGGTGCCCAGAGCCCCAAACCTCCGTGGATCACACATGCGCACTAGGCACCAGGGGCAGACAGGCGCCCTCTAGAAGTGGGGGCTGGCCTGGCAGTTCCCAATAGTACCATGGCCCCTGTACGGAGGCAGCTGCCACCCTTCCTATAAATCTTACTGTGGCAGCAGCTATAAAGCAGCCAGGCCTATTCCGTCCCTGTTTAGACTTGCTTCTGGTTGTGTTGCCTGACTTCTCCAGCTTTGAGAATGTCAGGTGTCTCTCACTGGAAGGAGCTACGGCAGAGCCTCGCCCTGGCTAGGCAGGCCTGTTCCTCCATCAGCCTTCAGAAATAAATGCACATCTGTGTAGGCAGGGCTCATAATTAGATATGTCTCATTCCTAAGAGCCTAGGACCTGGCCTCTGCCTGCACCTGCATGGTTTTGGTGCTGAGGCAGGATAGTGAGAAGCTAGGATACTCCTTGGCAAGCAGAATGGAGAAACTGAGACAGAGAGCTGAACACAATGGTGGAGCAATTTACAGCCAGATGCAGAAGGTTACCTCCCTAGAGATGACATCTAGCTGTATTTCAGCTCCAGGACCAGAAAAGCAGCAAAACCAGGTGGGTTGCCAGGACCAACTGCAATAACTAAGGACCCTATGTCCTATAACCTGAGAGGCATGTGACCGATCACACAGGTATCAGCATGAAAGGGTTGTCGGGTCAAGAATCGAGACCCAAAGTTTTGCTAGACAACAGAGACATGTTTTCTGTGAACACCTTGGTCAAGAGCCAAACCATTTGAGAACCAAGATGTTTCGGAACCGAGGTTGGACTGTACTGTCCACTCTAAACATTAATTAAATGGATAGCTGGTGTCACGTTGGAGAGAGTGAAAGCCAGAGGCAGTGGTGTATCTTATGGGTGCTGAAGGAAACCAACTACACATCTAGAATTTCATATCAGTGAAACTATTCCTCAGAAATGAAAGGAGAATGAAGACATCTTTGGATAAACAAAAGCTAATAACTTTGTCAAAAGCAAATCTAAACTGAAGAAAGTACAAAGGTATGTTCTTCATGCATAAAAGTAATGTCTTGTTATTTGGAACTAAAATACATAACAATAGCACATGTATGAAGAGAAAAGTAACTTATGATGAAAGATTGTAATGTCTTTGCATTTAAAAGTGGATAAAATAACAAGTACAAGGAAGCATCGATTGTGGATAAATCAGGAATGCACGTTATGAACTCCTGAGTATCCAGTGAAAGAGTGAATATATCTCAAGCCCATAGAGGAAAGGAAATGGATACTCATCAACCCAAAGACATCATAGTAAAGAAAACAATTCTTTAAGGAAGTAAAAGGCTGAGAACACAAAGTAGGCTATCAGATATTAAAAGAGAGTATAAAACTAGAAACCCAATATTATATTTGGGAAAAGCAGGGACAAGCATAACTAAACCATGAAGATAGAATAAATAAATTAAGTGTTGTGATGGTATAAGAATGAATAGATGATAAAAGGCAACTGATAACAGCCTATAATAAAACCCATCATTTTGTTCTCAAACAATGGGCAAGATCTACTGACCCAAGGTGAAGTTTTTTGTGAATTCAAAGTGAAAATTGTTAATGACTGAAACCTGTTCAAGATAGAAAGAGTGGGCGTTAGCTTTATTGAAAGAGAAAAACCAGTCCTGCCATTTTCAGACACAGGCAAAGCCACATGAAAAGTTGAAATTCCTACCAGTGACACCACCAGGTCCTCCTTGCTGTGTCTGTCCGTCCGTAGGGAGGCCCAACTGGTCAACGACCCTCACTTCATGCCAGCACCCAACCCCTGGTTAACATTTGCTTCTTTTAATCCTGCCTCAGAAACAGCCACCAACCGGGAATGCTCCCCTGCATTTCCCAGACTCGCTACAGAACCATCCACCGAGAACCCGACTCTAAAGAGGCCCCTGCTCCCCTCCGTGTGCCAAGCCTGCGCCCACCACTTCCAAGGAGCACAGGCCCTCCTGAACAGTTAGTAAGTCTGACTTTGCCAGACTCTAGGTTTGTCCCTGCAGAACCGTCACTTATTAGCTGTCAATAATTAATTTGAAAGACACTGTAGTCTTTCTATAATACTAAATGTATTCACTGTGTAAGGTTGCCTTTATTCCGAGATGACCTTCTTCTTCCTCTTTGAGTGACTCAGAATGTCTTGTAGTTTATGAAATAAGGGAGATACTTTTTACTTCTCTTAGCAAGAATACCAAAAACAAACTAAAATATCATCCCACAGTGTTCACCAAATTATATTCCACATGTTTTTCTTCTAAACTTGTATTTTAAAAATCAAATCAAGAAAATAGAGGAAACAACTATAACTGATATGAAAACAGTAATTTATAAGCATTTGCAACCTTAGGGGGCCAGAAAGAAATTGCTTATTTTTGTTAATTTCAGCTTTTAGATTGAAGATAATTACATTACTTGCCAGGCCTGGTTCTCAATGAAACCCACCTTCAAAGACAGTATCTTCTGGAACCTGGTCCTAACCTGGAGTCCTCACAGGGGCCATGGTTCCCACGGCCAGCAGGGAAACAAGGAGGGAGGCTGCTCAGCCTGGGCCTCTCCAGTCGTCTGTACTGGCCTCATTGAAAATCAGCCTCTTGCCTGCGTGCCATAGTGACCCTGTTTACAGGGAAGGCTTTCAGAGCACACGGAGCAGGCTTTGTCTACAAGAAATTCTCACGACCCCAGGTGGAGACAGGTATCCTACCAAGAGTGAAGAACGCACTGAAAGGGTCAACCTTAGACTGGTCTAATCAAATCTCAGAGCTGGGGATTCAGACTGTAAGTTCTTGAAATAGCCACTAGGAGGCAGCACTTACCCAGTGACAGTGTTGAAGCCACAGGCCTTGGGCTTCAGCACTCCCTGGCACCTGGAAATAGTGGGTAGTACCGGCTATAAGATCAGGAAAGAAAAGCCAACGGGGGTGAAGTTTGAACCCTGGACTTCCAGACCCACGTGGTGGTTCTGCACGCTGGTGGGAGTCCAGAAAGCTGGGTTCATCCTGCAAGGACAAAGGAGGTGTCCTGGAGACACACAGAGGCAGCTCAGAAAGGCCTTTTCCTTCAGGAGCCCTGGGTACAACTTCAGTGCAAAGAGCACCTTCCCTACCCTTCCCTCTCAAACACACCTGGGCAAGAGCTTTCCTCCAAGGTCAGCCATTCACAACAGCCCTGAGGACAGGCACCTGTCTCACTGGGAAGGCCCTCATGTTGCACAGACAGGACGTGAAAGAGCCTGTACACTCCTCATTTAGGGAAAAGGGTGCTGAGCCAGGCCGGGGCCTTGGAGCATGGCAGGGAGGTGGGGAGGCCCAGGAAAGTAGCGTTTTGCATAGCTGGCCCTCAGCTGCGGTTCTACCCAGACTTACCTCGAGGCCACATCTGCTGACCAGAGAGAGGAACCTGCAGAGACCAGCCTCCTACTAAATAACTGGGTTTGCAGGCACCATTCACATTTTAGAGAATGTCAGCCCTATCAGAGAAGTTTCCAGCACAGAAAATAATCGCTGGGAAATTTGCCAGAGACATTCCACTGCTAGGGAATGAACTCTAATAATTTTGCTGCCTAACAGAGAATCTGACTGGACCATGGGCTTCCTCTGTAATGAAATGGGGACCCAATTTTTACTCCAAAGAAAGCTTCCACTTCTCTGCTGCTGTAGGACACCCCCTCATTCTTTCCCAGAACACACTCACCGATGGCATGGCTCAGAATTTTCTCAATGCTGCTCACCCTGGGGCAAATGCTTTTCCTTCCTGTATGAAAAATTTTACGAGCCTGAGGCGGGCTAAACTGGCTGCACAGCGCAATTGGCCTGCTGCAGGCTCCTGTGCTTGGGGCAGTGTGCTGCAGGGCGTGCTGCCAGTGGCCCCACCGCCCAGGGCAGGGCCTCAGTCACAGCAGGTGCTCAATTAATGTTTTGAACAAATGCATGGCTTGCAAGAATCATTTAAAAACATCTATGTTGCCTCCATAAGCTTCAGCTTCACCATAGGCTTAATGAATATTACCTCAGGCAGAGTTGGGAAGGTTGAATAGACAGACTGTAGAAGCAGGACACACACACCCTCAGAGGAACAATTCAGGTGAGACTCGGGGCAGAGATAGCAGAGGTGCAGGCCACTCAGTGCAGACTTGAAGGCTCCCAGGAGACAGAGTGAGATCTGAGGAGACCCAAACAAAGATTTTCTGGAAGAAGACAGGGAAGCAGAGTCCCAGCAGAACCTGAATGAAGGACCCAGGACAGGGGCAAGGGTGGGGGGTGGTAAGTCCTGAATGTGAGATGACTTCACTGACAATGTCACAGGGCCATTAAGTGGGCCCAAGCCTGGAAGACAGCCACAGCAGGCCTCTGGGCTCGGGCCACTGCAGACACCCCCTCCCCCACTTTGGGGGCCAACTCCCACCTCCCCAGGGTAGACCTGCTCCAGCAGACCCCCACCTCTGACAACCCCCCCCCCATTTCCTGTCTTGTTTCATCATGATGTCAGTCACAGCAGACCCAGGACCCACTGGTGTGTTTGAGCACCGCAGACGCACCGCAGACGCACTAGGAGAGTCTGGAAGCAGAAATCAAACAGCCTGACCAGAATAGGAGGACTATTGACAATAAGACAAGAAAACTGCTTTCTTTTTTTTTTTTAAGATAAATGATTTTTAACAGACATTTCACAAAAGAAAGTATCTAAATGGAAAATATGCACAAAGACTCTCAATATTATTTGTTATCAGGAAAATGAAAATTAAACCGCACTACCTAGAATGGCTAATGTTAAGGAGATTAACAACATTAAATATTGGCAAGAAGGAGGAATTACCCAAATTCTCACTCATTCCAGTAAGAACATAAATGGTACAACCACTCTGGAGAGCGGTATTGATTCAAACATCCATTTACCATAGAATCTAACCACTCCTCTCTTAGGTATTTACCCAACAGAAATGAAAACATATGTCCACATGAAAATGTGTATGCAAATGTTCATTGCAATAGCCAAAAACAGAAGCAAATGAAATCTCCCATCACACAAATTAACAAATAAATAAATCTTTGTACACCCACTTACAGACTATACACAGATATACTCTCCCAAAAATGCTACATGGAAATGAAAAAGGAACAAAATATTGGTATACACAGCATGGCCAAATTTCAAAAACATTCTGCTAAATCAGGACCAGGCAACTCTTCCTGTGTGGAGCCAGAAAGTGAGCACTTCAGGCTCTGCAAGCCGAGCAATCTTCCCGGCACAGCTCCAGCCTGCTCTGGCAGTGCAGCGGCAGCCGCAGGTACTGGGAAGGAGCGGACATGCTGCCTAAGCACAGGCCGGCGGCTGGCTGCCGCCCATCAGCCATGCGTGGCTTGCTGACCTCTGTGCTGCCTGAAAAACAAGGTTTCCTCAAGCCTCAAGGCATCATCCATGGGCTGAGAATAAATACTATGTCAGTGAGCAAGAAGAATCTAACATAGCTGGATTCGAAAAAATTACCTGTGAACCTGATCTTGTCTGCTAGCGTGAACTGAAGCTAATCCACGTATTTCATCAAAAACATTATAGAAGGCTTCGTCAAATATGCCTAGTGCAAGAAGAAAAAACTTATTTGTTGTATAATTTTCCTTATTTATTGTATTGCTTTCCATTTTTATGTTTATTGTGTTTTCTTAGCAGCTAATATAAGCAAATGATACAACACGCAGGAGGAAGGCAGATTACAGAGTGAAAGGGACCCTCCTGACACCCCGGGCTCCAGACCTACTCCGCAGGACCTACTGTTTTTAGTTTCTTCATTCTTCTGCACGTGTCATTTACAAACATACACAGAAGTGTCTTCTTAAATACACATTTTTTGTGTTTTTAATGCATTTTAAAGATACTATACACATTGCTTTTATTGTATAACATGGCCTATTTTATGAAACTGTATTTTAACTAACTTCCACATAAGTATATAAAGATATGCTCCAATTCTTTCTTAACAGCTACAAAGTGCCCCATTGTATGAACGTGCCCTAGTCAAACTCATCCCCTCCTCAGGGGCAGTTAGGCAGTTTCCAACCTTTTCTGATTATCAGCGATGCTTGAACAAACATTTGTGCACACTTAACATTTCACATGTATAAACGTTGTTGATATAAACATTTCTTTTTTAAAATATATTTTTTGATTATGCTATTACAGTTGTCCCAATTTTCTCCCCTTTATTCCCCTCTGCCCTGTACCCCTCCTCCCACCAGCATTTCCCCACTTTAGTTCATGTCCATGGGTCACACATATAAATTCTTTGGCTTCTTCATTTCCTATACTACTCTTAACCTCCCCCTGTCTATTTTGTACCTACCATTTATGCTTCTTATTCCCTCTACCTTTTCCCCCCGTCTCCCCCTCCCACTCCCCTGCTGATAACCCTCCATGTGATCTCCAGTTCTATGATTCTTTTCCTGTTATAGTTGTTTGCTTACTTTGTTTTTGTTTTTTTTTAGGTTCAGTTGTTGATAGTTCTGAGTTTGTTGTCATTTTACTACTCATAGTTTTGATCTTTTTTTTCTTAGATAAGTCCCTTTAACATTTCATATAATAAGGGCTTGGTGATGATGAACTCCTTTCACTTGACTTTATCTAGGAAGCACTTTATCTGCCCTTCTATTCTAAATGATAGCTTTGCTGGATAGAGTAATTTTGGATGTAGGCCCTTGCCTTTCATGACTTTGAATACTTCTTTCTAGCCCCTTCTTGCCTGCAAGGTTTCTTTAGAGAAAAAAGCTCATAGCCTTATGGGAACTCCTTTGTAGGTAACTGTCTCCTTTTCTCTAGCTGCTTTTAAGGTTCTCTCCTATCTTTCATCTTGGGTGATGCAATTATGATGTGCCTTGGTGTGAGCTTCCTTGGGCCCAACTTCTTTGGGACTCTCTGAGCTTCCTGGACTTCCTGGAAGTCTATTTCCTTTGCCAGGTTGGGGAAGTTCTCCTTCATTATGTTTTCAAGTAAGTTTTCAATTTTTGGTATTCATCTTCTCCTTCTGGCACCCCTATGATTCGGAAGTTGGAACTTTAAAGTAGTCCCAAAAGTCTCTGAGCCTCTCCTCATTTTTTGAATTCTTATATCTTCATTCTGTTCTGGATTAATGTTTATTTCTTCCATCTGCTCTACATCACTGACTTGAGTCCTGGTTTCTTTTCCTTCCCTGTTGGTTCTCTGTACATTTTCTTTTATTTCACTTTGCATAGCCTTCACTTCTTCACTCTGTGACCATACTCAACCATTTTTTGTGAGCATACTGATTACCAGTGTTTTGAACTCTGCATCTGATAGGTTGGCTATCTCTTCATTGCTTAGTTCTATTTTAGAGCTTTGATCTTTCTTTTGGGTCATAATTTTTTTGTTTCTGAATGCCAGTTACATTGTAAGCAGTGGAGCCTTAGGTATTCACCAGGGCGGGGCAACCCACGTTGCTGTGCTGTGGTGCTGTATGTGGGGGAGGGGTCAGAGAGGGAACAGTGCCACTTGCTGGGGCTCTCAGCCAGCTTTCAGTAACTTCCCCCACTACCCACAAGCAAATTGGGCCCTTCTGGTGCTGAATCCCCAGGTGGGTGGTTTTGTGTACATTCTAGGGCCCTGTGGGTCTCTCCAATGAACTCTCCTGTGAAGCTGAAAGTTTTCCCACCACCTGCAACCCCCATAGGTTTTTCAGTGAGAGGTTTTGAGCCTTTAGTATTTCCCTGCACTGAAACTCTGGGTTGCATGGTCTGTCCCATTCCCCAGTTGTTCCTCCTAGTTTTTCCACATGCAAATGTGGGACCGTCCAGTAGGCCACCCACTGCCTTGCCCACTCCAGCCCTCCAGCCACCACTATGCTGTGATTTTCTGCCCCAGCTGCCCATCTCCACCCTTCCTACCAGTCTGGATGAATGTTTCTTAACTCCTCGGTTGTCGACTTCTATACAGTTCAATTTTCTGGCAGTTCTGCTTATTTTTTGTTTTTAAATTTGTTGTCTTTCTTTTGGTTGTGCGAAGAGGCACAATGTATCTAACTACACCTCCATCTTGGCCAGAAGATCCCATATGTGCCCACAGGGGTATAAACATTTCAATAGAGTAAATTCTAAAAGTGGAACCACTGCTTCAAAAGGCATGTATCATGTGTAACTTAGCTAGACATTTGCAAGTTGCCTTTCACTGATGTACCTATCTGCCCTTTCACCAGCAAAACCTGAGTGCCCACCAACAAGGTATGATCAAACTTTTGATCTTCACTCTTTTTTAGGATAAAGAATGTTATCTCGTTTTCATACTAATTTATTTCTATTACCAACAGATATCAGCACTTTTCATATGTTTAAGAGATGGCAACACCCTCTGCTTCCCCAGCCCTCACCTGCTGCACAGCCAGGGCAGGGTGGGCTGTGAGCGGAGCCCAGGCCTGCAGGGCCTGAGGGCACTTCAGCCCGTGACTGGGGGCAGGCAGTACCCACTCCTGACAGCAGGGAGGAGCAAGAAGACAGGCTGCAGAGACTCATCTGCTGTTCACTGGGCCTGAGGCAGGAGGCCAGGGCTGAGGTTGGGTGGGCTTCCCCTGTGGGGGCTCAGGAAGGGTTTCAGGAGGAGCAGCCTGTTGTGGGAACAAGGCTGCCAGGAGCCCCTTCCTCAAAGCCCTGGGTACCCTGAAGTGGCAGGCCCTCGGTCTCCCTGCATCAGGGTACCCAGTCCTGTCCCTACAGCCCTCCTGTCACAGTGGGCTCTGTCAGCATTTGCTGAATGACTGAGTGACCTGACAACTTGGCCAGGGCCCCTGACCTGCAGAGGACCCTCAGCACTGGGTGCTGCTGCCCCCTGGTGGCTATTGCCAGGAGGGCCCTCCCAGGCTTGGCGGGCTGGCTCCCTCAGGCCTCCAGGAGGTGGTTTCTCAGCTGCTTGGGCCCCAATTATACAGGAGCTGCCTGTCCCATTCCACCTGACAGGTGGGGAGACTGAGGCCTGCAGGAGCACCTAATTCTTCGAGGGCCACCCAGTATCCACAGTCTGAGCCTGGGTTCCTGGTACCCTGGACCTGGAGGCCTTGTCAATAGTGCACCCAGTTAAATTTGAATTTCAGATGAATAACAAACAACCTTTCCATATTCACGTGTCTTGGGCAATAGCTTATGTCCGATTAGCTATATCTGGCAGCCCTACTTGTCAAGTCATGGAGCTGAGCCTGCACAGCCCTGGGGCAGGTCAGGAGCTGAGGGGCAGCTTCTAGGCTACCCTAGGGGCCAGGGCACAAGCCACCCCTCGTGCCCAAAGACTTCGGGCCTCAGTCCAGCCCCAGCCCCCTGAGCGCCACTGCTTGGAGGCCCTCAGACCCCCTGCAGAGCCCTCACTACCAGGACTACTGTTGAGGAAGGTCATTTCGACTTAGGTGCCGCCTCTGCGAACACTGTCACCAGGGGCACAGGCTGCCCTGTCATGACTGGATGTCACTGTGTCCCTGAAACTATTCCTGGGAACCCCAAACGGAACTGGAGGGGAGTTGCTGTTGGTGGGGAAGCTGGATAGTGGGCCAGCTGGTGGGAGGCATCAGGAGGAGATGATGAGGAGTCATCCCACATCACCTGCCCCCCTACAGGCCTGCAGCCACGAGCACACAGCATCCGAGCTGTCCCCACTTCCAATGGCCATGACTCCTGGTCCCCAGAAAGAAATGAACGAAAACTCAAACTCGAGGAGCTAAGATCACCAGGGTTGTCACAGCCCCATGATGGGGTCCCCCAGCCCCATCGGCCGGAGCAACACCAGGCTGAACTGGCCACCTGAGGCCTAAGGCCAGGTGCGTCAGGATGGGGGACAGGAGGCACATCCTAGTGTGACCCTGTCTGCAATCAGGACCCTCTCCCACCACGAGGCAGCTCACAGAGCAGCAACTGCATCTTTCAACCGAAAATTGACACACAGGTATTGACAAAAAAATAAGGTTTTTTCATTGATGAGTTTATTTATTTGGGATGTCCTAATGAAGTGGAAGAAATCATATGTATTTACAGGTTAATGAATCAGTTTTACTACAAAAATAAAATGGTAAGAAATCGGAGAAGAGCCCTTCCCTACTAAACTCATTCAACACGTGTGTGCCGTCCGCTCCTCTGTGGCCCTCGCTGTACCTGGGTCTCGGGGACGGGGCCTTCACAGGCCACCTTGCAGGTGCTGAGAGACAGACAGGTGAGCAAGAGCAGCACTGTATTTGGAAGATGTACAGACTTAGGCGATGAGACTAGGGAGTGATGGAGGCGATACTGGTTTCCCACTGTG